>JAOPJI010000016.1:10562987-10573091 GCA_027122695.1 Merluccius productus
ACACACACACACACACACACACACACACACACACACACACACACACACACACACACACACACACACACACACAAACGTTGAATCCAGGTTAAGTTATTTGGTCAAGACATGTTTGGCTCTACTCATTAATGCTTCAGGTCAGATGACCTGAAGCATTAATGAGCTGCCTGGCCTCTCTCCCCGCCCATGGTCTTTAATTTACACAATGTGTGTGTGTGTGTGTGTGTGTGTGTGTGTGTGTGTGTGCCGTGTTAACCTCCAACTCCTGAAATCACGAACTACATGACCTCAGATAACCTCTTTCTGACATTATGTGAATATATCTCGTATGTGTAAAATTCTGGCTAGCTCACTAGCATCAATATGTCCAATATAGCAAAATATAGCGAAGGACGCACCGATCCGATGCAATCCAGTGCAGTAAACTATCAACGCGCTTCAAAACGATCTAATCTCCGTAACATTTATACTTTATTATACTTTATATTCAGGGTTACTTTTATTACTTCGACATTCCAGCTGTTTCTCTTCTGGTTTCACTCTGTATGAACGGCACCACGCGGTCCATCGATACATTATTTAAGAGCCCAACCGTCCCACTCGGGCTGGCAGGCTGAACTCTTCCAGAGCCGCATCGATCGCCGCCCCCGCCGTCCCAACGGTTAACCCCAGGTCTCAGAGCGACGGAGGGGTGACCGGTGAGGGTGGCAGGGGTGTGTGTGTGTGTGTGTGTGTGTGTGTGTGTGAGGGGGGGAGAGGGGTGGCCAATCGATAGCAAGCACCGAACTGCCACCGGCACCGTCACAAAACACTGACTCTCTGGCCAGCAGGAATGATGGGGCCACAGACAGCCCTGTTATGCACAATTAATTGACTCTGGGAAGGGGGAGCGGAGAGGGAAGAGAAAGAGCGGTGGATGGAAACGGAGAGGGAAGAGGAAGAGCGGTGGATGGAAGAGTCTCGAAGCAGTGGTGCAGTTGAAATCAGATTCTAAGATAAGCAGGATGGTTTATGGGTCTCTCCGTGTGTGTGCATGTTAGGCGTGTGTGTCTGTGTGGCCAGTCTAGAGATGGATTGACGAAATGAGGACATGAGGACGCATTGTATATCTTTCCAGATATACAATGCGACAAAAAAGAGCACCCCCCCCCCCCCCCGGACAGCCTTGCCCCTTTCGACGTCCAGCTCTGTATGCAGAACTGCTCCAGTTTTATGATAAAGTTTTTGTTTACAACCATCAATAATAAGTCCACTATTGACACCAACTCGTTCTTTAAAATAACCGGCAGGGTGCAAGGTTTTATTATGGTTTTTTGCTTTGCATTTCAGGTTGGAGATTTTGAATCAATTGAATCAAAACAACAATTTTCAAACAATTTTACCTACAAAGAAAATACACATATTCTACCCTGTACCCATCCTGCTATGTCTGTGTGTTTCTCTCGCTAGCAGCCAACTGTCCTGGGGCAAGATGGTTCAAGCTGGATTGGGTATTGCGAATGTGGGAAGAGCAGAGACAACTCACAGCTCCATCTTAAAACACACGCACCCTCCACTCCTGTGCACCACCAACACAGGAGCGCAACACTGGCAATTGAAACATAGTGCCCTATATCCAGACCAGAATATAGCGTGTAGCGTTACCCGGGGGAGTAAGCCTACTATTGGAGGATCATGTGGCCAAGGTAGCAACCCTGAATTTCTTTACAAAATAAATATATCCCAAAACACCGTAATAGTGTCTGCAACAATAACAAAAACGGACACAAACAGCAAACAGCCTCACTGCAAGTTGTACAAACAACCATCTCTCTCCACTCTATAAGCACAATGAGCCCCTTAATAGACTTGATTGGAACGATCCATTCTTGAATGAAAGAAGGGGGAATTAAAAAAATATTATTCAATCATTTATAATCATTCAAAGGCAGTAATACATAATAATACATTAATAAATATAAAGATACAGAATAAATATAAATTATATATTCGTCAACTATTATGTTTGAGCACAACCAATTAAATAACTGAAATGTAGTAAATCCATGAAAACTATAAACAGTGGCCTAATGCCAGCAGGTTGCAGTTCTCCCTTTGCACTAATTACCAGGAACAGGTGAGATGTGATTATTGTATGGTACGGTTTTCTGGTTAGATTAGGCCTGTTTTATGGAAAATTTGAATAATAAGCATGTTCCAAGTAATTAATAGTCACTAAAACTAATATTGTGTGCTAATTGTATTATTGGTGAAGTGGTCAAGTGGAAAGGTATGGACAACGTTTTCACCAGGACAATATTGGATCATAGTACTGGTATTTTAGATTCCACTTCTATATGATTTCTCCAATAATAAATATGGAGATCAGTGCTGGAAGTGGGCCACAGGCACTTCTACATTTTACTCTTGGGTGATGTGACTTTTTCTTGCACACCACACTTTTCTGCCCTCTCCATATCAGGATCTCTGGGTAATTAATAATGGCCCAAAATAAACTGCATTACCCAGGGGGCACTGGGGGCACTACATACCCAGGGGGCACTTTGTGTCACTCATCTTCCTTTTTGCATGCCTGCTTTTCTCTGTCGGCGGCTAGTCTACGTCACGTTAGTAACGTTACATTAACCTTGTAACTGTAATCAAAAGTCAAATCCTACGTTACTAAATGCAGGCCAGGAGCAGCAAGCTAACGTTAGCACCACTGCTAGCATCGAAGAGCCTGTTGATGTAACTTTAGCACCTGCAGCCACCGCCACTGCTACATACAATAAAATGAGTCAAGATGAATGTCCCCGACTGTTGGTCAACAAATCAAATGCTGTATGTTTGCTCCCAGAACAACTGGCTCATTGTCAAAGACAAAAAGCTTGGGTGCAAAGTATGTAGCAAAGTTATATCGCTTGCTGCTGGGGAGCAAGGACCGAGGCTGTCAACTGAGTGGAGTGGCTGTTTAATTTCTGCCTTTGATGCTGACAAGGCTTGACAACAAGATTCATTGCGTAAGAAAATCAAGGAATACAGAGATTCCAGATCCCCACTTAAAAGCGGCAGAGATTGGAAATATGGCATCACGCGATGAAATTCACAAGAAAAAAGAAATTCAAGACACGCACAGGGCTGAACATAATATATATAATACAAGTCGAGTGCCGAGTGGTCCGAACAGCCTACAAAAAATCGATAAGCATGGGGGTCCATTTACAAACATGCCAACGGATGGGAGCTTGCAAGGGCATCAGTAATGCCGGGCCGAAGAGGTGCATGGGTTGCTACACAGCTTTGTGCTCGATTCCCAGACCTGTTTGTATGGCACTGTTCAAATCATCATCTACAATTGGCAGTTGGGAATGCTGTCAAGGATGTCAGCGGACTTAGTTGTGTGTTTTTTTTAATAAGCTGTACACTTTATACCATGCCTCACCCAAAAAACAGAGAGAATTGGTTCAGTACATCTTGCGGCATTCGGGGCGGCATCTTCTTGTCAAAGGATGTGTTTTGTCGATCCTGCTGGGTGGCTTCAAATGACAGAACTGTCAAAGCTGTTTGGGAGACCTACAGAGTGCTTCCAGTGTACTTTTCTAGAGCTGCCAATGACGTTACCATGGGATTCAACAGAGAGAGAGAGCAAAAGACAAGGGACTTCATGACGTTCTCACCCCTGTGCCCTTTTGTTTTGAGTTATGAAACTCAGTGACCTGTCAAGGATTGCGCCCGAAAGAGAGGCATGACACCGCATGAAGCAGACAAGCTGCTGGCGCGATAAGATTAGGGTCTTTTTGAGTCTGCGGTTTGTTCAACACCTGGCCACCGCACAAAAAACTGTTCTTCAAAGCTCAAACAGAGAAAGTCTTTCAAGAATGTAGCCCTGCCTGATAATCAAAAGATCCCCAAGATCAATGCAAGACAGTTCTTTCGCAGCATTAACCTATATGGAAATGTGAAATATGAAAGGAACTAAGGGCATCCTGGACCCCAGCTGCCAAAGCTCACACCATTGCTGTGTCTGCCAGTGAATGTGAGCGAGCCTTCGGTTGCATGAATGACATTCTTGCTATCGAAATTACAACCTGTTTTTCTTTTTCTGAAATGCAATGGGCCACCATTAGAGCAGTTAAATCCACAAAGTTAGGTAAGGAAAAGGTCATGGCTGGGGAAGGGAAGAATACATGCAGATGAAACGGCATGCAAAGCCCCTCACCATTCAATACAGCTGACCTCAAGACCTGCTGGACCCTTTTTTTGGTTTTGTTTACCTCTTATGTCTTTGGCTGATGTTTCATTATTCCAGAGTACAATAGGTGACAAATGATGCTGAACTAAGTTACCATTTAATGTGATAACTTCCACCGAATTCATCACCACATTCATAGCTAACTTATTTTCTACCTCTATCTCTCTGTCTCCTTCAGCCTTTGTGTGGCAAATGCAAGGAGAGGGTGCTGACGAAACAGCATTCAAAGACCCTGACAATTCAGTTTAACCCCAGAACAGACTGGTGCCATTTCTGCAAGGATGTGAACATCTTATTCACGAGGAATAACAGTGTTGTTTGTCCTCAGAAAAATGTCTAGCGCTCGCTGAATTTATGCTCCCATCAAATATTCAATCAGATAATACAACCTAATTGTCTGCCGTTTCTTCAGGAAAGCCAATTAAGTTAATCTAACACAGCAGTAGATCTCTTGACTGAATCCATTGCCACCTGCATAGCTAACTACTCTCTAATTCCCTCTTCTATCCGTATCTGTCTCTGTTGTGTGGTGTGTTCATAGTGAACATGGAGTGACAGGTTAATAGAAAGACACTAGCACATTAGCCCCCAGCCGAGTTCTCCATCGCTGATGACTTCATTGCACCCCACACCAAAGCTAGTGTAGATAGCCTGAAGGACAACTGGACATAGAGCTTGGTGATGCAGAAGTGCTTTGTGTGACACACTAAAAGTAGAAGAGAAGAGAAAGTATCCCAGGGATTTTGCCCTGGATACTAAGAGCATCCCGGCCTGAGGAATAGAAATTCAGAATGTAATAATGATTTGCTCATACTGGCCAACATGTGAACAAGGGGAGTACTGGCACATGATTTTTTTCCACTTGAAGCACTGATGGAGACTAATATCATATCCGGGGCTGACATGGTTGCGCTCATCCATCAAAACATTCTGGGTCCATCTTGGCGAAATATACCAAATGCTTGTCAACAATACTGTGTGGGTTTTCTGCCCGTGGAGACGAGTGGATGTGTTTTTGTTTTTCTCAAAACGCGGGGGCCACCGTTCCTCCCCGGACTCTCGCTTGGAGTGAGTTGGTTTTATTAACTCGGATGGATGAAAATAACCAAACAACTGTTCCAATAAGATGCCGACTCATCTCCAGCTTAACATAAATTATACTGTCAGACACAGTCTCTCAAGCACACACACACATACGCACGCAGACAAACATACACACGCACACACACGCGCGCGCATGAGAAAAGGGGCTGCTGATAAACGTTAACTTTGAGGGGGGGGGGGGGAATAAACAAAGCTGGCCTCGCCGAAAGGTATAAAAAAGCCTTTCAGTATTTGGTGTTTGAATATAAAGTGGAATAGTTGTCATTGTCTCACTCGCATCACCCACAAATAAAGTATTTAATTAAAAAGAAAATATCACTCCTCTCTTTAAAAGAAACAGTCATAGACCTTGACATGTTTTCTCTCTTTTATATATAAAAGATAGAAGAAACTTACAGTTTAACCACACGGGAAACATTAATATACATCTTTATGTACATGTGTGTGTATATATATATATTCCTGTTTTTACTATGAGGAGGAGCAGTGACACCCGACACACAGACCGTGTAAGTGACCACATCGGGGCACTCGATGACATAGCATGGTGGCGAGCCAAATTCAGGTAGATTATTAACCCGTTACAAAGAAAAGTAGGAAGTTTGAATAAGAAATGACAGAAAATGACAAACATCGCTAACATGCCTAGCTCAGCCCGGCTTGCATGTTCTTGTTACCAGCCAAATATAGATAGCGGTGAAAGACTCACTTTCACTAGCAGCCTGTTAGCGACTTAACTTTAAGAAAATACACAACGATAACTTAACATATAACGACTTCACCGTGTGCTATATTCAATGTCTTGGCTGTACATAATTAAAAGGGTGAGGAGATTAAGTCATTTCGCAGTTAAAGAAAACATTGATGAATCCGTATGTGGCGCAGACGTGATCAAGTGATGACAACTTGGGTTGGTCTACGAGTGTAGACCAGTGTGTAGTGTGTGTGTGCGTGTGTGTGCATGTGCGTGTGTGTTATACCGCTATCTCGTCTCCCAGACAGTCGGGGACGCCCTGCCTGTTGAGAACGTTCAGAAGCCTCAGTGTCTCCTCATCTGTCCCCCACCCATAGACCTGCATCCCTGCACCATCCTCCTCCTCCTCCTCCCCTTCCTCCTCCTCCTCCTCCTCCTCCTCACTGTCGTCCGTGTTCGAATCTTCATACTCGGGGGCGACGCCCGACTCGCGGAAGCGAGCGACGTCTGGGCTGTCCCAGGACGTTGTGCGGAGGGTGGCCAAGGGCGCCGACTCGCCCCTGCCTTGTTGCGGAGGAGGGGGGGGTGGCGGGGACGGCGGCGGGGGAAAGCGGCGCCACTCTTCCCCCACTACCCCGTTGAGCCGGGGGGGAGGGCTCGGGGGCGGCGGCGGTGGCGGAGGGGCCACCGCGGGCCCCCCTGGGGGGCCTGGGAGGAAGCGAAAGCGCTCCAGCTTGAGGAGACAGGAGGGGTCCCTACCTAGGGGGCTCCCGAGAGCGGCGGCCGACGGGGAGAAGGCGTCCAGGCGGGGCGCCTCGCCGTTGGCGCGGCCCTCCGACTTGGGCGTGGTCGGGTCGCAGAGCACCGGGGCCACGCTGGAGCGGAAGGTGATCTCCAGCAGGCTGTCCTGGGATCCCACTGTGGGGGGGGGGGGGGGACAGAAATAGAGAATTAAAGAGAGGGAAAGAAAGAAAGAAAAAAAGTGAGACAGTCGGAAAGAAAAAAACCAAGAGAGAAAAAAACAGAGAAAGACAGAAATAATTAAATGAAGAAAAAAAAGAAAGAAAAAAGATAGGATAGTCAGCAGTATTTATTCAAATAACACTGAAATGACATTCATAATATAATATCACATAGACTACTGAATATAAATATGAATATTATATCACCAGGCGCACCATCGTGGAGTAAAGTGGATCAGAGTCAGTGCATACCTAATGCACTGAACTGCTTTTAAGTAATATAATGAAATGAACTCTCTTGGGAATCACACCGCCAGAGAGCAACACTTACGGTGATGATGTGCGAGAAGGCAGGTGATACCTTACACTACACCTGACATTAACCCTGTCCCTCCCCATGTTGCTGAAACACTGAGAAAGCCCACTAGTCACCTGGCTTCTGTTGGGGGCAACAAGTCCAAATGTGTTGTTGTCAGCACCACCCGCACACCAGCACAGGCTTATGGTTAAACAGTGCTGTAAAAGTCACCAGGAGGGAGGAGACCGTGGTTTCTCTCTTTCTTTCTTTTTCTTTTTCGCTGTTGTGTGTGTCGTTTAATTTTTGGAGTAAACAGGATCACCGACTGTCCCGAGTAAACCAAGTCAATCGTGGCAGTCAGGCTGATCTAATTAAATGATCAGCCGTTTTAATTAAGCTACACCAGTTATTGATCGGTGGCCTGCCTCCCGCCTGGGCTCCGGCATCCATTGACTGGAGACAGGCGACGCCGTCTATTTACTCCGACTACAGTGATGTAGTAAAGTCTGATGGCGTAATGTCATGTGATACCGTGTTACACAGAGCGGCGATGCCAGCGCATTACAGCTTCAGTGTGAACTTTGAAGAACGTACTGCTGGAGTATTATTCAACCGGTATGTCTACCAGTGAGAGAGACATGGGAAACGCATGAACAATGACCTTGTTTTCATCAATAGCATCAATAGCAACCGTGTCTCACCTTTTCATCAACAGAGAGGCGTCTGTCAACGACCTCGGCAGCCGCTAATGAATCGATGTGGGGGTTGCAATATTGACTTTTTTTGTTGTTGTTGATTAATAATGGAGCAATGGAACATCATTAAAGATGGAAATGTAGGCTTTACATGAAAGGAAATCGTAAACAACATAGGGAAATATTTTCTGTCTGATATCTGTGGTTGAATGTGTGTGTATGTGTGAGTGTGTGTGTGTGTGTGTGTAACGCATGTATTACTTTGATGTGATGTATCACATAAGAAAATGACATTGAACAACATTTATTAAAAAAAAACAATGGAGGTGGAGGTGACCTTCAAGCAGGGTCCAAAATTAACTTTCAGAATCCTCTTCTTACCTGCCAGAGCGGAAAAAATCTACCGGCCAAACAGTTGTTTTAATATCTAACCCTGCATTTTTTTTTTTTTACCTGCCAAATAGTCAAATCTATCACAAATTGGCTTCAAGGAAACCAGAGCGTGTGTGGCGATGGACTCACTGCAGTGGGGTCCGGGGAGGCTGGCTTCCAGCTCCTGGATCTGCCTGACCAGCAGGGAGATGTGCTGCAGCAGGTCCTTGTTCTGGAGCAGCAGCTGGTGGACACGGGCCTGTGTCTCCAGACGTGCCGTGGCCTCGGCACTCAGCTGCTCCTTGAGCAGATGAACCTGGAGGAGGAGGAGGAGGAGGAGGAGGAGGAGGAGGAGGAGGAGAAGTGGTGGTGTGATGTGTGATGTGACATACGAGTTCAAGGTCAAATGCACAACAAAACAGGCAGTAGCAGTCACTGCTGGCAATGAAATGCTTCAGTGCTCTCCTCAACAATGCCGGTAAGTAAGATAAACAAGTAAGTTTGAAAACATAAAATAGTATTAAAAAAAAGAGTAAAAAAATAAATAATAATAAGGTAAAAATTTAAATAAAATGCAGAAGCGTACAGAAGTCAAGTCAAGTTTGTTTATTGTCCTTCATCAGTCGCGAAGCACCATACTAACCAGGAAAACGCACAATTACAAAACAACAAACAGAACAGAACGAAGGTGGGTGAGTGCAGAGGACGTGACTGCAGGCGTTTAAAAAGCAGTGTGCACATCTGTATGTAACCATAGTTACCAGTGTAGCAATGATTGACAGAATAAAATGGAGGAAGTAGAATCCACCTTATTGTCATTGCACAAGTACAACAAAAGTAGATCTCTGCATTTAACCCATCAATAGCAGCACTAGGAGAAGTGGGCAGGTGCAAAATTATTATTTTTGTCCACCGTCTGACTAGTTGTGACTAGTTAAACATTTACCAGCCACTCAATACATTACCATTGTTTTTTTGGCTGGTGAGTGAAGCAAATCTAACATTTTCACCAGCCACCAGCATTTGGCTGGTGGCTGGTGAAAATCCTGTACCCTGGCAGCGACAGTGCAGCACCTGGGGACCAACTCCAGGGGCCAAATATATATTTAGGTGTACAAATCTGTGTACACACTAAACAGGAAACATGCATACACAGTCTTTTCATCAGGTTTATAAAACCCACGTGTACGTGTTGTTCCCACAGGGTTTTTTCCTCATACCTCTCAATCATCCTTAAATGGTGTGCACCTGCACAAGCCTTTGCAGCCGATTGCCTGGTTTGCATATAAAGGGCCAGCGTTTAGTTTAGTTTTGAGGAGAAATGGCAAAAGCATTTAAAAAGCGACTGAAGAAAAGTACAATTTTACCGCCGGTGAACCTGAAATAATGGTAAATTGACAGAAGAAATATGTACTTTAATATATATTTACTCCAAATGGCTTGTCAAAAGAAGCCACTCACACATATCAATAATAATAATTAATTGCATTTATATATCGCTTTTCAAGACACCCAAAGTGCTTTACATAGTGAGTGAGTGAGTGTGTGTGTGAGTGTGTGAGTGTGTGTGTGTGGGGGGGGGGGATATGACACCTCATCCACATCACTATGTAATCATAGTGAAGGTTGTTTCTAAACTATAGATTACATCCTAACACAATGTAGTAAAGGAAAAAAGAAAGAGAGAGAGAGAGAGAGAGAGAGAGAGAGAGAGAGAGAGAGAGAGAGAGAGAGAGAGAGAGAGAGAG
>JAOPJI010000016.1:10582929-10593694 GCA_027122695.1 Merluccius productus
GTGTGTGTGTGTGTGTGTGTGTGTGTGTGTGTGTGTGTGTGTGTGTGTGTGTGTGTGTGTGTGTGTGTGTGTCCACAACTACACAAGAACTCCACAAGAAGGTTTGTAAAGAAGGACTCGCACGCTGAGACCTAGCCGAATGTGCAGTGAGGATGCAGGAGAGGTGGAGCAGGGAGATAGCAGGGGAAGAGAGGGTGGAGGGAGGGAAGCAGGGAGGAAGGGCCAGAGGGTGAGAGATAGGGGGTGATAGGGGGGAAAGCGGGAGGGAGAGAGGGAAGCAGCGCTGAGATAAAGCCGAGTTTCAGTGGTGATGGATGAGCACTGCTCCAAGGTCGGCCCGGGAGCAGCAGATGACTGCATCACATTATCGCTCAACCTTGCTTGTGTGTGTGTGTGTGTGTGTGTGTCTGTCCACAGCGATACCTTCACACACAGATGTTTCATTTCAAGTACGCCTATACGTTGTGTATATACGCGGTGTGCAATCGCGCACCTCTGTACCGCAACCATCTGTGCATAGCATACTGCTTCGTAGGCTGTGCAGGGAGCAGGGGACGGGCATGCGCCTGTGCATCCCGTATCTGTGTGTGCCGCGTAACTGTAGAAGTGGAGGTTTTCTAATGCATTCATTCAACACTGCACATCGCCAAGCAGCACCAAGCGTGTGTGCGTGTGTGTGTGTGTGTGTGTGTGTGTGTGTGTGTGTGAGAGTGTGTGTGTGTATGTGTGTGTGTGTGTGCCTCTTAGGATGCTGTATTTAACGGCATCAGCCCCATAGCCAGTTCAGCTGGTCACGCAGGTCTGGGACAACAGTGGACATGGGAGACCTAAGCTTGTGTCAACGCATGAGGAGCTAGCGTTCAGCGTCTGCATTCTGCATTGCCGATATGTTCTAATGGAGTTGAGCATTGAAGCCCAACCTAGCGTTGACGCTACTCTGGCCAGGGCTATATAGCTCAATGGTTTGTTCGAGTATGTCTACTAGTGACTTTGTGCTGTTGTGTTGAAAAGCCAATTGTGATTATGCTGCAAAACCAATCTCCCCACAGGGACAAATAAAGGTATCTATCTATCCATCTTCAATATTAATTAAAAAAAATGTAATTAAATCACATCACATCCTCAGGAAAAAAAACCACATCAGCAATCAGAAAGGGATATCAGGGTTGATTAATTAGATTTCCAATTTGGTTAATAGAAAAAAAGGACTATTAGCAATAAACATAATAATAATATTTTATCAAATTGTTTTAAAAGCTAACCCTTGTAAGGTTCCCTGTTGGTATATTAGTATTAAAAAACAAAAAACAACAACTTTGTAATCACTCTATGTTTGTATGTCCTGGATCTTACTTTGATATTCTGCACTTAGTATTTTCGCACTTATCTCTGTTGTATACTAGGAATCGGTTAACTTAGCAATTAGGTGTGCCTGAAACTCGTTCTTGTGAAATCCTTACTCTACTGATAGTGATTTACTGTTGCACTTTCTCCTAAACAAATGTACTTATTGTAAGTCGCTTTGGACAAAAGCGTCTAAGCTAAATGCCCTAAATGTAAATGTAAATATATTATTTGAATTAATTAATTTGAACTGTTGAATAACAGTGCCTTGTTTTTATCTCAAGCATTCAACAGTTTTAACCAACCTAGCGACAAGCACTGTGCAGAAGAAAGCCCACCGTGTGTTGATGGCATAAGAGAGATCAAGAGTCCCTTACTCATCAAGGCAGACGAAGAGGAGAGAGAACCGACAAGGAGACAATCAAGGCCTTTTTGCTGGGACAGGAGTAGGAGGAGGCCGAGGAGAACAATGGAGATGAGATGAAAAGGAATGGGGAGAAGGATGAAGATCGGGGGAGGGGTGTAGGGGATCAGAATAAGGATGGTGGAAATAAAATGGAGGATGGCGAGTCGTGTCGAGGAGCATATCTTTACAACACCGACATTATAGAGTAAGTAAGTGCACTTCATACCAAGGAAATTGAGCCGAACCAGACGATAATATATACGGAAAGTGAAAGCAACAGGGAACCTGTGCGTGTGTGTGTGAGTGTCAGGTATCGTGGAAGAGCTGTGTGCGGTCGAGATAATGACATCCCCGAAGGCGACAGGCTCCTTGTATCTTCCATGTGCAATCACCCCCTATTCAATTGTCGCGTCTTCTCCCCTCTGGTCCCCCGCTCTCTTTTTCATGCCAATTGCACTCAGGCACAGACGGACACGCACCTCGGGTGTGCGAGACTGAACGTGAACTGGGAGCACGGCTGACAGATGGACGAAAGATGAGCGAGAAACATGGTGTGTGTGAAGAGTGTGATAAATAAAATCAAAACAGATTTGTTTAAGTGGAACAACACCACACTTCCACCCACCCTCAGACAAACAGTCACAGCAGCTACAAGGCTGGCTGACTGACAGCTACTAATTTAATTATATCTGCAGATGTCTACTGGACTAAATGAGCTGGACAAATCACACATACCACACTTGGATAAAGAAATAAATACAACACAAACAGATAGCCGTGGCCAGTGGTTCTCAAAGTGGGGTCCGGGGACCCATGGGGGTCTGTGGCATATGGCCGAGGGGTCCGCCAAATAATTAATAAAACTCCTGCATAATGTAAACATCAATGAATAAATCAAGCATACCTTTGAGATAATTACTCACGGCGCCGGCGGTCTTTTTTTTTCTTTCAAGGGACATAACTTGAACGTTCATTGAGCCAGTAGGGGGAGCACAAGATTTCCAATGCATGTTAGTAATACCCTTCCCTCCTCCCCTCTCCTTTCCTTTTCATGACTCCTCTACTCCTCACTCATCTTCTCAATAAACCTGACATTTGCCCTGTATCTCTGTGTAAAGCATCTTTGAGCACCTTGAAAACCGCCATATAAATTGAATGTATTGTTATTATTATTATTTCCTGGCAAGTAATACAAGGACAATATTTTTTTTTTTTGCGGGTACATGTTCAATGGGTTCGATTCAGGTTGCAAACTATAACAATGGCAGGGGGTCCTTGTGAATTCGTATCCATTCAAAGGGGTCCCTGGCTTGAAAGGCAGTGGAGGCCACGACAGTGAAGGTGTATGCCGGGTTCTGACTGATATCTGAAGTAACTCTGGAGACATGAAGAGCTGGAGGGCAGTGTTCACTGTCAAAGGGCTCTACTTCAGAGAGGGTGCTACATCACAAGGTATGTCACTGTAATATCAAAGTACTGTATATGAATGAAGTAATAACAAATTATATCTGTGGGTTACTTTTACAAAACAACCCGAAAGCATTCACTTTGTTTCCTGCACCAACATAGACTATTGTGGAGTATCGCAATTTTCTTTCATTCTGAAGTTTGCTGTAGTTCAGTGTATCAACCAAACTGGAAATATCACATTGCTCTGGTCTGAACAATCAATCGAAGATTAGTCTGTAGGCATGACTTGAGACTTACTCTAGAGACTGGGTAAAAAGATCCTGAAGATTGTTACAGCCATTCCTGTAACTTTAGGATTTAACAGCACATTTTTCAGTTCCAGTAAAACAAATGTGTGTATTGAAGGGAGGGTTGCTCTCTTCGCTAAGAGCTATGATAACAGACAACGTATGAACAGAGCAAGGACAAAATATAATATTTCCCCTGAAAACCGAGCGGTCTGATTGAAGAAGACAAATCAAATTTGAGGATTTCAAACAACATGGTTTGTTAAGCGACAGTACAAGACGACTTTTATCGAGCTAAGTGTGCATCACCTCAAAGCCTCGGTAGAGGGGCTAATTTGTAGACTTCACCGTCTTGTCTGCGAGTGATCCTTGTAGTTCCAAGTATGAGCAAATACCCTGCGTGTACTCTGCATATGAGCTTTAAGAGCTGGGAAAAAACCCACTTTCAAGAAAATGGATACCACTTTAAAAGAAAAATGGTATTGCGTGTTTTTATAGGCACTCTATATTTAATAAAGCGGATTTCATAGTGCATCGCTTATGTACATACCAAGTTCCTAGGGTTACCCAAAAGTCTGAATTTATCACATTTTATGAACACTCCCACCCCACACCCACCTTCAAAATTGTTTTTTTGGCAAAAGTGCATATATTTCCCTACCAAACATAGTGTGTATCTACGAGTGGCACAGTATCTTCTAACTTGTGTGGGCTTCTTTGCCCCCCAAAGTTCTCCAATGTTGTTTGCTGGCATTGTGATTGAGGAGGGAGACTTACAAAGTCAGCATTCCTCGCTTTTCTATAGAGTTCTCAACAGGATTGGCTCGGCTTCAATGCCTGTTTAGGGTCATTGTCCTACTGAGAAACAAATTATCTTCCACACAACTTGGAGAGCGAAAGGATTGCATGCCTGTGAACACGGAGCCAGTCTCCTCACACACAATCTCTCAACGTCAAGTCTAGGTTTTAATTCCCAGTCTTTTACCGGTCTTGGTGGAAGAGTGGAAATGGTTTGATATTGTCTGTTGCTTACACATATGATACACATCTGAATATATTTTGTTGCTGAAGATGTGGTTGGAAACTTCTACCTCTTCCATTCAGGCCATGGTTTTCCACAGACATCTGCACTTTTATGGAGTTGTTTAGGGTGTACCAGGCTCAGATCATTTTAACTCATGGAATGGAAGCAGATGTTTTAACTCATAAAGAGGCTTGATGTGATGGTGTTTAAATAGAGGGACCGACTGTTATTACTTTAAATTACACTTGGTTTGTGAAAATTGCCTACAAGTCTTGTACTGTGAAGAATGAAAGAAATACTCCATTTACCTGGAGAGCCGTTTGGTTTCACATCTAGCTTCAATATTCTCAACAAAATAATGTTACAGCTTACAAAAGTTAAAGGACAATATGGTGGTAAAAATGCTAAGAGCCCCCCATATTAAGCTAGTCACTATGTATTCATTCTGATGGGTCCACAGCACTCTGGAATGGATATTTGAATTACTTTATAGTGTTGCAGGGCAAAAAATACATACCAAGGGTTCATTTTTGTATGCATTAAGTGAATTATTGGCTATACAGGCTCATCAAAATCCTTCCCTTTTTTTCATGACACCCCAGGAGGAAAAACTTGCCTGGGGGATTTATGGTTGTTTTTAAGTTTCCCTCCAGATTGGAATTGTTCATGAAGAGATGTAACGACAAAAAATAAAAAGTGTGTAAAATGAGTTATATGGCGTTGGTGCAGGATGTTAATTAAAAGTGGAGCAGAATGGTATTAAGGCGGCATCTCCATTAGTCAACCCCCACACCAACAAGCTGCCCACACACTCGCCTTTCAGAGAAAAGGACTCGTGAATCAGCCAAAAGTTTAGGGCGGCACTCTGATGAAGGGAAGGGCAATGTGACTGGTCGGATAGATGGCCGGAGAATGGGAGGGATTGGGCAGTAGCAGGAGGTGTGTGTGCGGACGGGGGGGAGGGGGGTGTTAAGTGAGAGAAAGACAAGAGAACGGGGGTGAACAACCGACAGTAATACAAAGAGGAGAAACTGGAGAAAATGAGACGGTGGAAGGAAGAAGGAAGCGGGTCAGGAGGTAATATATATAGAGGCCATTTAAGGCGCCGGGGTTTCTCCAAGGAAACCAACCTGAATATTCTTAGCAAGGAACGGCTGAGCGGCTTACACACAGATTTACACACACACACACACACACACACACACACACACACACACACACAAGCATAGGAATGGAGATGCTGCAGCAATGCCACCAATCTGATAAAGTACTGCCCTAGACTATCATCAAATCAAACTTTATTGTGTGCTTATCGCGCAGAACAGAAGCACAAAGTGCCTAATAAACAACACAAGAAACAAGATTGAAATAAACCATCGGAATTACGGAGGTACATTTGAGCAAACAGCAAAACAAGGTGCTTAACATTGGAAACAACACCGCACAAGAGGAACAAGAGGGGGGGGACTAAACAAGGAAAATGACTAAACTAAACGAAAAGCTAAACTAAAAAAGGTGCGTTTTTAAGATGCTGTTTAAAAATGTTGACAGATTATGATGAGTTCCTGTAGCAGACTCTCCAAGAGAGGAGGACCATATAGACACTAGTGATGCGCGGTTAAGGTATTTTCTCACCTGCACCCGCATATTGCAACTGCACCGGACTGCTACTCGAACCGCCATCTGTAAAAATTACACCCGCGCCCGCTTCCCAACCGGCTATTATAAAATGGCGTGTCCCTCTATGAACTTGACGATGATACTGGATGACAAATGAACTGTTGTTGGATGCAGGCCTAAGGGCCAGTGGATCAGAATTGAGAAAATGAGAAATAAAAAGTTGGCAGCACTTGAGGCCCAATCCAAGAGCAGTGAGTAAGAGAGGTACATGAAAAATAGGCTACAAGATTGCACATTGAGATATATGGCGTTGTTATCAATAAGTGACAAAAAGCATCAAGGCAAAAAACAACTGTTGACACCACTACAGGCACAAAAGTGTTTTTCATTGCACAGCTTAGGAGAGCGGGTATGGCTAAACTGATTTGCAAAAATGCGTACTTTCTTTCTTTTTGTACATTGAACTTTATAAAACAAGGTAAATACAAATATTGTATATTATTCTTTATAATTATATTGTATCTATTATGTTTATATTATTATTATTGTATTGTCATTGGTTGATTATCATTATTATTAGCCACTTTGTATATTATTTTTATAGCACTTTGTATAGCGCCACCACAGCAGCAAAGGGCAATTATGGAAGGCAGGAATTACAGGAAGTCACCCTATTAACACAGGGCATCTTCGACACGCAGCCCATTTAATGGAGTTGAATTAATGGGACTGGTGCTGAGCGTTCATTATCTCGTTAACGTCAATCACACAGCAGCAGGTAAACCCATAGCCGCTTCTGATTAAACAAATGATGAAACACTATGAAAGAGGCAGACACCTTAGAAATCAACTACTTTTTTCTTGTCCCGTCGTCTCATCTTTAACTTTTTCATCCCTAATACAGGATTTACTGCTCATTTATGATCCTTGTCCTTGTCCTTTACAACTCTTGCTACGTTCCCATAACTATTTGTAGCCTTCGGGTGCTCCCAGGGAGATTTTAATGAGTGTACCGCAATCAACTGCCAGCAAAAGGGCTTATGGAAGTGTGGCTTATGGAAATATATTTCACACACACACACACAAACACTCACACACACACACACACACACACACACAACTAGAGTTTATCGGCTGGCTCATTCTACAGTACATAGTTAACAACTGGAATATATTACTAATCCCTTTCGTTGGAAAATAATATTGTCCATTTATAGTCTCATATTTCCCTGTAATATAGCCTAATTTAGCATCTATTAGACTCTCAGACAAGGCAAATGGGTTATGAGTTTATGATGTTTTTATATGAGGACAAAAACAAACAAACTCTGACAGTGTAACAGTGAAGAAGGGCCGTTCAAACACACGGCCCTAACCTGCCTGGGCGTATAGACAGCAGCACCAGGACACGGCCGGCAGTAGACGCCAAACAGCTGTCCCACCGCCTTCCCCAGCTTGCAAAGATGGATGTGTAATCTGTCACCCATCCTGTGCTGCTCTATCGTCCCCACAGTCAATTAACTTGCCCTACGAGGGAAGATTAACGGCACATTCATTAATCCCTGGTGAGTCACCTCCGGACAAGGCTCCCACATTCCCGTGAGCTGATAAGCAGCTGCCGTACTTTGGCAGCGGGGGTATAATGATGTTAGTAATACATTCAATTTGTACAGCTCCTTTCATTAGGAGTCCATCATAACGCGGTGCTGCCCACCCACCAGGTGACTTGATGATGAACTGCGGTGCACGCCAAAAAGGTAAGTGAAGAGCGGCGCCGTTCACCATCGTTACCTCCCCCATCCCCTCAACTGGGAATAGGTTTACAGACAAGGGAATCAGAGAATTCAAATGATAATTTCCTTTCCATTTTCTTGCATTTCTATCATATAGGATCTTGTACAAGCCGTACCAGTGTACAAGTGTACAAAATACGGTTCCGGGAACAGGACTTTCTGTGATAAGGAGGGCTTCGTCTCCTCTGGAGAGTCACTCATTTATGGCCGTAGCAAAATGGTGACTGGTGCACACAATGGAAAACAGCCCTACAGAGCTCCCCTGGCCCATCAACCTCTCCGACTCCGACTCTCAGAGACGCTTAGAAAATACCTAACCCCGGTGCGTAAAATCAATTTCCCAAACCATCTCTGACAGAAATTCCATAAAGAGTTCATGTTGCATAGCAGCCAGTTCAGACAAGAGCAGACCCAAGCGTTTCTGTGTTGATTTATACCCAATTCAAGTCAAGCTGGAAAATTCAGAAAGCCATATTTTGACTTTCAACAGGGTATTTCGAGGTCAGTGTACCGTGGCTGTGGTGAAGACAATTTTAATCTCCAAGCTGTGAAAACAGCGGATGAGGACAAAATTATAGATTACTGACCAATCAGTTGTTTGATGTTAAATCGCTCGCTGAACCAACTTTGACTGATTATTTTGTTTCATTCATCATTCATGAATCATATTTTTTTTCCATCCAACCGTTTCACCCCTTAAATCACCCAAACCATTTACCACCAGCCTCGACTAAAACATGAAATTAAAAAAAGAGGACTTCAAAGAGGCCTTTCCGTTCCGGTGTGACTGCTGGCCTTTTGGTGCAACTCAAGTCCCTTTCCCCAAGGAATGTTTGCTACCTGCGGTTTCCCTGCATTGTGCAGCCAACCCTGCTGCTTTCCTTTGCACAACAAGAGCCAAACTGAGGCCTGTGTCCCTGACAACGACGACGACGACAACAACAACAGCTGCCACAGTAGCACACTGGGAGGGCGCCTTTGCAGTGAGCGTGACATTTGTGTGTGTATGTGTGTGTGTGTGTGTGTGTGTGTGTTAACTTCCTAGAAAACACTGTATGGACAGTGCAATTCTACGTTTTTCTTACTTCCATCCTTCCATGTACTGAACGCACGCAGCGTGTGTTTGTGTGTGAGCAGCACATGTCATCCGTGCCAGCAGACGACAGCGTTAGCAGGGCTGAGCAGCGGTACGTTTTTGTGCACACTCTGCAAGAACCGGGCGGGAGCAGCCAGCCTCTGTAAATCAAGGGTTCATCTGCACAGGCAGCACTACACTGCTGTCATAACCATGCTCCAGGCTGAGGCCCAGTGACTTTCCCGCCTACTGTCTGGCCGACAGTCTTCAGCCGACTATCAATCCTAAAGGCCATAACGGCCACGCTAAAACATAAGTTTATAAGCCTTTTAAAGCGGTACTGCTCAACTTTAAAGGGGTGTGAATCCAAGGCTTTACACAGCAGTAAAGAGTAACTATAGTTTCAAAGAATGCAACAGACAGAGGGGACGGAGGTGGGGCGGGAGGGGGAGAGAATAGGGGGGAGACCTAGCGCCAATTCCTGCCTTTCCCTTCCACTTGAGGGGATTGCTTCAAAGGACTAGGCCACTAGTCCACTTGATGGAGCACATGGGGACACCGAGTCTGCGGGTTCACATAATGGCCTAACCTCTGCATTGCACGCCATTTACCCTGCCCTGCTGCTGCACAACGTGATAAAGACTCTTCCTGGGGGGGGGGGTGTGGTTATGAGAAAAAAAAACTTGACTCACCCTTATTCTCCTCATCGCAGCCACAATCTCCACCCGGTTGTTGGGCCGCGTCACATCCAGGCTGCCTATGTACTGTTGGCAGGCAGACAGACAGACACACAGACAGACACACACACACACACACACACACACACACACACACACACACACACACACACACACACACACAGAATTGAGTTTAGTTTTCATTAAAGGGCATCAATGACATTGGGGCTGATTGATAAATCGTTAACCTGGCTCACAACAGTATTAATCTCTGATAATGAGCCATCATTATAATAACCATAATAACAAGGCCATTATTCATAATAACGCGACTAATCACTTGTAATGACTTTACAAAGAAAAAAAAGACCACATCATGAGGAGACATCACTTATATATACGTGTACACTGTTATATAGACTTGTACACTTGTATATATACTTGTACACTTGTATGTATATATATATATATATATACTTTGTACACGTGTATATAGACTTGTACACTTGTATATAGACGTTGTGTACACTTGTATATAGACTTGTACACTTATATATATATAGACTTGTACACTTGTATAGACTTGTACACTTGTATATAGACGTGTACACCTATGTATATAGCCTTGTACACTTGTATATAGACTTGTACACTTGTATATCGACTTGTACACTTATATATATATAGACGTGTACACTTGTATATAGACTTGTACACTTGTATAGACTTGTACACTTGTATATAGACGTGTACACTTGTATAGACTTGTACACTTGGATATAGACGTGTACACCTATGTATATAGCCTTGTACACTTGTCTATAGACTTGTACACTTATATGTATATAGCCTTGTACACTTGTCTATAGACTTGTACACTTGTATAGACTTGTACACTTGTATATAGACTTGTACACTTGTATATAGACTTGTACACTTGTATATAGACGTGTACACTTGTATATAGACTTGTACACTTATATATATAGACGTGTACACTTGTATATAGACTTGTACACTTGTATATAGACTTGTACACTTGTATACAGACTTGTACACTTGTATATAGACTTGTACACTTATATATATAGACGTGTACACTTGTATATAGACTTGTACACTTGTATAT
>JAOPJI010000016.1:10605225-10617124 GCA_027122695.1 Merluccius productus
TCTCTAACCTAATACCTAAACTAACCATCTCTAACCTAATACCTAAACTAACCATCTCTAACCTAATACCTAAACTATTCATCTCTAACCTAATACCTAAACTAACCATCTCTAACCTAATACCTAAACTAACCATCTCTAACCTAACGTCATCTCTAACCTTTCCGACAGGATTCGCCAAAGTTTAATTTACGTCACACGTTTCTTTGCTCCGATTGGTCCAGAGGCATTTCGGTCTGCGCCTAGCGTTGATGACACCCCTTGGAAATAAGAAAAGGTTAGCTGAGCAGGGTTACCACAGCAGGGGAAGCATAGTTACCTGTGGACCAGGTGTAGGACAGCGGGTCGGGTCGTGTTTGCGTGGCCGCCTCTCTCCCGGGCCTCCCGGGGGCCCGGGAGCGCCTGGAGACGGGCGTCACGGTGCGAGACGAGGACCGCGTGGAAAAGCCCGACGTGTCGTGGCTCGCCTGACTCCGGGTCTCAGGGGACCGCCTGCGGTCGGACAGACTACCGGTGTAGGGCTCGTCGCCTTCTTCCCGACGAGGCGACCCGTCTCGGGATCTCGAGACCTCGGCCGAGTCGTCGTCGTCCTCCTCTTTCCGCTTCTTTTTCCTCCTCTTCTCCTCGTCTTCGTCGCTTCCCCCCAGGTGCTCCGAGACCTCGCCGGTGCTGTTGTCGCGCTCCGTCCTGATGCTCAAGCTCTCGAAGTCGCTCTGATAGTCTGCCACCCCTTCTTCCTCTCCCGGCTCCTCTTCTTTATCCTCCGTCGGTTCTGGTGTCCACTTATGGTCTTTGGCTTTGTGTTTGGGTGGTTTATGTTCCTTCTGGTTGCGGTAGGAGAGAGAAGCGAGTCGAATGCATCAGAGCGACAGTAAACAACATTGTTGTTGTTGTTTTTGTACTTTTATAATACCGGTGTTTTTATTCGTAATCCTTACCTGCCTTCCTGTGGTTTCCACAGTAACAGCCGGCATAAGGTCATCCAAAGACATGAGGTTGATCTTGAAGTCTACCGAAAGACGGATTATACAGCGTGAGAAAACTATGACTGCTTAGCTTAGAAGAATTAGTATAATACTCGTGGATAATGGATTACGGATAATGGACGGAATGAAAATCTCTCAAAATATATCTTGTGTAATTATCCTTCATATAAAAAGGGAACTTTCAATAACACATACACAACACAATAAAAAGGCGTGTACCTTGTTGTCCAACTAGAATGCACAAGGTAAAGAAATTATTGAGTAAATTAATTATTAAAATAATTATGATATATCAGAAATATATCATGAAATCTAACTAAGGTACATTGCATGTGGCAATTTAAGGTAAGATTCCACACTTGTTTTTACCTCATATTGTGATACAAAATGTAGCATATATCATCCGATCTCTATCAGGCTATATTATTATTATTATTATTATTATTATTATTATTATTATTATTACTTTCTTATAACACCAGGGAGGAAACTAGCCTGGTGTTGCGTGTCATGCCTACGAACCCTAATCCTTTGCCAGACCCCATTTGCATGCCTTTGCAAGTGTCATTGTGTGACCCTCAACAGGTAAGATACATGTATGTAAATACTGCATAGACTGCGTTGTTCTAGAGATACTTTAACTCCCCTCACCCTCAGAGGAGATGCTGCTGCTCCTGCCACTGTGGGGCCCCTCCTCTTCGGTAGGACCCCCCGGCCCCGCGGGAAAGAGCTCCTCCAGGGAGCGCACCTCGCCGCGCCCCCACGAAGACGGGGAGGACAGGGAGCGCAGCGGGGGGCTGTGTGGAGAAGACAAGGAGGGAGACGGGGGTGTGGAGAGCGCGGTACCAGAGGAGACCCTCCTCTGGGCTGAGAACAGCGGGCTAGACGCCGGCACCGGGTCTGGCTTCTTACTAGAGGCCTGAAGGAGGGTGAAAATGTTCACAAACATTGTTAGTGAAGAGAGGATTCAAATGTGGGTAAGACCACATGCAAATCCGCAAGAGGGGTGCTTCTCAATCCATTCCTGAGGGAAACTGTATGAGACAGGATGGGTTGCACTTCAATATTGATTGTATGCCTTGATTGTAATACCTCACTTCGTAAGACGCTTTGGAAAGAAGTGTCTGCTGAATGAATACATGTAAACGTCTCCGCCTATCTACCTTTCCTGCCGTCTTCATGGGTGATCTCCTACGACGCAAGAGGCTGTCCTCTGTCGAGTCTAACGAGTCGCCCAACAGTTTCCTCATATCCTCCTCGTCGCTGTCCAGGCTAACTCCGCGCCCTGCTCCTGCCGCCGGCGCAGGCTTCACCACGCCGGTCCCTTGCTTCACAGCACTGGCGCCTCTGTCCTTGGCGACCGACCAGCCGGCGCCGGCGCCAGCACCAGTGGGGATTTCAGCACTGACTTTAGCCCCTTGGGAATGGCTGAGATTGCCGTCAGCCGTAGCTAGCGCCGAAGTCTTCTTTAGGAAGCGCTTCCCGGGACTTCCCGGGTGATCGCTGGACAACTGGGGCGACAGGGGGGCCGCGGGGAGCTCCGGCGGGGATCGGGGGGAAGAGATATCCGGGTTAGGGGCCGTTGGAGGCACGGTGGGATGGGGACTCCCCTCGATGGCGTGCCTCTGGGTCGTGCTCTGCTGGGCTTGCTGGCGGGCTCGGATGCGCCCCTCAATGGAGGCCAACCTGCTCAGGGCAGCGCTCTGGGAGCCCTGCTGGGAAGAAGCCACAAACCTAGGAGGAGGAGATGGGAGCAAAGACTCGCATCAAGTCTTTTATTGTGGTTATGGTGTCACTGGTCCAGGTTAAGTTTAAGGTGAAACTCCCCCATTCTCTACAACGGCTCAGGTTGCAGTAGATGCTTGATAGGCAGACATATAATACAGACACAATGTCACTGTAATTACATACTCTACTCTTCTCTACTTCAGTGTGTGTCATGCGTCATGTACCGTGTGATGGGTTTGTGTGTTGTTATCAATACATTACCTGCGCTCTGGGGGATTCTGGGTTTGATTCTTGCTAAATTTAGGGGACTGGGCGCTAGTCATGGCCTTTGGTATCGCTTTCTTCAGAAACCGGTTGCCTCCTTCTCCTCCCAGCGAGGTTGAAGCTCTGAGATCCTGGGAACAACATACAGATGTACGGTATTGGTTTTATTGGTGTTAGTGGTGGATAAAATCACGGTAGGGCAAAATGGATTTGATTTGCTTGGGCAACCCAGGGCAATGTTGATCCTGGGTTACTCAGTACCTGAGGTGAAACCACATCCCTCCTCTGCTTATTTGCATCGATTGCGTCCACGTGTCGTGAGACTGAGCTAACCGAGGACAGGTCGCTCAGGTCCGGGGAGGAACCGTGTGCCTGACGGGGAGAGCGGCTCCTCCAGGCCGACCCTCCTCCACGACCCTGGGGACACCGAGGACACGTCAACACACCGCCCCCCAGACACTCATCAATCTCCCTCATCATCAATACTCATACTCACTGTATCTCCATACGCCTGAGCTCCGGGTCCATTACTCCCGAACCGGGTCATGAGCTCGGCGGCGTTTGTCTCCTTCCTCTTCCCGGACAGCAGCGCCTGGGCTCGGTCCAAGGCTGGATTTCGGCCGTTGCGGTTCCACATTTTAATGAGCTAAAACCCCTTTATCTACATATATATATACACATACATACATATATACATACATATATATATATCCGTGAGTATAACGTTACTCATTAACAACCAGTGGCTTCAATACTGGTTAATTATAATACTGTGGTCTCAGCCCGAACCATAATTGAGGATATTTACATTATTATGCGGCGTCCATGGTATCCATGGCGAGGGAAAATGTGCGCCGTTGTTTATAACTTACGTCATCAAGACGCGTCTACGGAAAGCGGGAAGGAATATATAATTCGCGCAACCATTATTGAATATTAGTTCCGGAAAAGTTAGGGGGAAGGGAAAAAAACACAAAAAACAGTCAATTGTTGATTAAAGGCAGCATTAATCAGCACGCAGACAAGTGGTATACAAAAACAAATAAAAGTGGGGTGACCAAAATGTTAATAACGTGCACTTCAATCAATGGGCGTTAGTTTCTGGGGCTTTTCTGGTGATATTTGAAGGGTTGTCTGTCAACCTCAATGGACTTGCTTCTCACATTACTGCACAATGACAATACAAGGATGTCTCATCTATCTCATCCATTATTATCTACATGAAGCGAATCAATATGGTGGAGGAAAAAAAAAAGTATCTTATATTACATGTATGTTACTTATATGTATCATTAAAATCTATTGGATGCGTGCCCTTCATTTATTATTTCTTGCCTATCTATCTATACATGTGGATATGGTAGAAATAACAGGGTAATAATAATAATAATCATAATCATAATAATAATAATAATAATAGGAGGAGGAGGAAGGAGGAGGAGGAGGAGGAGGAGGAGGAAGGACTCGCACTCGCGTTTCCGCGATGTAACCCGAGCACTTCCGGAAAGTAACTCGTGGTCTCGTCTGATTGGCCGGAGCTCTCGTCGAATCAGCGGTGGCCATCTGTGCGCGCAGGGGCTATAGTGGAGCGTCGCCGTCCGGGTGAAGGTATATATAGAGGAGGGCTGGGAGGAGGCTGACCATCAGCACCGTACCTGTCAGGAGGAGGAAGAAGAAGAGGAAGAGTAGTAATAGTGGTAGTAGTAGTGAAGAAACCATGATGAAGCTCGCAGCCGTCGTCGTCGTCTTGGCGTCCTTCGCCGTCACCATTGACGCCGAGGTCCACTTCAAGGAGGAGTTCCTGGACGGAGGTACAGTTCAGTATAAAACAGTACAATATGTTTAACGTTGTGTGATTTCTCATTCTGAATTTGAGCTATAAGTTGGTCCTGACCCTGACCTCACTTAACTTAACTTAAGTTAAATTGCAATGGCGTACAGAGTATAATATGTGTGAAAACCTGTTGGTCTGAGGTTCAGGTGATGTGTCGCAAATACGATTGATTGAAAAATGCAGAGCTGTAACTGTAACTGTAACTGTATAACTGTGTACTTTGCAATGTTACACCATAGTTAACCCATAGTTAACCAGTAGTTAAACCGATCACTGTCCTACTTTTGGTTTCGGTTACGAGTCCGGTAGTAGTAGTAGTTCAGTAGTAGTTCAAGTAGCCCCATTTTTTTTTTTTTTTTTTTTGGTGGTTGTAACCCAACGAACTACAATGAACGACGTCGCACGTCGATGACGACCGCGCCCGACGTTGATTTTAAATGTCGCGGAATGTGACGTTTATTGCAGACGCCTGGACCAGCCGCTGGGTCCTGTCCAAGCACAAGGAGGACTACGGCGAGTGGAAGCTGACCGCCGGCAAGTTTTATGGCGACGCCGAGGCAGATAAAGGTAATTTTTTTAAAAAAATTTTTTTTAATTTTTTTAAAAAAAAATTTTTTTTCCCCCCCCCCCCCCCCCCCCATACACATTTGTCTCCCCTGTGTGGTTTGGAGTGGGTGGCACACTGCCTTCACTTCAAGCACCAGCAGGGCAGCCCCCTGGTGAAAGGTTGAGTACCAGATGCTAATGAGATGATGAGGAAACCACAGAACTGGTTCCCCCACATGAGAGATTGCATGCATTAGATGGATGCATCTCAGTTCTTACCTTTCACAGTGCCTGCACCTTACTGAGATGCATCCATTAGATGGATGCATCTCAGTAAGGTGCAGGTACTGTGAAAGGTGTTTCAGGTAGGGACACACACACACACATACACACATATATACACACACGCGCACATGCGCACGCACACCTAGACCTTGGTTTTATGTGTTGGTGTAACACTGCCAACGCTTCGCTACCCTCCGTCCGCTCCCAGGTCTCCAGACGAGCCAGGACGCCCGCTTCTACGCCGTGTCCAGCCGCTTCGAGCCGTTCAGCAACGAGGGCAAGCCCCTGGTGGTCCAGTTCACCGTGAAGCACGAGCAGAAGATCGACTGCGGCGGCGGATACGTCAAGGTCTTCCCCGCTGGCGTCGACCAGACCAACATGCACGGAGACTCGCAGTATTACATCATGTTTGGTGAGTGTGTGTGTGTGTGTGTGTGTGTGTGTTCAAGGCTACGGGACTTGTCTGTTTGTGGAAGAAGGGACTTTGAAACATTTACTTTTGTGTGTGTGTGTGTGTTTTCCTTTCCGTTGATATTAGTCAACCTTCCTGAGAACTATTTTGCATATGCTCATTGCAAAGCCACCAACGCTTACTACTAGTAACTACACAGTAATTGTTATTCATTGTAATGGGTTTGTGTGTGCTCTTCTTCCAGGGCCTGACATCTGTGGGTACAGCACAAAGAAGGTGCATGTGATCTTCAACTACAAAGGACAGAACCACCTGATTAAGAAGGACATCAAATGCAAGGTATCTTATTTGATGTGTTGTATATTTATGTGATATTTTATGGTTATTAAGTTTTTAGTTCCTGTTCATCAATTTACGTTTGTGTTGTCTGTCTCTTTCTCTTTCTCTTTCTTTCACTTTCGCTTTTGCGCTCTCTCTCCCTCGCTCTCTCTGTCTCTTTGTCCATCCAGGACGATGAGCTCAGCCACCTGTACACATTGATCCTGAACCCGGACCAGACGTACGAGGTGAAGATCGACAACGAGAAGGTGGAGTCCGGCAGCATGGAGGAGGACTGGGACATGCTGCCCGCCAAGAAGATCAAGGACCCCGAGGCCAAGAAGCCCGAGGACTGGGACGACCGGGACAAGATCGACGATCCCACCGACACCAAGCCCGAGGTAGAGAGACGCACTGCACCGCCTCACTGGTTGGCTAGAATAAGAGAAGATAAGCTAATACTCGATTAATCCCAGGCAGATTGTCACCACAGCAAGTACACGAAAGTATTAGAATTGGGCCCAAAAAGAGATCAACATTTTAAAACGAGTAAATTACAAAAAAAAATACTGAAATCTGTCTATATTCCCAATACGTGTAGTAGAAATGAAGATGCCCAAAAAAATGTATTAACTAAAATTATTGACCGTTGAGGTTGACATTATTGACCGTATATATGCTATATTATGGAAACTACATTTTTATGCTATATTATGGAAACTACATTTGTATACAAGTGCCTTAAGTATATGTTGCATTATTATATATAATGTGAAGGGGGAAAAAAAGTGTTTAAGTATGAAGTGTTGTACGAAATCAACCACACTAGTCATAAATTAAACGATACGGTTCACTGATTCTGAGCGGTGACCGAGCTTCTCGGACCAATGCGTCAGGTGGTTAACTGCCGATGTGTTGCAGGACTGGGAGAAGCCCGAGTCCATCCCTGACCCTGACGCAAAGAAGCCCAGCGACTGGGATGAGGACATGGATGGAGAGTGGGAGCCGGCCATGATCACCAACCCGGAGTACCAGGTATTACACCAGTGGTTGTATGGGCGGGGCATTTGTCATCTCATTTAAAATGGATGGTTCCCGTTAAACATTTTATTTTCTTGGAAAAAAACAACTGAAGCTGATATTGAAGAAATATCACGTGTGCTTTGAAGTTGAATGAGGCATCCTCCTCTCGTTGCTCTACGGCTCTGCCTTCCATCAAAGACTAGTTGGGAGTATGGGAGGGAGCGAGGTGTAACAGGCATGTCTGCCTCACATGGGAGAACTTCCTGTCTTTCTGGACCTTGAATTTCCACCTCTCAGTCTAAAGACAATGTGTCATTGTGTTTAGACAATGACACATTGTCTTCAGTCACAGACTATAAGATTTTTGTAAAGACTGGGGATCTTGCAGGGTCACTTTTTGCAAGACTACAACTAGATTCCTTTTTTGAGATTATTTCCCAGCATGCTCCTGGTGAAAATATACAGGAAAAACTCTAGTTCACCCCACAACTCCACCGGTTTCTCCTCCTTTTCCACAGTCCAAGAGAACCGAGACATGTTCCCCTCCATGTATACATGTTTGACTCAGACTTTGGTCTGAGTTTTATGACCACCTTATACCAAATGATCATGATGAAATCGCTTGAAAAGTCGTTTGGTGTAAGGCCGACATTAGGTGTAGCTAAGATATACTGTGATTACACAGCCCCCCCCCACACACACACTTAAGATCGTTTTTTTTTTTTTTTTTACTGTTACTATGCCGGCACGCCCCGTTTCACGGTCAGTTACTTAGTAACTGGCATAGGGAAGTTAAGTGGAGGCTGGCGACTCGTGCAAGTCATGTGTGGTTGTTATCACGGCTGTGGGAGCACATCTGCGGGGGCTTAATAATACGCAGTACGCTGCAACGGCATCCTGCTGCATTTCCCTTCGCCATGTTTTTAAACTGTCAGACTTGAGGGGTGCTTTATTGTTCTGCTTTGAACTATAAAAAAAAACAATAATTGAATAAATACACAATTACAAAATACATGCATATCTAACTTGTTTTCATATATATAAACACAAACATGTATACAAAAATATATAAATGACGTAATGCAAATGTCAACATATTGTATATTTTTATTTTTTAGGGTGCCTAACAAATGTCATTAAGAGAATATATACAATATAGACGTGTGCCCAATAGGTATTGAACAGGAAAAGTCAGAGCACATTTTTGAATCGCCCAATGGCGTCGGTTCTGGCAGTTCTATTGTTTAGAGGCGGTGGCAATGTGGAATATCGGGTTCTACTTGAAGATGTAGTGGCACACTGACCTCCATGTTTGTTGTGGGGCTATAGAGAAAAAGTGTCCAACTTGTCTCCGCTCTTAACCGCTGTACATGTGACCCGAATCGCACCATTATAGCACCAGCTGCAGCGTGCGTCCAGTATTAACCGCAGTGCTGCTCTCCTCCTCCCCGCAGGGCGAGTGGAAACCCAAGCAGATCGACAACCCCGACTACAAGGGAGCCTGGGTCCACCCAGAGATCGACAACCCGGACTACTCCGCTGACGACACCATGTACAAGTTTGACAGCATTTCTGTGTTGGGCCTTGACTTGTGGCAGGTAAAGATGCTCCCGCAAACGCTATAGCGATGGTTATTCCATCACAATCACAATACATCAAGGAGTTATTTTTAAATGTTGTATTCCAAGACATTCTTAATCACGTCACCAATATGATTTTTATTCATTGTTCAACAGGTAAAATCTGGCACCATCTTCGACAACTTCCTGATTGGTGATGATGTCAAAGAAGCGGCGGCGTTTGGGGAAGAAACCTGGGGCAAAACTAAGGTAGGCCGGCGCTAACAGTGCTCACCGTGCTCACTATGGGTTACTCCATAGTGAGCACGGTTGACCCAATGCGTCGCTTTTACCGGTTCAGCTCCCTCACTTCCGTTTGCACATCGGATTCCTGCTTGCAGCAAGCCATTGGTCCGGGTGTCGAGACCAGATGGTTCGGGTCTTCCTTCGGGGCTCTCTTGTACAACAAAAGTCAAAGAGGGTTTAAGAGCATCTCAAATCAAAGCATTGTATGGAATGCATATTGGGTTCGCAAGTGGAGGTTAGCGGCCCAATGCTTTGATTTGAGATGCACTTAGACCCTCTTTGACTTTCCAAAGTTATTTTATTCGTATTAGCCACACGCCGTCGGAGAGCTCGCTGGGAATTAATACCACTTCCACAGCGGTTGCATAAGCCAGCTGTGCTGCAAAGACATTGCCTGCTAATGAAGTGCCCATTAGGATACTTGTGTACACACGGCATGGTTGGTTATGTCACAACATCCCTTTTGGCGAAATGGCTGCACGGCTAAAAAGAAACACGAGTGACGGTGTGCACAGATATTTTGAGTTATAAGGTGAACATGATGGACTTTAAGTGCGAAAAAACAACGACGGTTTCACACCGCTAACAAAATTATAGCCAAAAGAACACACGTCATCAAAATCCCCGAGTGGTTTCCAATACTCACCACAGGGTCACCGGTGCACCATCTGCCTCTCTGCACATGGGTCTGAAAGTGGGCCCAGTAGAGCTCTCGAAGCTTCACGGCTCTCCGAGCTCTCCGAGGCGCTCTTCAAGATGTTGAAGTTCCACAATAGAGTGCACACACACTTTGAAGTCAAGAGGCCGGAAAGGGAGAAAGCATTGGGCCACAACAAAATGTTAAACTTCTTCAGTAACGCTGCTCTGGTGGTCCAATCAATGGTTTTGTTGTTGTTGTTGTTGTTGTTTTTTAAGAGAAGTTGAAATTACCTGGTGGCCCATTTTTCAGCCGATTTGTTGGAAACAGTAATTACATAATGGGTTAATAACGATACTTTGAGCAGAGATGCCGCCGTTCCTGCAGTTTTCATTTGGACACTCCTCAAAGTGACCCCAACACACACCGTTGTGAGTTTCCTTTTCCTTACAGTTGCTTATTTTCTCCCCCCCCCCCCACCAGGAACCAGAGAAGAAGATGAAGAACGAGCAGGAGGATGTGGACAGGAAGCTGAGGGAAGAGGAGGAGAAGAGCAAGAAGGATTCGGAGGGTGCGGACGAGGAGGGGGACGACGACGATGAAGACGACGAGGAGGAGGGAGAGGAGGACGAGGGAGAGGACGAAGGAGAGGAAGATGCGCCCACAGAAGAGGAGGAGGCGGCCAAGAAGGACGAGTTGTAGAGGCGGCGGCGGACATTTTGTCTACAAAGGGAGGGACTGCTGGGCATCTCTCCTCCCAGCAGGGAAATGACAACGTCAACAAAATGGCAAACCCTCATGGACACTGGCAGCAGCCTTATCTTCACAGCGGTAGCAGTTGAGGAGTTTAATAGTTTTTATTTTTAAAAGTTTATTTCGTGTTTTTCCCCCTGAAGTTGAAAAAAAAGGTTAAAAACATCCGTCTGCCCTGGAGATTTTTTGTTTTGTTTTTTTATATAAAGTTTAAGGTAGATTTACTTGAAGTGATATATCTGGTTTAATATGTCAGCTCCATTTTCATAACGCTTGGTTGTCCTTATTGTGTTCATAAATCGGTTATAAGTACACGGGATAGAGGGTAAGATTAACTAAACAGATTTTTATTTTATATTGTTTGAGATATATTGTTCGATAGGCCTTTTTTCCGCCCACCATATAGACCTTCCTTAAGTGGAAGCGACCGCCAGATGAAGATAAAGTCCTAAAGTGCACGGGGGAGATAACCTCCTAGAAGATAGGTTTTCACGAGATGCTGTTTTTTGCTACACTGTGTGTTTCCCTGGAAGGAGTGACTTAACGTTTTGTATTTAGTTTTAAACCACTGATCTCTCCCCTTCGGCTCCTAATTGAAATTCTATCGATCCATTCATCATCTTCTTCTCCATCGACTCGCCTTCACTCATAATAATAATGATAATAATAATAATGTTGACTATTTTGGGAAAATGTATAGCAGCGTTATTCGTCCGTACATAACAGAATTGAGTTTTCTCCGACATTGACATTTATGTTAATGCACAGACGATTGCAATCAGTGCGAATCCTAAATTATTTTATAAGTCATGGTTTTGAGACTGCACAAATACCGAACCTCTCTGCGTGTGTGCGTGTGCGTGTGTGTGTCTCTGTGTGTGTGTGTGTGTGCGTGTGTGAGAGAGAGAGACTGTAGTGGACAAACTGTGATATTCACATCTTATGACATCTTATTTCATGGATCTTCGCCCCTAAATGCCAACTGTCTCTTAATTTCGGTTTCGGTCAATAAAAATGAAGTTTTTCCCCTCAGTGACCCTCTGTGTCTTTCCATGTCTCCACATGTTAAACAGGACGAACCCCCCCCCCCCCACACACACACACACACACCACCATTCAGGTCGGCTTACAGTCTGACTTTATTTTATTATTATTATTATTATTATTATTATTATTATTATTATTATTATTATATGTATTATTATTATTATATTTATTATTATTATTATTTTTATTATTATTATTTGT
>JAOPJI010000016.1:10630803-10642778 GCA_027122695.1 Merluccius productus
AGTCAGTATGAATGCACGACACTGGTGATGGGGATGCCATACAGATTCATGTCAAAAATCCCGAACTATCCCTTTAAGTTCACTGTGTTTTGTGCTTGTCAGCATTTCCTAATGAAAATAAAAATAACACGTCACCCACACACACCATCCATCACATGAATGAAGGTTTACTCAGAGCTCGAGTTTGCTTAACATTTGCTTGGATTCAAACAAACAATTGTGTTTGAGAACCGAATCTCTCTGCAGCTCGAGTCATTCCAGTGAGTCAACAGCTGCGTCAAATCCCTGTGCAAGCCTTTGCCTCTTTTCGTGGTGTTCAGGTGCATAATGAGCTGACGCTGTGATGTGTGACTACCAGCCTGCTAGCGGTGAAATAGTATACATCTATATATGTATAGATACATTATAACATTAATATATTGACCCTGTGAATCTGTTTCGTCCGTCCCAGGGGTTTTACGTGGCCCTGCGGCTGGTGGCGAGCGCTCAGAGCGGACAGGAAGTCAGCTTATCCAGTCTCAACCTCAACGCCCCCCCTCCCAAGTTTGTGAGTACATCTTCATCTTCCGCAGCTCTTGGGCCTCACGTACCCTAGTCTGGCTTACCGGATGTAGGTTATAGGGCTCATACCATTGCTGCATCCTGGGCGTAGCGCCCGAGACGATTGTGGTTAAAGAAATTGTGGTAAAGAAATTCAAAGAAGACGGATCGTTTTTTCGAGTAGAGCCAGACCTTTCTTTCAACAAAGTGTGGAGATAGGGCTGGCTATGCGAGACTACATGTACCCTGGTATGGAAACCACAAGCCACTCTGTTTCTTATTGTTAGTTCAGCGTTAGGGTTTGTCATTTCCTGCATAAAAAAAAAAAAAGTCCATTAGGCTGTAAAGGCATTCATTTCCCGCATCAAAAGTTAATTGAATCATTACGAAATGGGAAAAAAAACATGTCTGTCTGGTAATGTCTAAATAATCTGTCTTCCATCCTTTTTGATTATGTATGTAGAAGGACACCAGCAGCCCATCTCTGAGCGGCGCCTCCTCCATCCCCAGCGAGCCGCACTGGGCTGTCAGGGTTTGTACACCACATTTTCTCACCTCTCGTTTAGTGTGATAGTGTGATAGCACGGGACTTTTACATAGAAATGAACGTCCTATCACAGTCCTATCACCACCGGATAAATCTCTGTATTTCACAGTATACGGTTTTTAAATCTGGTTTTTAAATCGGGTGTCTGTGGCGACTTTCCCGCACCGTTTGGATGAATGCATACTGTGCATGCTCTATGGGCGGAGCATGCACACCAGAGATGTCCGCCGGCCGAGCAGGCTGACTTCCAGCTACCGATGTTATCGGGCCGAATGGTTAAAATTCTGATAGTGAAACATTGAGTCATTTCGCGGGGGGTTGTGTGATGCTCAAAAAAAATGTATCCACCGTTGTTTACAACCGCGACGGACGGCGGAGCCCATCAGATAAGCATGTGTTGACAGAGATTTTGGACTTACTGTCACTGCCAGAAGAAAAGTCCCGCACTGTAGATTTAAGAAGCAGATCAATGACATGAATAATATATCTGAATCAGTCAATAGACACAACACAACATGGCAACATGGGGTGTGATAGTGTGGGGGCACTTTGTTTTTTTCCCCTCAATGTGTGTGTGTGTGTGTGTGTGTGCTTCTTGCCTTCAGCCCGAGGAGAAGAGTAAATTTGACGGCATATTTGAAAGCCTGGCGCCGGTCAATGGACTCCTTTCAGGGGAGAAGGTGAAGCCGGTCCTCATTAACTCCAAGCTGCCTCTGGACGTCCTCGGAAAGGTCTTCAATATTGTTTTTTCTCTCCAACATTTTGAACATTTGAATGAAGTAGTTTTTTTTTAAATTGTGCATTTTTATCTGTGATTCACAGCAATTGTGATTGTGGTGCTTTAACGGTAATTATGTATTGTACTGAAAGTATAGTTCACCTAATTCGTAGTAGCAATCGTAACCGTGCCAACCGTGTGTTATAACCTGTAGGTTTGGGACCTCAGTGACATCGACAAAGATGGCCACCTGGATAAGGACGAGTTTGCAGTGGTGAGCAACAAGCACCTGACTCAGGGCAGTGGCCACAATGGCAGCGTGTAATACTATGGAGTAGTGGTGGTATGCATAAAGAAGATATGTTTGTCAGGAATATAAAATAAATACAACGGCGATGGGCTATTCTTTGCTACATTTACCATGGTGGCACCAGTCATGCCCACAGCGGGGGGGCTTCAATCCTATTCAAGCTAAAATGTACTTCACAAAATAATGACACACCAACGCTGCCGTTTCCATAGCAGCCTCATACAGATGTGGTTGTGATGTAAGTATGCCTAGAAAATTGGTTGGGGTCTGCAATACGACCAGCTTGTCACATAGTCAGTGGCCTGTGTGTATCACTTTGAACACAAGTCTTCAAATTGCCCTGTTTATTTAATTTAAAATGTGTATATATATTCATATTAATGTACACTAATATGATATAGATTCAATCCATAGATTCAAGAAAAAAAGCAGAGTACTGCATTAGTCGTTGTCCTTGTCCCCCTCCCCACCTGCAATCCCAGGCCATGCATCTGGTGTACCGGGCCCTGGAGAAGGAGCCCGTGCCGGCGCTGCTGCCCTCCTCGCTCATCCCCCCGTCCAAGAGGAAGAGGAGCCTGGGCTCCGTGTCGGCGGCGCCCAGCCTCCCGGCCAGCCCGCCGCCGCCCAAGGACTCCCTGCGCTCCACGCCGTCCCACGGCAGCATGAACTCCCTCAACAGCGCAGGCAGTCTGTCTCCCAAACACTCGCTCAAATCAGGACAGGTAAACACACACACACACACACACACACACACACAGCCGACTCAAACTTGGAGAAATAGTGAATTGTGATATGGATTTGTTCTTGCAGCAGGTAGACTGATGTATTGTATCCATAGCAGTTTAAAAAAAATGTAAGACCATGTGACCAATGATAATTCATCCATCACAAAATTTAAATTCAATATCCCACACATGATCTGGTGGGCTCCTATCACATGTTGGAAGCTTTGTTTTTAGGTCACCTAACACCTAATATATAGTCGCCATGCGTGAACCGCGCTAGCCGACGCAAACCAAAAATGACTTAATTTCACACAACGATTTGTTGCGTACCGCTGAAATGTCGACGCTCCGCACAGAGAGTGCGTGAAATGCGTGTCCACACCAACGTCACGGCCAAAAGGTGACTATAAACGCCACGGCCGTGCGTAGACTGTCCGTCACTGTGACTATAAAGCCCGCTTTAGACTTGGACTCATAACTCACCCTCCCCCTTCCACCTCACCTCTCTTCTAACCTCCCCTCCCCTCCCCAGCATACGGTGAACTGGGTGGTCCCCGTGTCCGAGCGCGGTCGCTACGACGACATCTTCCTGAAGACGGACGCCGACATGGACGGCTTTGTCAGCGGCCTGGAGGTCAAGGAGATCTTCATACACTCCGGCCTGCACCAGAATCTCCTGGCCCACATCTGGTAACGGGGGAGAAACACACATGGAGAGCTCGTCGCCATTATCCTTTTCCGTTCATATTCTAGATGCTACCACAGACCCCTTTTCACAGAGGTTTCATCGTAGAGACACAGACGCAGGCGTCGCTCGTAAACGCATAATTACGGGCCTGCATCTGTGATGTGCCAGCGCTGTGCCTGCAACCAGTCAGGGACTAAAACCGGTGAAGATAGCCACACACACACACTGGCCCACACGCCGGTGCTCTGACACCCGTAAATCAAACGTAATTACCCGTCTACCTCCCCGATGTTAATGCCGGCGGCTACACCTGGGTTTTTCACCCTGCTGCTGTGACAGCTCTGTGAAAAGCGTCTGTAGGAATCGTAATATAATACAACACTGCAGCCAACCTAGCACGTGTGTGTGTGTGTGTGTGTGTGTGTGTCCCTCCCCCCTCCCCCCCGCTCCCCCTCATTCACCAGGGCGCTGGCAGACACCAGGCAGATAGGGAAGCTGAGCCGGGAGCAGTTTGCGCTCGCCATGCACCTCATCCAGCAGAAGGTCGGCAAGGGCATCGACCCCCCGCAGTCCCTGACCCCGGACATGATCCCGCCATCGGAGAGGAGCACCCCCGTGCCTGTGGGTTTTCTTACGCAAAACACACACGACGACATCCTCCCGTCAATTAGCTTTTGCATGCACCAATGCCAGTTTTGTATATTCCCGGTAGTCCCTATAGAGTCAACACCGCTGCACTTTTCTCTCTCAATTTTAGAATGCGTCATTACTAATAATGCAATTGTACAAATGGCCGCTCCTGCGCCTCCTGCGATGTGATGCATTCTAGTTGAAGTGGAATGACAGACCTGCTTTCTGCTTTCTGCAAACCAATGGTGCAGTGATTGACGAGGGTGTGTGTTGTCTGTTGGTGCGTCACCAGAGTATGTCTGGCTACATGACCCCAGTGGGATCGGAGATGGTGGCTCTGTCTGAGATGAGAAGGGTAAGTGATATGCTTCTTCTTCTTCTTCTTCTTCTTCTTCTTCTTCTTCTTCTTCTTCTTCTTCTTCTTCTTCTTCTTCTTCTTCTTCTTCACCCGCTTGGCAGCAGACTCCCTTTGCACATTGTTTTTTATTCACTTGCACCCACAAATGATAATAGGTCAGGCCAGGTCAGCCACAACTCGTATGGCTGCACGGCTCGGCACCCTACTACTTCATCATCTTCTTATTCTCTCTCTTATTCTCCCACTCTCCCCCTCTTGCCGCCGCCGCTGCTGATGTTTCTGTCCCCACTCCTCACCCCCACCCCCACCCCCCCTCTGTTTAATACTCTTAGGCTATAATGTACAAGCTCTGGGTAGGTAACGCAGAGTTTAACCCAAAAATGCTTTCAGTGGCTGTGGGACAGATTAGAGGAAAGCATTTGGGAGGCTTCTGCTATGCAGAGCCCAGTGCCCACTGGTTACCATCACAATACCTGCTGCACTGTTTTGTTTTTAACAAATGGATGAAAAGGTTCAACGTCGGCAGAAGCCGATAGAATCAGTGCAACTAGTGTTCTTTATTTTGCATTTGAAAGATTTCGTAATTTTTTCCCCCTCTTTACGTTTTTGAATCAACGCCATCATTTCAATGAACATCGTGGCTTTAAAATGAAACGCTATGAAGTGTTACCGAGCTACCGATCATTTTCATCTGCCTCAACTTTTACCTTTTATGTTCATTCAAAAATAATACCGTTTTTTAATGAGTTAGTCACATATTTGTGATTGATAAGGTAATTCTAATTATCATTCAACATTGCCATTGAAATTGTCATCATGTCCCACATTTGTAGCCTAAAATTGTAACTCTATTGTGGTCTGCCACAAATATGATCTTTTTATTGTTTTGTGTGTTGAACCTTACCACGATTGTTTAAAGTGGGATTAACAGGACACGTGTATAAGCAGACATGCAACAACATATTCACATGTGTGTCTGGATAGTGTGTTGTGATGATAAACTCTCTAAAAGCTCTAATGATGGGCTTATCAAAGTCCTTGAACCTATTCCTGACCTTCCCAACACACGCGGGAACCCTCTGGTCTGGTGCTCCTGCCCCGATGTGTCCACCAGTCTTAACTCTGTCCCCTCAACCTGCCATCATCCTCTCGTACCGCTTCCTCTCTGTTCCTGGCATCATGGTCGCCACCATGGTCTCATCAATGGCGGAACGCCTCTTCCTTTCCTTTGTTCCTCGTGTCAGAACTGTTTTCCCTCTCCCATGTGCCTCTTTCCCACTGTGTGATGAAAAATCAATTTTGCAGAAGACATTTTTATTGTAAATGCATGACACCTTGCGGCCATCTTGGTTCTTAAAGCCAGCTGGTTGGTTGGGGGAACTGGCATTCCTTTTCCCCAGCCAGCTAGCGTTTACAACCAAGATGGTCGCTTGGCGAATAAGGCCCACATTGCTCTTTATTCTTCTAAAGACCTTTTTTAGAACAACGCAGAGCAAATAAAAATATAAAAAATTATTATTATTTCCTCTCCACTCTTTCCTGTTGTATTATCTATGTATATATATATATAGTATAACCACTTAGTCTTTGTGTCATTCTCACCCTGTCTCTTCTTCTATGTCTTTTTGTCCATCTAGGACAGCTCCAGTTCGGTGGGTTCTGGGGAGTTCACAGGCATCAAGGAGCTGGATGACATCAGCCAGGAGATTGCTCAGCTCCAGAGGTAAACAAAGCAGCAACACTGTTCTGTTTGGCATTCCTTACGGGAGGAGGAAGCATCACACGCCACACAACTTCGCTTCACGCCAGAAAAAACCCTGCCGCATTTGGATGATATCATTTAGGGCTTTTCACGTCCAGGCAGGAAAAAAGGGCAATACAGACAAAAATCAGTCAAAACAACAAAACCAGTTGGGCAGAAGATTATTGGTTGTGGAACAGAGCCGATATTTAGCAGAGCAGAATAATTGAATCACGGCTGCTAACGAAAATCTCATCTTCACCTTTGCTAGGCAGGATAGTGATAGGCTGAAAATGTAACCTGCAAACTTAACTTCGTCAAATAGAGCAGGATTTTATTTAATGTAATACCATCTGGTACTTTTAAAATACCCACAATTCACTGCAAAGCAACCTGATCATTATTTCACTCTGCATTCCAAGATGTATTTGTATTTGATTGTATTCGTGAGTATTCTGGATCCTGGGAAAAACCTTGAGTAAGCTGACAGTTATGAGAAACAGATGTGGACCTTTTTATAAGACACACAACTTCCCGGCACATATTTCTTCAATCGGACCGCTTCGTACACTTTGCATTTGCGATAAATCCATCCTCATGCCCGCTGTTAGCGAGCAGAGCCGCCGCTATCTCTCCGATTTATCGCTTGCGTTAGTATCAATGCGCTGCTAGCCGCAAGTGATAAAACATACGCGCGAAACAAACTGAAAAAGCAACGTATCGTAGGTGGATGAGGTCGCACACTGCTCATCTTTGGCTTCAACCCCATGCTGCCACCCTTGCGTTTCATCCAGCCACCCAGCCATCCATCCACATTTCCTTTTTGACGTGTATTTTATCCAACTTTTTGTTTTGTTTTGTCTGTTCACCACTTACTCTCCATGCTGCGTCAGCACTCTTGCGTTTACCCAGTGGAATGCTCTCAGGTAAACGGACGTGCTGCTAACCGATTCTGTCCACAGGCTGGCCTTCTGTCAAACCTACAGTCACACACACACGCGCTTACGCACCTCTCATAGTCAACCGCTCCACCCTGTAGCCCGCTGACTCTTCCCGGTACGTCTGGTGCACCATTTAAAACAAGCATCAAATATGCATCGACTGCACACAGGGCTGGGCGATATGGCCGACAGTTCTATCTCGATATAGGTCATTTAATATCCCGGCAACAATATATCACGATATGGCGTGTGTTTTCAATAAATGTCTATATAAAATAAATGGGCAAATCCTATGTGTGTATACTCCTGTATGAATGAAATACTTGACATTACTTTCCTGTAATGCAGACTTTAAAACCAGGAAAAGACGACACTTATCACTTATGCCCTATCACGATATTACGATATCCAAAATCAAAAAAGATATCTAGTCTCATATTGTCGCCCAGCCCTAACTGCACATTAGGGTTTATGTGTTCATAGTAATATAATGGACAAACAGGTAGAGCTGTTCGTTTATTGTCCTAGTGTAATAACATCAGCCGATCGGATCATCTCTCTATAAAGTAGAGACCGGGAACTTTTAAAGTGGTCAAAATGTGGCTCAGTCAGTTCCAAGGGAAAAATTAATAATCCCAAACCATGACAGACACGGTCAACACTGGGATCCAGCATACCTGGGCCGTGGTTTGAAAGCGATTGTTGCTTTGTGGTCCGTGACGTTGTAGATTTGATGGAAACCTAGCCTGGTGTGTTGTTGCTCTGGGGGTTTAAATACATTTTTGTGTGTGTGTGTGAGTGTGTGTGTGTGCGTGCGTGCGCGTGTGTGTGTGTGTGTGTGTGTGTGTGTGTGTGTGTGTGTTGGGGCGGTAAGGGGTGATTTGCTTATTTCAACCATAACTAACAGTGTTTCTGTGTGTGTTTGTGTGTTCGTTGTGTGTATGTCTTGCATTCGCTTGTTCTCTCTCTCTCCCGTTCGTTCTTTCTTTTCTTTTCTTTTTTTTTTTCTTTCCCTCTTTCCCCCCCTCCCTCCCCTCACCTGAACACTTGTTTGACCTGGTGCCAGAGAGAAGTACACCCTGGAGCAGGACATCCGAGAGACGGAGGACGCCATCAGACACAAGGGGTCAGAGGTGCAGGTGAGAGTCACACATCTCTCAAAAAAACAAGGATTTACTAGAAAATGTCTTTACCTATTGGAAAGGTCTCAAATTGCACGTATCAGTGATATTTGGCTGTCTTTAAGGATTAAGTGGCAACTTGATTTTATCTCTGGTTCATTGGTTGGAATTGCAATGGTGTACTACTCAGTGGTATGGTGTCAGGTTGAATACATGTGCAGCTTGCAGCTATTAATAGATCTTCTTTCATGTAAGCGTGCCAAAGAACCAGCATTCACGCGTGAATCAAAACTTGTTTACTACTCTGCTGTTTATTTTTATCTTCTGAGCTGCACTTGTGTTGACCTTCCTCGTTATAAGGTGGAAGAGCAACCCACTGCAACAATGTATTATAATTTTTTTAAACAACACAATGCATATAAGATTTGATGAAATCTGGGACACAAGTCGCTTCCGTCCTGTGTGCATGTCCGCCAGGAGATGCAGAACGAGCTGGACCGAGAGACGGCCAGCCTGCAGGAGCTGGAGGCCCAGAAGCAGGACGCTCAGGACCGGCTGGACGAGATGGACCAGCAGAAACACAAGCTGGAGGACATGATGAACGAAGTCCGCATCAAGTGTCAGGAGGAGTCCCAGATGGTGAGGAAGGGGAGACGGGATTGGCGGTGGAGCGTGGGGAGGGATTGGAGGGATTTCTAGAAACTGCCAAGTGGAAAACGTGCATCAAGGCACAAGATGGAAAATCCAAACGGTTGTGAGGATGAAAGACATGAGAGTATGTAAGCAAAGTGATTCTGACATGGTCATGAAATGAAATGAAAATACAATGAAATGAACTCATGGGTGGCACGAAAACATCAGAAAGGACGGTGGACGGATGAACAAAGTCCCAAAGGCTGACAAGCCAGCAACAACACATGCCCATCCCTTCACTTAAGTTTGTGGTTTCTTTGTTCACTTGGCCAATTGGATAAAATGGACAAAAAAAACATAAAACACCCATCGCATGTCAGGCCTGGCTCACACACGCACACACACACACACACACACACACACACACACACACACACACACAAACACACAAATATAGCACACGCTATGAATCCCTTGCATTTAATCAAGTGATTAAATACGGATCGACTGGAAATTTGTTGAATTTATATCGAACGTGCCTCAGCTAAGAACATACCTCATTAAACAAGCTCTTACAATCAGAAAGTTGGCTCAAAACGTGGGTTCTGGGATTGTGCCCACAGTAGAAAGCTTTAGCGCAGTGACCCACCGGGGGTTGGGCTGCACGCCTCTAATATTAAGGACTGGACCTAAATCACATCTCACTTGTGTTGTCTTTCTGTGGTAATGTCATGCCGAAATGAAGAGGTCACGTCATATCCTTTTACAATTTGTGGCCTAAATGATTGACATAATGAAAAAAAGATGGGACCACACATGTGGTACTATAGCTAGAATGGTAGACTTTCTGTCTAACAATACCATGTTAGACAGGACATGGTAATCTGATACTACCATGTAGGGCTGGGCGATGTGGAAAAATGTACGATCAGGATCATTATGGGGAATTCTACACGATATCAATAAATATCACAATATGCTTATGAATTCAAAATACCAGTCTAACTCAGGGTCATTACATTGAAGTATATGGAAATTGAAATCGTATGTGAGAGTTTTCCTTTCTCGCTGACGTTCCAAACCACATATTTGATCATTTTAAGGGCATATATAAAACTGGGTGTCACGATAAGTCGATATCTTCATTTCGTGACGATACAATACCAGCCAAAGACGATAAACGATAACATTGAACTATAGCCCAGCCCTGTTACCATGCATGCATGTACAGATAAGCAAATGATGTGTCGAGTGAGGGAGGAATGCTGGGTAGAAGAAATGGGGCTGAGCATAGGAAGCAGAGCCTTGAATTACTGGCAATAGGACTGGATATCAGTTTGGTTGATATCCCAAGTCGGTATCGTATAGCAAAATTGATTCCCAGACTTGGACAGGAGCGAATGAAATTGGAATCCGGCAAACTGGAAACGCAGGACTGACTGGGACGTTCAAAACAACAACATCGCACTCGGGTTATAAGGAGGCCACTGGTACAGATTGAAGGCTCGAGAAACAAAGAAAACCGCCACATCTTATTCCGTCTGAGCACTAAAGGCTTGTGGGTTGGTGGGTGCTAATGAACACATCCAGATGGTTTACCGAACATACTGGGAGCAGTTGTACCTGGAAGTCAACCTGGAATGTCTACCTCTGCTTATTTTCCACTTAATCTGGTAAACTCCCAACACACCCCTACTACAGTATTATAGTCTCTCTCTCTCTCTGGCTCCTCGCTCTCTGGCTCCTCTCTCTCTCTCTCTGGCTCTCTGGCTCTTCTCTCTTTCTTTTTTTTTCTTTCTTTCTTTCTTTCTTTTTTTTTTTTCCTTTCTTTCTTTCTTTCTTTCTTTCTTTCTTTCTTTCTTTCTTTCTCTCTTTCTTTCTTTCTCTCTTTCTTTCTTTCTTTCTTTCTTTCTTTCTTTCTTTCTTTCTTTCTTTCTTTCTTTCCTTCGTTCTTTCTTCATCTCTACTGCTGGTGCTTAATTCACCCGCTTCAGACGTGATGATGTCATGGTACCTTGAGCGTTCCCCCCCCCCCCCCCCCCCGTCGCCAGGCGGTGGCGCCGCTGTCCCCGGTGGTGCTGGTGGGGACCCACGCGGACGTCGGCGAGGAGCAGGAGGCGCAGGCCTGCCTGGCGAAGGTCCGCGAGGAGCTGCTGAGCTACCGGGGCTTCCCCGCCATCCGCGACCACCACATGGTGGGCGGCGCCGAGGAGTCGGACGCCGTGGCCAAGCTACGCAAGGCCATCGTCCGCGAGGTCACCGGATTCAAGGTGAAGAGCGCTAGCGAAGCGCTAGCGAAGCGCTAACGTGCTAACCGGGAAGCTAGCGCTAAAGAACCGGAAGATGCTAAAGGGTGAACTCGGGATCTCAGCCTTCTCCTCCCGGTGCTGCAGGTGCAGGGCCAGCCGGTGATGGGCCAGCTGGTACCGGACAGCTACGTGGCGCTGGAGCGCCGGATCCTCCAGGAGCGGCCCCGGGTCCCTCCGGACTTCCCGGTCCTGCGGCACGCCGACCTGCTGCAGCTCATCCAGGAGAGCCAGCTGCGCCTGGACGAGGCCGAGCTGCCGCACGCCGTCCACTTCCTCAGCGAGGCCGGTGAGGGGACAACGTTATTAATGTGGCGCCGTGTGGTTCTGGTTCTGGTTCTGGTTCTGGTTCTGGTTCTGGTTCTGGTTCTGAGTGGGCGCTGCGCTATTATTTTGAAAGGCAGCATCTGTTGCATTGGAGATGATGTGAGCCTGTGTGTGTGTGTGTGTGTGTGTGTGTGTGTGTGTGTGTGTGTGTGTGTGGACAGGGGTGCTCCTGCACTTCGAGGACCCGGTGCTCCAGCTCCGAGGTCTGTACTTCATAGACCCTCAGTGGCTGTGCAACGTCATCTCACAGGTGTGTTTATTCACCGTCGTCATGGATACCGCTGCTAAGAGATTGGATTGGAGAGATTTGAGATTGTAAAGAGATTTAGAAAATAAATGACCCAGAAAACGTCGGCGGCCGCGCCGGGGGGGGGGCGGGGGGGGGGGGGG
>JAOPJI010000016.1:10642878-10657838 GCA_027122695.1 Merluccius productus
CAATAATAACCCCCACACCCCCCCCCCCCCCGCTCATCCACACACATGACACACACACACACACACACGACACACACACACTGGCTTATTAGATCCAGCAACCTTTTTATGTTGACTTTCCTGCAAGCCCAAGGGAAGTCATGCCATAGTCATGCCATAATCCTACAAGGAAAGTCATTCATAGTCCCACAAGGGAAGTCATGCCATAGTCCTACAGCATTCCTTTTCTTCTTTTTATCCTCCACAGTTATTACCTTACTTCACTTCACGCAACTTTTAAAAATGAGTCAACTTGCCTCCGTCCTTACCACAGTGTTATGGTGTCTGGATGGCGTTTAGTCCCTCCGTCCTTCCCTCGGTCCCGTCTTCCCGACGAGCACTAACAAGTCTCTGGGTCACGGCCCTAATCAAAACATAACCCGCGAGGTCGTCTTCATTCAGAAATGTTGTTGTTCGCGTTCATGGACATAACGTTGCGTCTACGACGTCAAATAGGACATCTTGACGACTTGTTTAACGTTCGCGGTTCGCAGTCTTTTTTTTCCAAACAGGGAAACAAAGGGGTCCTTTTCATGAACCACCTGGTTAAACAGCAGGTTAACCTGCTTTTTATTGAATTTAGTATTTCCTTTGTTTATTCTTTAATTATCGTTTCACTGCGGCGAAGGAAAATAAGAGGAGCGATTAGTGACTTATGTGATGAGTCGCATGTGTGTGCGTGTCCATGGTTCTGGGGCCTGTGTAGTCCTACTCTCTGGAAGTCTTACCACAGTAACTAAGGACTACTACAGCAGTGTCTCCTTTTGAAAGCAGCTTCTCGCAAGCTTTTAGGTAGGTTAAAAGTGTGTGGTTAATGGGTAAAACTTTGATTTTAGAATCAGTATTATTGTTGTTATTCTCTCTTTAATATTAATTATAATATTAATAATAATAATACCTTGTCTTATCGTATTCCCTTTTTATTGTAATGCCTTCTTATCGTATGTTGTATGTATGTCATGTATAAGTACATTGAGTCATTACTGCCTGTCATATGAAATGTGCTAACCACCGTGGAGGAGTCTCTGCATGTACTGCGGGTGTGCGCGTCCGTCCTTCGAATTTCTCCAGAAACCGTTCATCCGGTCGGCGTCACACTCGCTGCGCCACATTTGCTGGGGTGCGAGGACGCACGGAAGTGCAGTGCTGGCAAGTGTGAAGTTGTTCGGATGAGCAGTTCTCGAGAAAGGTGCAGTCGTCGTCACATTCTGAACAGGCACTGCACCGGCACCGCACTGGCAGGTGTTTGGCTGAGGACCCCAGGAAGTGCAGTGAAGGCCCAGAAGTGTGAAGTTGTTTATATGAGCAGTTCTCGAGAAAGACAGCAATACCGGAGGCCAAGCAATCGGCCCGTTCCGAAAAGGCACGTTTGGAACGGCCACTGCACTAGTATAAATAAACTTGACTTGACTTGACGTGTGTGTGTGTGTGTGTGTGTGTGTGTGTGTCTGTCTGTGTCCTGTAGGCCCGCAGCAAGCTGTCCCAGATCCAGGACAGCCAGCTGGAGGTGTCCAAGAGCATCGAGCAGTACAACAGCAGCCTGAATGGCACCCACGGGGGCAGCATGACCAACCTGGCCGACATGAGCGAGGGCTTCACCGACCGGGAGAACGGAGGATTCCCACCCATGGTGAGAACGACACACAAGTGTGTGTGTGTGTGTGTGTGTGTGTGGGTGGGTGTGTCTATGTGCTGCGCATTATATATTGGAAGTTGTTAATGCCTTGCCGCATGTTGTTGTCAAAGCCGCTGCATTGTGGGCCTTTTGTGTTTACGTTCACTATACCCATGTTTCTTTTTGTTTGCCACGATGTTACCCAATCCAATGAGGTCTTTGCCAGCTGCTTGCACACAAGAAATCCTTATCGGGCCAAAATCCTCTGCAATCAATTTGTGGCTTCAGATCATCTCTTGCTAAGACCTGGGATTGAGTGTGTCTCCATGCCTTCGCCATAATGTTTCCTGCAGGCCGCACAGAACACGCCCCTATTCCCCCACACACAGACACACGCTAATCTCACGGATCAGTGTGTGTCTGTTGATGTTCCTCCTCATACCGCCGTTTCTTTGGATCGGTGTCTCTGACACCTGGCATATGAAAAGAAAAACATTTAACTCTGAGGCTGAATGATATCAATACTGCCATCAATGAATTGCTGACTAGTACAAACTTCTTCCAGGGAGAACCTGGGAGTCATAAAGTGTGACGTGACATTTAGCTTTTTCCTTGTCCTGACGACTTAAGAAAGACTTGACAGTTTCAAAGGCTACACTAACACAAAACGTATTGCCAATATTTCACCGAGGAAATCATTACATATAACAGTGTTCAAACACGTCTGACACGTCACTCACTACATTACACAATCAAGCAATCCATTTAATTATATTTATCTCAACTATTGTCCTCCGTCTATCATCGCAACAAGCATTTGGGTTTAGAGGGAAAGCAAAAGGTAGGCTGTCTAGAATACAAGCCCAGTAGTCAAAAGATCATAGACATAAATAATATAGACTTGAGTCTTTAAAGGGATTTTCTTTGCCTCCTATTAAGCTCAGTTTAGCTGTGAAGCTATGCAACCCCTATTATTTTCACTCCTAATACCTCACATAGCTGAATGGCAGATTGGACTGTGCCAAAGGGCTTTTATTCTGAAACAATACCTGCACACCTGTGTTTATTTGCATGCCGGGGTTGCAATTTTCTGTTTTGCTTCCTTTTAGGGGGAGGGATAAGGTTTGAGACGAACGACAACATTTCTTTGCTGGAGTCTATTGCATCGTAATGTGTGTGTGTGTGTGTGCGCGTGCGTGTGTGTGTGTGCAAGCAATGTGTATATTTATCTGGGATCAGCAGTGTGTTGTGGGTCAGCGATTCCCATTGAAACTGAGAGCTGCTAATGAGCCACAACAGGTTAGAGCATTTAGCCCTGGCCTGCCGCCACGGCCGCGCAGACATGTGAAGTGTGGAGTACCCCCTCCCCCCTGACACCACACACACACACACATACACACACACACACACACATGCACACGCACACACACAGCCCCCTTTTCTGCCTCGCCGAGCTGGAGTTGCGCTGCGAAAGAAAAAGGGGAAGCAATTTTCATTCTCTTTTATAATTTTCATTTTTCTCTGGTATGGAAAGCCCGCTGCATGGCCACATTCCTGCGCGGCTGTCTCTCTGAGTGCCATTTCTTTTTATTAATGGCCCATCTTGATGCCCTGTAGACATTCTTGTGAAACTGCCCCTCTATAAGTTCAAATTTCACTCTCCTTTCCGAGTGTATGTTTTCTTAAGCCGGGTGGACTATAGCGCCACACATGCACATGTGAGCACGTAGTCATGCATGCGAGGCTTCGTAGGTAATTTTTCCATGCACGCATGGAAGCATGCATGCATACTTTCCACGTGTAAATGAACTGCCGTCACTCAAGTGGGACATTTCTGTGTCAACCCCATTGCCCCATTTTCATACTTGCTTTCTTCTGTCGTTCCGTCTTTCATTTGCTCTCTCTCTCTCTCTCTCTCTCTCTCTCTCTCTCTCTCTCTCTCTCTCTCTCTCTCTCTCTCTCTCTCTCTCTCTCTTCCAGGAGGACCCGTTTAAGATGAAGCAGTCAGTGTTCAACAGCCAGCCACAGGAGGTCCACACCGACCCCTTCACCACAGAAGACCCCTTTAAAACAGACCCTTTCAAAGGTCAGACGTAGTGTCCCTCTGTCCCCCTGTCCCTCTCCCTGTCCAGGATGCCATTGGAGCTGGCTGGTGTTTGGATGTAATACATGGATATTGTGAAAGGAGACCTATCATTCAGGTCCTGGATATTGGTTTATGTAAATGTATTACAATTGGGGTCAGCCAATGGCGGATAGATTTGACCATCAGGCAGGTAAAAAAAACGTACATTAAAACAATTGCTTGGCCGGTAGATCTTTCCACTCTGGCAGGTAAAAAGACAACATTTTAAAAGTACATTTTGGATTCTGATTACAATAATGACAATCTCTTAAATGGTGATGCTTCACCGGTCATGGATCCAATGTCCGGACCTGGCTCAGCTGAGGATGGTTGTGTATTTGATATTTTGAAGCATCTTGTACAGTCTGTGACCATGGGTCTCTGTCCTCCTCTCGGTCGTGCAGGCGACCCGTTCCAAAACGATCCCTTTGCCAAGCAGCCGGCGGCGGCGGCGGCGAGCGCAGGTATGAGAGTCTTGTGTCGTTGGTTGTGCTTCCCAGATGCCTTAAGGACTGTTCCCTTTCGCTCAAGCAAATGTCACTCTCGTAGCAGCTACAGGAGTGGGGATAGTAAATGGGTATTATTGCCTACTGTCTAGAACACTACTGTCACTGCTCATTTTAACCACTATGGTCCTGCAGCCCATATTGTTAGTGTTATAGAGCTATTTAACAGCATATATATCGGGTGAACTGAGGACGGCTGTGCACTCTCTTGCCAGGTTGTGTGTGCGTGTGCGTGTGTGTGTGTGTGTATATGTGTTTGTGTGTGCGAGAGAGCGTGGGAGAGCGTGTGTGAGTGAGTGAGTAGTACAGTGACTGAGTGTGTGAACCATGGGTGTTTTTGCACTTCCCTCTTCAGTGATATTGGGCAGTTTCACTTCTCTCATACACAGCAGTGCAAGCAGATCATGGCGATTATCAAGAAAATATCGTCCACTTCTTACTTCGCAGTCGTTGGACTCATTGGATCATTGTGGGCTCCCCAGCTACAGGCTGCTTGTTGCCGCTTGTCGGCCAGCCTGCAGCGCTGTGTCAGAGACCGGTAGCCAAGCAGGAGTATTTGCCGCTTCGGTGACTCCTGGAGTGAGACCACTCAACCAACTGTGGGTTAATGACCCTATTCTACTTCTAAACACAATTATCCACACACAAAAAAAACAGCGCATTAGTCTGTCAATGGCCAATGTAACATTGGCTTTGGCTTATTTGGCTGTCTTTGTGCAACGGACCGACAGGGGGCTAAAGGTGCCCTCTGAAAGTGTATGGCGTGACCAGGCGGTTCACCTCCAAAATACTTTCTGAATCTTTCGTTTCATTTGGTTAAAAAAAACACACACAAAAAAACCGGTTCCAAAATAGCTGCAGGACCTCCAATCCGTGAGAGTTGAGCCACAGTCCAGTTTGAAATCCTGCATAATAATGTCAGCACTGTGGTGAATTTTTGTGTGAGCATCAGCTAACCTGTACGCTCCCTTCAGACCCGTTCGGAGGTGATCCGTTCAAGGAGGCGGATCCGTTCAAGACCTCGTCTGAAGACTTCTTCAAGAAGACGGCGAAGGCAGATCCCTTCTCCACCGCCGACCCATTCAGTAAAAGTGCCACACTCCCATCCAAGGTACCAAGACTAAACTATGAATAATATGAAAAACAAGAAATAAACATATACATACACGTTTGCACTGTTGAGTCTGAGCTTGTTAATAAGCGTCAAAGCATAGGACAGATGTTTGTAATCTGTTCCTGATAGCCTTGTGGTGCGACTGTAACGCAGCAATTAACAAGGTATACTAATACGCTGTATTAATGTGCTTCCCTCAGCAGACCACTCACTTCACAAGCAATGACCCGTTCATATCAACCAGCCCAAAACCCAAAGGACCAGGTAAAGTGGGGTTTTTCTTTGCTGCACCTTTAATCTTACTTTTATTTTCCTTATTTGAATCAGCCGACAATGAACCACAAATTGCGGCCTTATCTAAGGATAGCATAGATTTCACGTTGCTGAGCAAGATGTAGTCTGAGTATTGACTAAGGCTGCATTGTTATTTCAAATGGTAAATCCATCCTACCGTTTACCTTGATGCTGCAAGGCCCTTTTAAGACGTGGGAATATAACAAAGTTTGAATTGCACCCTCAGAAAATTCATCATTGAACATTACATGTTTTTGTGCACATCACAGTATCATTTTTTGGTTGGCTATTTCTTTCCACGCAATAACGGTATTTACTCAAACATTAACACAAACAGAGATATGCGGACTAGCATAGCTCTTCTGGAAGGCCATTTATGAGCTCGGTTTCTTGCGCACTTTCTGTTTTGAGGCCAACTTTTTGTTTGGTTTTCGTCTCGAGTTTCTGGAGCAAACAGCTCTCTTTCTCTCTCTCTCTCTCTCTCTCTCTCTCTGTCTCTGTCTCGCTCTCTGAGTAGCTCTATTTGCTATGAGCCTCAACTCTAAACGTTGTTTTAAATGAGCCGGCCTCACACCTTGACGTCATGTTCTCTTATTAGCCGCGCCAGCGGTCTCAACTCAGCTCCCGTCGCGGCTTAACAAACACAGACAAAACAAAAAACTTTGGCATTTTCCGCGCGGACCACACAACCGAACCCCCTTATTAAAGTCAACTCACTGGCTCGCCCACTCAATCAGTTGTTTGTTTCACACTTTTGGGGCAAATTTCGAAGAAAAAAAAAGCTTCTTTCGTTTTCTTTAGGATATGAAGTCGCTCCATAGAAACACACACACACACACACACACATGCAAGGTCATGTAAAGTGCCTTGTGTGGGTTGTGGGGGCGGAGGTGTGAACACACACTGGTATCATGTCAGAATGATAATTGGAACTTTTCCCATATGAGACCCACACACGTGGAGGGTCACAGAAAGGGCCATAAGAGGAGGTGTGTGTGTGTGTGTGTGTGTGTGTGTGTGTCAGAATGATGGTTGGAACTCTATCATATGAGACTCACGCTGGGACCACTGTTTCCACAAGCTCAGGTTAGCTTGTCTGTTTGCCTATTAGACCCGTGACTGGTAGACGGAGACGGCGTCGACTAAAGGCCACACGCTCAGTGTCAACATCCCCTGTTGACGTTCACGGCAACAGGTGTTTCACATTGGCTACGGCGAGACGCCACGCGGATTAATAGCACTCAAAAATACAGAATCTGGCAACCTATCATTGACATGTATTTATACAACACCAATTTAATTTTCACATAAATATTTATCATTTTTTGGGGAGGAAATCGTCTGTGACTACATCATCAGGGTCAGCCAAGGAGGGGTCTAACATGTTTTGGGTTTTGGTTCTGATTCAATGAACCAATGCAACCAATGCAATGCATCAAGTATAGCGCACCAATTATTCTTCTGTATAGATCCTTTATATTGACAGTGATGCATACTTAAGTTACCCTTGTATTTGTTTTCAGACCTGTTTGGTACATTGGACCCATTCGGCAGTGGTTCCTTTAGCGCCGGTGGTGGTGGCGGTGGTGGCGTTGGTGGCGGCGGTGGTGGCGGTGGTGGCAGCACCAGCAGCGCCGGGGGCTTTGCGGATTTCAGCCACATGTCAAAGCCCAGGGACCCCTTCGAAGGCAGGGCCAGCTGGCTGCCTGACTACCAGAAGGTACCTTGACACAAGGGTGGAAACAGAAGGGCCCTCTATATATACTAGATTAACTACAGTCCAGGCTGCCTAGGATGCCTTCTTTTTTGGCTCCATTTCACTCCTTCCCTTCTGTGATTCTTCTAACTGCCTAACTCTCATATTTCCAGCCAGGGTTTGTAGATGATCCCTTCAGCAGGAAGAATGACACACCAGCTCTACCACCGAAGAAGAGTGTTCCTCCAAGGCCTAAACCCCCCAGTGGTGAGTTGGAAATAATCAGAGAGGGGAAAAACACATTAAAACAATCAAGCACATTAAAACCGTCAAGCACTTTATAACAATCAAGCACATTAAACAATCAAGCAGACAGTTCAATGGAATCTATTGTCCACAGCTGCGTAACTTCTTTAAAAAAAACACATATTTGACTGCATATTTTGCAGAAAAAATGTGTTTACTTAGGTCGGATACTTAAGGTCTGTATACTTAAGATAAATAAACATGTGTTGTCGGCACGTCGGTTTACATGCAAGCAAACAAGGCAAGGGTGTATTTGTTTTGGACGTGCAGCGCACAGTGTCTGGCTGTTTGGCTGTAAAAGGCCAATCACAGATGAGGGATCATTGAGCTGGCCCGTTGGCTTCAGGTCAGCTCTTAACATGTGACTCATCTCTTTCCAGTAATAAACAAGTATCCATCTCATGTATACCCTTCAAGATGTAGCCATAAACTGCGTCAGTTTTAAGCCTGTACTTTGTGCCCTTTTTCACATTTGTGTTCATTCATGGTTGGATGGGATGGATTTTATTTTGTAGACCCTTATCATTTCAAGCAAGAGTTACAGACGCAGTGAAAAGTTCGATTCAATTTTCGTTCTGCGCCAAAAGCTTGCTGTTGCTTCTTACCTGCTACTCCTTTTCTCCAATCACACCCAAAACTACCTTGAAAATATTTCTGTTTTCCAGTTCATGCACTGCAGTCTTTGTTAACTTTTATTTGATGTGTTTTTTTACTTGAGAACCCTCCTCTTTAAACAGCTCCTTCCCTGATGGTGGTAGACTAACACTCTTCCCACTCTTGTTCTCACTCTGTAGCGTCTTCTCTTAGCAGAGGCAGAGCAGCATTCAGTAAGTAGGCCTCCGTGCCAACCTAGCGTAGCATCATTTGTGAGACCTACTGTATGTAAAGTGGATGTCGTGCTAGTGAGTAGTCGTGAATGTGCCCCCACCCCCCTCCACCAATCTTGAATATTTTAGGGTAGAGTTGTTGGATTTCCTCCGATAGTCATGTTGTCTAATTTACACACACACACACACACACACACACACACACACACACCCACACACACACACACACACACACGTTCCTCATAAACATATGTTTTGCCTCTCATTGCCAGTGACTTATCTCCCTCCTGCCTGTGTGTGTGTGTGTGTGTTTATGTGTGTGTGTGTGTGTGTGTGTGTGTGTGTGTGTGTGTGTGTTGAATTGAGTCTAGAATCTATTACTTTTAAATTCTTGAACGAAGAACGAAGGATTTGAATGAAGGGAAGAAAAGCTGATATATACATGAATGCTACAGTACAGGGGTCTGCAGCCCCTGCCTGTCCCAGTCTGGTCAGTAGGGGTACTGACTTGAGCCATAATTCCAGAATTGCCATCTGTCACTGGAACACAAGCAGTTCCCTTTCACATCCCAGTTAGGACAGACGTCACCACCATAGCCATAGGCGGCGCGGCGACGCGCCTCAGGACCTGTATGGTTGGTGTTGACGTCAGAGGCTTCCAGCTGGAAGATCCCTGGACATCATGTCCTTCTCAGTGTTGAACGCCTTGCAGTGCATCCTATGCTCTGCTCTCTGCTTGTGGAAGGCTTCCCTCTCCAGCCTGAACTGTTTTGTTTCCGTCTGGAAGGCCTTCCTCCTCAGCCATCTCATCAACCTCTTTGTTGAAGGCCAGTCTCTTTGCCGCCAGCCTCAGTTGAAGTCCTCAAGTCCTGGCTCTCCAAGGACTTGACCTTCTTGTCTAAAGAGGGAATGCCATGAATCGGCTTCTCCTGTTTGCTCTGGAGGACGAGGTTTTTCTCCAGTCACTCCTTGTTGTGGAGGAGGAGTTGTTCCTGCCGGCTCTCTTTCTTATGGAGGAGAAGGTGTTCCTGCTGGCTCTTCTTCCTCTGTTTCTGGAAGTCGATAGACCTCAGAGACATGCTCTCCTTTTCTCTACCCAGCATCTCCTGGAGTAGCGGGCAGTCTTATCTATTCTAGTTCAATGCAAAACACATTTGAGTTTCAACACAGCTGACTCTCTTGTAATAAAATAGTATTGTTACAAAATACAAACATCTGTTCTCTGTACCTGTAGGAGGAGTCGTTTCTGCTGGCTCTCCTTCTGGAGGAGGTGTTCCTTCAGCAGACGCTCCTTCTTCTGGAGGAGGTGTTGCTTCTGGCTCTGAATCTCTGCTTCCATGCTCTCCTTCTCTCTACCCAGCATCTCCTGGAGTAGCTGGCAGTCTTGTCCATTCTAGACCACCAAGACAAAATGCATTTTAGTTTAGCTAGTCTTAAAAAATAAAATAAAATAAAATAGTATTGTAACAAAATGCAAACATCTGTTCTCTGTACCTCTTCTTTCTTCGCCAACCAACTTACTCTGGATGTGAGATGATCTCATTTTCCAGAGAGCTTTTCTCCAGGTGAAGAAGTTCTTGTAGAAACTCCAGTCTAATCGTTTCCTTTCCTAAAACCTCCACTTCTGCAAAAGCAAGTCATTCTGCTCCATCTAAGGACAAAATTATTCATATAACTTATTTGTGTCTTTAGTTTATCAATGGATAATATTGTTTTGTTAGACTTTGACCAGTTGACAATTAACATGAGTGAAAATAACAATACGAGTACCTTTTAAAGATGAAGGAAATCTCTTGTTCTTCACTGAGTTCTTATTGTAGTGACTAGCAGTCTCTAGCAGGTTTTCCAAAGTATTGTATGTTTGTCCAAAGGCGTGTCCTTGCGATGGTTCAGTTGAAATTAAGTTGTTTGCTCTCCTGTTGCTCTCCTCTACAACATGTTTGTAATGCCATTGAAGCATCATAATACCATGACCCTTATAGGTTATGCTTCCATTCTCTATGGTCACAATGCAACAGGCTTTTCACAAGATTCCTAGAAGATTTAAAAATATATACAATACAGTAACTAGCTAATTGACCCTGCCCCCAACTGGTCCTTGGCCAATCCTACCTTAGCAACCGTCACTCCTGAAATGGTGAAACGGTGTGCCTACGGCACCTGCACATCCGACAGCAGGTACCCCAAAACGTTTAGAGGTGGGAAGTCATTTTGTTCCCTTTCCGAAGCCCAAAACCCAAGAGGAAAGATGTCAGCAGTGGATGAAACAGTGTGGGAGGCCCCATGCCCAGCTAAATACGTCGATGGTTGACAAACATACATTTGTCTGCTCCAAGGTAAGCTAACTAATGTTAATGCTAATGTTGTCATTGTCTAGCTAACACTATCTTAGATGTGAGATAACATTCGGTAAACTGGATTTAAAAGTTATGGTTACTATTAATTAGTATTATTACTACTATTACATAACTAGTATTACCATGACCAGCAAACTAACATTACCCACTGTGAAGTTTAGCTAGTTAGCGTTAACTTAAATAGTTAGGTTGCATTTAAAGTGGGTCTCAGTTATGGAGGCTTCACATACGTAGCTACGCTAAAAAACATAGATGAGGCAACGTGTAAACGGTTTCTCAAGTTGCTATTACTCACCTTGGTCTGTACTGGTGCTGTACTCTTTAAGCTTGCAGCAAAACTGCCATGGTCAGCCCTCGTGGAGCAGATTCTTTTAAAAGAGCTTGATGTTATTCAGGGCAGACCTTGCAATAAGAAACAACTGTAAAAAGGAAGACAGATACAAACTAATAATATTACAATTATAATTAACATGTATCATTTGTCTTTCCAGAGAGTCTTGAGCAACCTCCGCTTCCTGAACACCGGGATCAGCTGGAAAGGGAACCTGAGGAAAAATAAATTAGAAGAAAATGATGACCTGAAATTGCCTTTAAAAGAAACAGAGGTAGAAAGGCTGAAAGCAGGATTCCCAATACTAGCTTAGTGAACATAAATCACATCTGGTATGTGGTAAGCATGCTGTCAAACCTCCAGCCACATGCACCAGTAGCAACATTGACTGTTACTAGAAATTGCCTAAATTAATGTTTTACACCATATACTTGGGCTGTGCACTGCATTCAAATGTTAAGTGGCTTAATGCTTTCTTTCGTGAAACCAATATGATTTGATTGTTTTTATATGCATGTATAATGTCCGTTATGAAATCTTTTTTGACAGGTTCATAAACCTGGGGAAAAACATCTATTTGTGTCTTATCTTGTTCTGTATTATATCTCACCTGGTGGCTTAGACCACACTACTTCCTGCCTCCAACTTCCACCTCAAGTGGGGTTTCCGATTCAGATAATTCAATAATGTACATAAATCACGTGACTTAAATGTCACTCCAGCTTTGTCACTGTAGAGACGAAAAATGGCGAAAGACGAAAATAACAGGTATGTGTGGATCGAAGAGGAGACTGCAACGTTCCTTGAAATAGTACAACAAACAAATATAAATGCCATATTGGATCGTTCGTTTTAAGGTTTGATTGGCGCTCTTTTAATTACGTCCTCTCGTCACGGCGCCCACTTCTGCAGTGGTATAATGGCACCTGACTGGAGAATTAGCTCCACCTACTGCTTATCTCGATAAACCGATTTTCTGAAAATTTGTTTAAAATGTGCGATACATTTGGATGAAAACCCAGCTTCAGTAGATCACATATGCCTGTTCCTCGTGCTTTTACTACATTCAGAAGAATCTGACTGATATACAGTACACAGAAAGCAAAAACGTACTTGTGGGTATAACTCTACATGATGGGTTTTCCGATTACGGTTGACTTTGGCCTCGGCTACCACCACATTAAACACTGGTTGGCCAGTTATTTTTGTACTTCTGCCTTTGCCACTGTTGAGATTGGCTTGTGGAGGAGATGTCATCTTTTATTGCAGGCCGAAGGTCCAGCGTGTGCACAACATGAGAACCTGGTGACCTGATAAAAAATCCCAGAATCAGTACCGTTGGTCGTTTGTTTTGGAAATCAGCTTTCAATTACAATGACTTCTCTTGGGTTGTGAAATGCTTTTGTCAACATTTATACATAATTATTCCTTGGACAACAATGTTATCTCACGTTGACGTTAGAGTTGTTGGTGCTAATGTGACCATTAATACAACTAACTTGCTACTACTAGCTACGTTACGTCGGGGCACTCGTAGGCTTAACTTTAACAGGTGACTTTCTGCTGAAGTTGATAGGATGGTGTTGACGGATAAAAGATTTCAATAATGGGTATATAAACAGAACGTCAACACAGTCGCATTTTAAGATGAGCTTATGGGGTTTCTCATTCTTCGATTGAGATCTGTATGCTTTTGCTTCAATTATTGTTGTGTCCCCTTCGTTGTTGATTTGAATATGCTGAATATATTCTTCCACTGCATTTTGCAATCCCTTTTGCCTCGATCTGGAGAATATCGCGGAGGTATTACTCCAAAATAATCACTTACACTGACCGGTCCATATTAACAGTAGTAGTAGTCTTACAAAGAAACGCACTTGCATGCAGGCCCACACACACACGCATGCATGCATGCAGACTGAGAAACACACACGCACACATTTCGAAGACGATATTCCATCCATAAGCAAAGCGGAACATGGTTTACTTAAGTGTGTTCATTTGAACAGGAAACGGTGTCATTGTGGGCACAAACTAGATAAAGTGTCAACGATGGCAGGGTCATGCGCTGCGCATCACCTTATCACCGTGACTCTAAGAAAGACGGTGTGGCCTGAATTAAGCTGTAGCGTTGGGGGAGCCTCTGCAGTGTTGACTGCTCCACCACACCAGAGATTTGGATCAGCAACTTTCATTTCCATGGGACTAGTGTGTTCAACACAATGCAATGCAGAGCCGTGTGATATGCGATTGTAGTGTGAGTGATCACAGTAATTACTGGCTCAATCGCACAAGATCAATATACATCACAATAGCCAAGACATTACAAGTATTGCCTATTGGCCATAGAAATGGCAGTGGTTCAGCACCAAAACAGCACTGAACTGTATAAAGCATGAAATCAATCATGTGTAACCCATATCTCCTCGTGACATTTACCTAGCTTATACCGAAACCTTCACACGGTGCACAAATGCACAAAAGCTTTAGATATTTTAGCCATTTATATAGGGCTGGCGTAATGTTTATGCAAATATTTACAAGAGTAAATATCGCGGGCAGGTGAGCCTTTTAAAAATAGTGATTGGCAGCAGAGGATGATATCTAACCCAGGACGAATGTTTTTATTAAAACCGCTGAATTACAAAATAGATTTTCGGAGTAACTTCAATTGCAGAACTTGCCGTAGCTCAATAATAGCATTACTCACTCTTTACTACATCTATTTTGACAGGAAAACGAAGTCAGTGCATGTGTGTGTGTGTGTGTGTGTGTGTGTGCATGTGTGCTCTTGCCTCTGTAAAAGTGATGTGTAAGAGCATACTATTTGTGGTTTGTTCTGCTGGTGTTGACAGCACACACCCTAGCATGCTTCCTCTTTTCTGTACGCGTCGGTGGAGATGTCAACGAGCGTGATTGAGTGAGAATCGGCCTGCAAGCCGCCTCTTCTCTGGTCACAAACCGATATGTGTCTTTCTATCCCGCACTCTTCCTCGTCTTACATGTGAGCGCACACACACACACACACACACACACACACACACACACACACACACACACACACACACACACGCTTAGTTCTTATGCAGTTTCAGCTGACCTTTCCCATGACTGTGATGGCGCCAGTGTATATTTGGTAGAACTGGTAAACTCATAAAAGGTGTGAACTACGTAATTGTTAATGCTTGATAATAAAAAATATTGCAAAAAGCAGTTATGAGGAGGGAGGAGCAGGTATGGTACATGAGGAGGTGCTGGTATGGTATATGAGGAGGTGCTGGTATGGTAGATGAGGAGGGGGGCGCTGGTATGGAAGATGAGGAGGGAGCAGGTTTGTTATATGAGGAGGTGCCGGTATGGCAGATGAGGAGGGGGGTGCTGGTATGGTAGATGAGGGAGGAGCAGTTATGGTATATAAGGAGGTGCTGGTATGCTATATGAGGAGGTGCTGGTATGGTATATGAAGAGGTGCTGGTATGGTAGATGAGGAGGAGCTGATATGGTATATGAGGAGGGAGGAGCAGGTATGGTATATAAGGCGGTGCTGGTATGGTAAATGAGAAGGGAGAAGCAGGTATGGTAAATGAGGAGGTGCTGGTATGGTAAATGAGGAGGGAGGAGCAGGTATGGTATATGAGGTGGTGCTGGTATGGTAGATGAGGAGGGAGGAGCAGGTATGGTAGATGAGGAGGTGCTGGTATGGTATATGAGGAGGGGGGGGTGTGGTAGATGGGGAGGGGGGCGCTGGTA
>JAOPJI010000016.1:10768091-10780767 GCA_027122695.1 Merluccius productus
CCCCCCCCCCCCCCCCCCCCCCCCCCACCCCCCCCCCCCCCCCCCCCCCCGCCCCGCCCCCCCCCCCCCCCCCCACACCCCTACGGAAGTTTGAGTAAGACTAATAAACTATACTATATACTATTTATAAACTATAAAAAGAGAAAAAGACAATTAAAAAAAGGAACAATTTCAAACAATTTCTTAACATACATACAATATACAACAGCATCACAGTATGCGACAGGTCACACATTTTGGCACAACCAGGTGTGCAGTGCAAACACCATTACAGACTAGTGTAATGTTGACTCGTGTTACCCTGGTGATTTTCTGCTGCTTGTCCTCCTCCACAGCCAAGAAGCTGGTGCAGTAAATAGGCACCACCACCTTCTGCAGCGCTGCAAGCAAGTCCCGCTGCTGTTTCCGCTGGCTGGGATTACAAAGAACACTAATGTTTTATATTGTTTTTTAAAGGAAAAGCAAATCCTAAAAAAGAGATTTTAGATGAAAATTATGTGGTGGGTTAGAGTAGTGCTATGCTTTGATCCTGGTCCAAATGTCGACTTAAGTGCACAAAGTTTTAAAAAGTAGGACAAGATGTAAATATGGATTCAATTTGCCCTCCATAGGTTAAAAGCATCAAATGCGTTACCTGTTATAGAGCAGCGAGGATGCCTTAACATAAATATAGCCCAATGAATGTGTATACCAGAAGTGGACCAGAAGGAATATTTTGTTTGGCTGCATAATATTGAGGCAGTTTATGCTATATATATATACCAGTGATGAAGGACATCATTTGTCAGATAGATGAGATGCAGGCGGAGCTCGAAGTGGGCGGAGTCAGCGGTGATGCGGTTGCGGAGGTGTGACGTCATCAGGTCACAGTGCTGTGGGCCCTTGGCGTTGGTGAACATCCAGTTCTTACCAGCCTGAGTGCACAGCAAAACAAAGACTTAAGGCTACAGACAACCACCTGTAGAGTCGGTGCTGCATGCATGCAGCCCGACATGAGAACAGGAACCTTTACGCGTGGCACTTACTGAGATGGCATCCTTAGTGCAGGTGTCTATGATGGGCTGCAGCAGGTTGTCAAACTCGGTGACGTCCAGCTGGGTCTCCACCAGCAGCTTCTGGGTCTGCTGCTCACTGGCCAGGGCTATGGCTGCCGACACTTGCTCCTGGTGGGACAAGACGGTCACCCGACCACAGAGTGTAAAACACTGACACCTCTTTATGGTTCGTCCATTCAATGCAAGCGACAGCCATGACCGCCTGTTTGTGAAGGCCTGGCGGAAGCCACTAACGTGTAGTTTTGGATGCAAAAAGCCCCACCACCATTCTAAGTCAATGGTAAAAATGTCATTCTTACAACATTCATTCGACAGTTTTATTTACTTAAAAAAGGATTAAAGATTAAATATTAATGAGTTTTCGCCATAGACTACTGCAAGGCAGCCATTACATTTCCACCCTCAATGTGCCAAATAGGGATCCTTTCCGCTGCTGGTTGCAAAATCTCAAGCAATGGTGACGCTCTATGGCTTCATAACGGTTGCGTGTAAACCAATGGGTGACGTCACGGAGGCTACGTCCATATTTTTCAGTCAATGAATCAATGTTGTCATACGACCATACACACAGTCCCATAAAGCTTTAAGGTGTGTACCTGGCGGAGCGTGAGCAGGTGCTGCTCCTGCTGCTGGAGGTTCCATTGGCTCTGCTGGATGAGATCATCCAGAGCGGGCGTGGCCGGGGCTAGGATCGGGGGCGGGGCAATGATGGGCATGGGCGGAGGGACATCGATGACGTCCTTGGCTCCTGGGTTGTATAGGTCTGCAAAACAAGCCAGCAGAAGAGGAGAGAATGGGTGACGGCGGTACTAACGTGTGGAAGAAGCCCTGCGTTCCCAGGCGTCATATTAAAAGACTAACTTTACACTAGACCAACTTTACAAGTATGCTTCCATCAGAGCGTAAAACCATCTGGAACGTATTATTGGGGACAATAATACGTTCCCAAATATCACCTTTACAATATTGTAAATATTGGCGTAGTGTAATAAATAGTAGTATACATAAATAAATAAATAAATAGTATAATCTATTATACATATTTTTTGTAGTGTAGATTGATCTTGGAAAACATTTTCTTTACAGATCCAATCTTTTCCGAGCAGGGTTTATGTCTTTGAGATGGCAGCATATTTGGTCAAAATAAACATTGGTCACGTGTGATCATTAGATGAAGTGGTGAGTGGTGGATGCCACGAAAGAAGTATAATCATCACGCAAAGGTAAAACCTTGTTGACTTCTCTGATTTAGGTCGGTCCTCAGTGAGGTCAAGTGGCCACATTCAGTAAACCAATGACAGGTCTCCAGGCGCAGAGCACGCTGAACAAAGGAAATCTAAGGTGCATGCAAATTGGCTCAAAACACGCTCAGTGCTCTCGTCCCCTCTGCAACTTGCAAGAAAAAAATAATTGGAAAAAAACAATTTGGCACCTCTAGTAAAACCAGCAAAACTATAAGAAAAAAAGGGTAAAGCAAGGGTATTAGACCAGTAAACTTCAGTAGGGCTGCATAATTAACATGACATCGATACTTGACACGACACGACTTTCATTCATTCATTACTTGTTTAATTATTTTTGGACTATGTGGAACCTTTGATTTAAACACATATCCATGTCTGTATATATTTGATTAATGATCAATGATGATGATTAATGATGATTAATAATGCAGCCCTCATCCAGCAAGACTGAATCCCAAGCAGAGGCAACATGACACTCGATCCTTTGGATCCAAATTGCATTGTGCAACAGCGTTGAGGAACTGTCAAGTGTATTATGTTTTGAAAAGTTGAAGAAAAAAAATAAGCCCCCATATTTTTTTAGAGCAACCATCGAAAAATATGTTTGGCTTTGGGATTGGCGTTTGTAAATAAAACTAAAAACATATAAATGCAAATTAAATGTCAGCAATGCAAGTATGAAAATTGCAACTGAAACACAAAAAAGCTTGAGTGTGTTAATATCCAGCAGAAAATTATATACATTTTGTCCAACCATTGAAATTGAACTTATTTCAGAATTCATCGGAGGCAAAACAAAAAAAAGTGGTTCCCAATAAATACCTTCACACTTATACTCCTCACCATCGTGGGTAGAGGGATCTATATGGAGAGAAGCAAACTTTAATGCATTTTGTAACGCAACGCGTCACAAAAGAACTCCCTGAATCCGACCAGTGCACTGCATCCAGTGCTGTGAATGTTTGATCAATTAGGGGCCTGATCAATTCTTATTAATTGGTATATGCGTGTTTCAGTCTGGTTTGAGGCAGAAGGATGACGTGAGCTTGGTCAATAGAGGAGCTGTTAAAAAACCTTTTTGGGACTATATGATTAAAAACACGGTTAAAAGCACGCCAGCACTTAATTTTAGTGTCAATTTTGATTACTTGAAAAAAGGCCCATCCTTTTAGCACAACCACACATTACAATGGTCAAAAATCAAAGAGTTCTTTTTTTTTCCGCCCTCAAATTGAATTCTCCATTTGCACCTGTAAAAAATACTTTTTTAGGTATCCAGCTAGCAAAAGCAGCGATTAACACATTTACTGGACGTTGTACACAGACACGCAGGAGATCTTGTTGTCATGTAGCAGTTGCAAGCTTGTCAGATAGGTTAGTCTCTTTACAGGATTAACGTACCACTAAATAACACAACTAATAACACTAACTTATTTTGGGGGTGGGGCATACTGCCCCGTCAGCTATTAAAACATCAGCTATTAAAACATGCTAAAATGTGGATGCTTATTATTAAGGACATTACACTAATTAATAATAGTGTAATGTCACTCACTGGTGAAACCTGTTGGACAAATGTTAGCAATTGAGAGCAGACACATGGTCCTCTGATCCAGTGCATAACATAGATGGGGAGCAATGGGCTCTTTTGCTCTTCTTTTCTGCCGCACAAACTAAATGACCAGAATTACAAATAACAGTTCATAAACATAACTCACAACACGATATTCCTACGAGTCTTAGATCATTCATTTTAGATCTGTCAGCTTGAAAACCCATTAACTTGACATGGGTTTATAACAGGAAAACTACTTAGTTAGCTTCAAACCTTCAAAATGTGTACAGTGACGACACACTGTCAGACACACCAATCATTTGGGCCTCACTATTGGACAAGCAATACCATGTGGCGCTTCAACCAATCCATGTTATTCTATTTAAAACCAAATGACTCTTACTCTGTACAGCTCTAGAAGAGTAGTATACCGTAGTGTACTGTACATACGTATTTGTTGGTTAACCTATTTGTTGATAGCAACGCAATTCTCCAAAGCCAGGGAATATCATTTTGTGAATTTGTTTTTCTGTTGTTAATTGGCAGGTTCATCTTTTGTGTCTCTCCGAGTAACTACATACGCTGCTGTTGCTCCATAGCAAGCTTGCACTTGTAGTAGCTGAAGTAATCCCCTCCGAACAGAAAGGAGAACTTGAGATTGTCCTTCTGTTTTTCCATCGTCATCTTCTCAAACTCGGGCCCGTTTCGAGCCACAAACTGGGCCAGCTTGTCGATGACATTCCTCAGCTCTTGATCTAGGTCAGTCAAGGAAAACAAGAACAGAGTTCATGAATGTTGTGGAAGAGTATAGTTCCTGGTTCTCTGACAGTACATGGTTCCTCTGCTATTCAACACAGGCCCCATCTCCTTCATTGTTTTCATTCATTCATTCATTCAATCTGTGATTTATAGTCAAATAGCCATTTATGAGCATGCCATAGAAATCTGAGAAATAGATGTGTTTCCTATTTTAGAAGATCATGATTGGGAATAACTTTGGAGAAATGTTTACCAGTAGGCTACAATATCCATTTAATATGTTGTTTAATGCTGGGGAGCGCACATTATAATAAGAATAACAATAGGATAAAATAACTAGGTTATGTGAAAACAAAACAACACATGTATAAATAATAACTAGGAGGCTGGAGAAACCAATATAGAAAGTCATACGCCTGGATGTTAATGCAACATAACTCAAATGAATGAACGACACACTAAAATAACGTTAGGAGCCGTTGCTATTAACGCTAGGAGTGAATGACAACATCAACAACACATTCTTATATATACAGATTTATTTAAAAATAATAATGCATCTATATATAGAGGCACATCAAAATAAAGCAGCTTTGCGAGTGACTGCTAAACGTTTACTTCGTTTTTAGCGTTAATATAGTGAGTTGCCACTACTGCTGCACTTAGCTCGCAGCTAGCTACGTTAGCAAGCTAACAGCTACAATTCAATGGCAATATCAACACAGTTGAACCGCTTACCTTCTGGGGGTGTGGGGATATCCATAATCGCTTCACGTAATAGCGATACAGCGGAAAACCAAACAGCCCCCTAAAATATAACAACAATATCTGTAGATGTTGTTGGTTCACCTGTACACCAAATATTACTGCATTTTAACGTTATGAACGCGCTCCGGAAGTGACGTTGGGGCTGAGACTGCAGCAAGCCGCGTGGGACGGAGAGCCCCTAGCGGCGAGGCGGAACATAACTGTTATAAGGTTGTGCATTGGGAAGGGAACAAATACAAATACAGTAAATAACTAAAAATAGTGTCTATATTCTTCTGTATGCGGAAGATAAATCACAGACATGCAGTATTTGAGGAACTGTTCTTTTCTAAATTAGTTTTCACAATCCGTAATAACCATAACCAAAGGGATGTGATGGTATATTACAGGGGGAGGGAAAAAAAAAAATGCTTTCCACATCACTTCTTGGGATGATCTCTGAAGTTCAGAGGTTTCACTTTTTAAAAAAAACTTGTGCGGCAGACAGACATGACACTGATGTTTTGTGCTGAGATGTCTGAAGTTGGGTATTTATAGAGATAGATATAATATATCCATGTTTGTTTTAGCTGTATCTTTTTTGCAGATTTCTCTGTTTTTTAGAAATGTTCCTGTACGCGTAAGTGTAATAGAATGATTAGTTTAACACAAGCAACAATATACAAAAATGACTTTTATTCAAAGTCGTAAAATACAAAAAGTATATAAAGACAATGATGAGAATGTACATGAACAGGTGGACATCTAAACAGACAGACAACTCTGAAATTGATAATATTGAAAGAGTTCACAATATGAGGAGGAATGTTCATTTCAAGACTATTCAAATCAAAAATCAAAGCTCAAGGACAGCGCCATCTCTGGTAAAATACAGGTTAATGCAATTGCCATTTCTGCTATGCTGAAATAGTGACCAGCTGAATAACCTTACTCGACATGGTTTAAATCATATCGATAATGATATCGACTGGTATCAAGTATCACATGTATTAAACCTCACATCAATTGGAACCAATTACAATCCGTCATAATAAATAGCAATTACATGATGTGCGCTGGGTGCCATCCTTGTGACTTGCTGTTAAGTTACTCTTTGAAATTATAACTTCTCATAGGCATTTGAAAGCACTTGCTGAAAAGTAGAAGTTTATTTTAGCTCCAATTATGACCAAAGCTCTCTTGTAGCATTTTTATCAGGTGCTTTTAATCCAAAGGGCCACAGGTTTGTCAGTCACTAAAGTAAAAATATAAACACGACACATGAATTCTGTATATAATGTCTGTGGGAAATTGTACTGCCGGGGGTAGAGATACAAGTGCTTGTGTTCTGTCAGTTGCTAGAGGCCTGTTCCATTATGACCGAACACAGGCTCAACATCTGGAGATACTCGTCTGCACCGTCCGCCAAACACTTATCCACTACCTGGAGATACCAAGACAGGAAGAGGTGCATGTTGAGGGAAACAGTGATTGCAAAGCAGAAGTGTGTTGAATTATTAAACGGCAAAGGGGCTGAAGGATGAACATACATGTTTACATCTCACACACACACACACACACACACACACACACACACACACACACACACACACACACACACACACACACACACACAGAGTGTGGGGTACATACCGCCATCTTCTCTGCGATGGCTGACTTTTGCTTGTCATTTAGGTCCTCTTCAATCACGCTCTCGTGGAGCTGGATCAGGATCTGTGTGGCTGCATAGCCTTCATCCACCATGTTCTGAAAAACAACAAACCGTCAATGTGTCACGTTCAGTATAAAAGAGGTTTGTGGCACGGGCTACACAAGGGTGACATAAATGCTGTCCATTGCAGGGTAATCTTTGACATTAAGAGTCAATGGAAACGTATAGCTTTACTTTGGGGCAAGATCAACTTCTAAACAAGACCATGGTCTAAAGGCACAGCAAAGGTCTCTTCAACAAACCACTTTTGGCAATATATATTTTTTTTTACATTTTTCATTGTAAACTTGAATAGGTAGTAGTCTAATGTATTGTGGCAAAATCCCTGTATCCTTTAGTCCAGACAGTGCTTACCTTAATGGCAATTTGAGCTTTCTCAAAAGTCCCTTTGAAGCAGATTTGAAGTAAGTTGTCAATCACTTTGGTAGGGACTACCTGTAGCAAAACAATATCACAATATTGCCAATGAGATTCAGTGAGGCAAAGAGTTAATGTATAAAGAGGTTAAAGAAGTTGCCATGCTAAAATTAACCCAATGAATCAAGGAAGTAACCAGACTCAACCAGACATTCTTCCATCCCAACCACAATACTGGCAGCATTCCACAACATTGCAAAACATGCAAATAGTCATTATGAATATCATGAATTGTAAAATAGACTGGATAAATTACAGAGTGAAAACCAAATATGCAAAAAATATACATATATATTTGAAAGAAAACTTCAGCGCCGCGGATACATTTAGTTTCTTCTGCACCAAGTTAAATATTTGCTTGTCATGGGCATAGCCGGCGTGGTCCGGAAAAGGGGTCTTTTAAACAGGCACTAGTTAATATACAATTATCATAATGATCGAATGATTCAAATCATAAGTCATATAAGACAAGTGCCAAGGAAAGATGACTAGAGGAGCTAAGGAGAAAGGACTCACTCCGGCTATCTCCACAATGGTCTTCTCTGTGATCTCCTTGTCTACATTGAGGCGGGCGGCGCTCTGGAGATACGTGATGGCCTTCCGCAAGTCACCGTCAGACACCTTCACCAACGCTGCTATAGCCTGAAAGAGAGAGATAGACGTAGAAGCGTCCATTCATGAGTTATCTGCCCTGCATTGCGTTGTAGGACTCTTTCAAACCCCTACGCCTAACAGGTCATTCCCTGTGCATGTGGCGCCATTCAAGCTCTACCTCTTCGGAGTACTTGAGGTTCTCCTTTTCACAGATGTCTAGAAGCCGCTTCTCTTGGATCTGATTGGCCAGCGGCTTGAAGCGGAATTTCGAACACCTGGAGGTCAGCGGCTCGATGATCCTGCAAGGAAGCACACAGAAAACATACAGGTGGGCTGCAAAAGAGACGCCGGGGAATCAAACCCGCAACCTTTAGGCTTGAATTAGAACAACCTGACCACTAGACTATGCCGCTGCAAAACTAGTTTCAAGCTATACATCATTCTGTAGTCGTCCAATCTTAACCAATGGCTTGGTTCATAACTGTCTGTAATGTTTATAGAGTTAAATACCTTACAGATAAATAGAATGCAGTCGGTAGAAAAGGAAGTGATACTAAATGGATGGGGCCTTTTTATTTTCTTGAATGTTGGCGACTCATACCTGCTGACATAATTGCAGATGAGACAGAATCGTGTGGTGCGAGACTCCTTCTCCATGGTCCTCCTGAGGGCTGCTTGGGCTGCACCGGTCATGGAGTCCGCCTCGTCCAAGATGATGATCTTAAAGGGCGGGCACTTCTTTCCGCTGGAACATACCACAGTACATCACATCAATAAAATAAACACAGTAACTTAAATATAAAACTTACAAGCCATACAGTGAATCCACACATAGAATCCATGCATTTGATGTAACTCAAAGCTTTGTGCCCAACTACGTTTGGTTTAACCATGGCGCTAAATGACAGACAAAGGATGACTATACATCCATTGGTACAGATCAGCTGGTGCGTGGTGAGTGTGAAGCTTCTTACTCTGTGCGTGTTCCTGCCACAGTGAGCTGGGCAAAGTTCTTGACCTTCTCGCGGACCACCTGGATACCACGCTCATCTGAGGCATTCAGCTCCAACACCCTCTGTTTGTACAGCTCTGGGCTACAGGAAGCAAAACAGAAATGAGTCACAAGTTAACAAAGCAGGGCAGGGACACAGGGACACACACTCGTTATTTAGTAGGCCCCGAAAAAATATTGATTTGCACAAGAATTGTGATTCCCTCTACCCATTCTCTAGTCTAAAGCACAAGCCAGATATTTATGGATAATAATCTGCTGTTTTTGTCCCAATGTCAAATACATTGTTTTGTAGTAATATTTCAAAAGTGTTATACTATACTAAGTCTTGTCGTTGTTGTTAGGGACATTCCACAAATACTTTTAAGGACTTATATTATAGGTATCAGTGTTATTCTTCTGTGTTATTAATATTATTTGTGGTGTTATAGTAACACATGTATATTTGGGTCGCAATTACAAAATAATTGAACCGTCAACTGCTGTTTGTTGTCTTAAACCCCATTAGCCAAAGCACTGGCAATCTCACCCAAAGAGGTCTCTGGATGCTGCCAGGATGGTAGAGGTCTTTCCTGTTCCAGGAGGACCATAGAAAAGCAAGTTGGGCAGCTGCAAAAACAAACAAACAATATACACACATGTTAACGACATTCCTCCCCGTTGCAATAATTTGACAATATTTGTTGTGAACCAGATGTAATCGTGTGTAAAGGAGTGCGTGGGAGCACTGGACGACACTCACATCTGCCCCCTCCAAAGATTTCTTCAACACTGCTACCACCTCTTCTTGATAAGCAACATCATCCACACACTTTGGCCTGCTGTGGAGTCACGTGAAGCAATGAGGTCAGACAAGGCAGATCTTCATAACGCAGAGTGCCTACACAGAGCTTTTCCCTACACATTTTACCATGAAAACACAAAGCTATAATCTAGCTTTGTAGACCTTTATTTAAGTGGGGCACCATGATAAACAGAAAGTATAGGTGCCGTCCTTGTTAACATTTGTTAAAGCCCCGTTATTGTCTGCTCAAAATAATGGTTTCAGATAAAGTGGATGATCTGAAAGTGGGCATCCCATGAGTGAACAGCACTGGGACTTTTAACTACACATGTATCCCTCCGCTTGACAGGTGCTCCAATAACCGTTAATTACGTTAGCATCACTACTCTCAGCAGGTTAAGGTAAAAAAACCAACAACAACAGTTAAAACACACACATCTCTGCTGTTGGCACTTACTATTTCTCGACCCAGGGGACGGGTCTGGCCTTCTTCTCTGTGCTGGTACCCGGTGCTGCCTTGTCCTTCTGGACTTTGCTAGTCTGTGCAGACGCTCCCTTCAAAAACGCCTGCATGGCTGCACCTGGCGAGCAGACACAGGGGACCCAGATGCGGTTGTAGCAGGATACACATATGAACTGGACCAATAACTAGTCTTATATTATGATATTACGAAGTCGGGGTTACAAAGCCACCGGTACCGGTACTACACACACAGCAGCTCATCCACTCACTGTGTTTAATCGCAACTGAACAGGCTAAACCAGAGTGGCTGACATGCTAGCTACATAACCCTGTACAACATGGGGGAGGGGGGGGGGCGATTCTGTAATATCTTTACCGTAAACCCCGGCGGTTGAAGAGCGGAAAACAAACAACAAACAGTAGTCCAACTGACGGTAAAGCAAGTTGAAGCGCTGTCGCTGTCTAGTTGTGCGCCTTTGTTGACATGTGGAACGCAGAATTTCCCGCCCTGAACGAGTGACGACGTCCGGTGACGTTGCGTCGCGCGGCAGCCAATCAGAAGCCGCGGGTGCTGAAGCTGTCTGGTCTCGCGCTCCCTCTCTCCCTTCACTTGTCTCAGAGTCGCTATTTTGCTTATTGTACTTTATGTACATGCACACCTGCGTCGGTAAATAATTGCGCTAATATTATTTTTATTTTTTAAAAGTAATGAAGTAAGTTTCTTTGTGGGTGTATAAAAATAATAATCACTTAGAAGAATAATTATTATTTATAGACAGGCCCGTAAAGGGCTACACGGCACAACACCGTTACAACACAACCGGCTGCAGCGCCATTACATTCACATCTGGTTTGTTTTTCCCCTGTTGTCTAAAAGCGACCAGCAGCGAGGCAGGGAGGAGATAAGTAGCTGTGTTCAGGAGGCCCCAGATGGCTCCTGCTTAAGGGGGTCCTCTCTCCTCCCAGGCCGGGGTCCCTAGGGGCCGTCTGCCGCTGAGAGATGATCCTGCTTCCGTCAAAACCCGGAGCGGAGGCCGCAGGGCCGGAGGAGGAGTGGCTGCTGACAGGACTGCAGGAGCTGCTTGTTATATATACTCTTTATTTAACCTTTATTTAACATGGAGTCAGTCGAAGTCGAAGTCACAGACTTGGTGAGACCGTTTCCAGGAGATTGACGTCATTTTGCAGCTTTTATTTACTGTCCAGTGGATCAAGGTGTGGACTGGTTGACGCTTGACACATTACACTTGAATGCGCTGATGCCATTGTTTTGGCATCCATCATGGTGATATGTTTATGTCAACACTATTTTACAGTAGTTTTATTTTTAAAATCATTTTTAATTTGGTTTTAGTGATATTAATGCTGCTGCTACATCCTCTCACACCTTAGTTGTAAAAAACAACAACAATAACAATTGTATAGGACAGAGCTCCCACTAAGTGTGCAACATGACACGTTAAAATATTGTCAAAATACAATATAAATTAGCACACAAAGCAGCACAGAAATAAACCTTGACGGCTCAGACATATCCAACACCGGACTCATCCAGTGCCTCTGCCCTCCTCAGTCCAGTCCACTGAATGTCTGGCTCCGGGCACCATATTATCTTTACTCATTAACACCCTCCCCCTCTCCATCCTTATCTCTCTCTCTCTCTTTCTCTCTCTTTCTCTCTCTCTCTCTCTCTCTCTCTCTCTGTCTCTCTCTCTTTCTCTCTCTCTCTCCCTCTCCCTTGTTTTCCCAAGGGCAGGTGTGGCAGCCCTCTGATTCGCTCCTGCCTTGTGACTCAGCTCCTTTAGAAGACCAAACAGGAGCATCACTATACACACACACACACAATAACCCCCGAGCTCAGGCAGGGCGACTCTTCCTGCCGCTGTGTGGAATAACACCTCGGATGACGCATGTGCCGGACCGATACCCACAAAGAGGGTGAACTTACATTTTGTACTTTGTCTTTTGATTGACTAAGCTATTTAATTGTATTTTTTATTTTTTTACCTTTTTTTTAAACCAGATTGTTGATGGATGGACATTTCATGGAGGTCTTCTAAAAATCTGGAATCAGAGAATTCCCCCCCCCCCCCCTTGAGAAGTGACTGGGCAGACTGGGCAGACTGGCTGGCTGGCTGGCTGACTGACTGACTGACTGGCTCTGGGGTCTACCTGGGAGTGGCTGCATCACCAGGGGCTTTAACGGCTTGCTGTAATCCTGAGAGAGGGGACTTGATCCGATAGAGGAAGACACGCGAGAAAAAGAAATATCATATACAAGGTGAGGAGAAATATCCCAAAGAAGAAAAGGAAT
>JAOPJI010000016.1:10869163-10882958 GCA_027122695.1 Merluccius productus
CTCTAACACGGAACCGTCGCAACTCTGTCGTCATGGTAGCCCGGCTTCCGACTCCGCCCCTCACGCTGTGATTGGTCCGACCGATTTTCTGTTTCCAGCACCAAAAAGCCGACGGAGCAGAGCTAGACCCCCCTGGCTGCCAAATAAGTGTGCTGCCGCTAGGGGGCGTCTAGATTTCTAGGCTACACTTTCCTCTCTTTGAAGAGTAACTACACACTGGATGAACACGGGTATGATGGCTACCATCTAGTGCTATTAGTAGATAACTAAAATATAACATCATGGATCCGTTCCCTCCGTAAGCAACGCTGCTCCATATTCAGTTGAAGGTGTGTAAGGTGTGTAGTTACTCTCTCTGTACACCGGTGTGGGTCAATGGGACTGAACAGACTCGGACGCCAAGTGGAGGTTTTCCCCGGGTTGGTTCACACACAGCCCTCACACAGTCTTCTTCCTCACGTTTTTTTTGTTCTCCCCCCCCCCCCTACCTCCCCTCTTCTCTCTCTCCCTCTCCCTCCCTCCGCAGGCCCGTCATTCGCCCTCTATGGTCAACCTGCAGTCCATATTCGAGCGGAAGTACCACACCTTCAGCCGATCGACCACCCACCTCATCTGAACCGCTGCAAATATCGACTCAGAGTATAATCTGTATTCTTCGTCTGTAGACAAAACAAAACGCTGTTTTTAAAATCTGATGTTTGGTCATGTCAGCATTTGGACATGCGTCCCGCGCCGTCCAAACTAATAATACATTCTATATTAGATCTTATTAAGCGCCACCCCCCCCCCCCCCAGCCTAAACCCCATCATGCCGTTACTACATATGTGGTTCGATGCGTTTCTGTTCATCTGTTGACCCCGACCCCTCGCGGCGTGTCCTGAACGCGGACGCCGCTCCATCCAGCAGCGCCAGCTGAGTGTCAGGTTTCCCGACGGTACTGCACAGTAAGACGAACGCCGGCGCCGCCCGGGTGATCTCCCTTTTGTAGGAATGAAGGATATTCAGCTCTTATCGCTTTAGATTATTTTGTATTAATTGGGTAGCTAGTTGGAGACTCTTTTTTTTGTTTTGTATATTCACTGACATTTTATGAACATTTTATCCATAACAGCATAGCCACACTTTCACCTCACAATAATTTCAATAACATGTTTAGAAAGTTTAGTTTTTGTTGTGAAGGTCCCCTCTCTGCCTCCAGCTTTCATAAAGCTGGATTTATGTTTTTAGCTTCGTGTTGATTTGAGCGGATCCAAGTCGAATGAACGCCAAACAGTTTGATAACACTACTTGTCTTTGCCTTTCTGTTCTTCGGTCGGAGGAGGGATGCTGCGTGAAGTGTATATTTATTGTTGCAGAATGTTGTTGTTGTCATTTATTTGTTTTTTGCTATCTGTTTATGTATGTCTGTACTCTTTTCTGTGGACTAACTTGGGGTTTTAATCGTCTGTTTTTCCTCGTCTGTTTATATATAGAATGCACTTCCACATTGGAGATTGAAGCTGATTCCATCAACATTATTCTGCCTCTTGAGTTTCCGTTGAGATCTTTATTTCCAATATACACAATGAGAAAACGGGACTAATTCACATTTTCAGTCTGTACAAAAACACTGACATCATGCCAAGTTTGTTGTGTTATGGTTGAAAATGCTTCTTTTATTTTAATAAAAGTCCATTTCATACAATGTTTATTATTTATTTATATATATGTGCGTGTATACGTATGTATGTATGTATGTATATATACACATATATTGGTGCCATGCAATATTTCCGATACAAAACAACGTTGCCTACTATCCTTTACATGTCATGTCGAGTTCCTAATTTGAATTTGAAGCATCCTCCAGAATGGATTACAAAAAGGTGGCGTCTATGTAATCCATTATGGTGACATACCGCTTTTATTTGTCAAGTAGTTCATTTGAAGTTTCACGAAAATGGCTTCAAGAAAAGCAATGAGCGGCATCGAGAGATGTCATTGGTCCGTGACGTCTTCCTTCGCCGGCCTCCGCCGAGAGCGGCCAGGGGCTCGTTCCAGTTAACCGGATCCGCTCGCTCGGAATATAATGTATAAGATCAGAGTAAATCCAGTTCCGTTGCCATGACAATTGAATTTATATATGCAGTGTTTCCTCTCCTACATGTATAATTCAAACAATGGCGCGGCGCCGCAGTGGGATATTTAGTGCCAGCGCCTGTGTGGTCTCGGCTCTGTGAAATATGACCAGCGGATGAGTTATGATTAGAGCCCTTGAAAATAAATAGCTTACAGTTTGAGTTTGATTACTGACTGGTTTCCAATAAAAGTGTGATATCTTACGTGAAGAACAAGGTATGCATCAGATTCAGGTGTATTGCGCATCTTTGGGAGGTAGGGAATTAAAATGTATAGCTGTCATATTAAATATATATATATATATAGTAATGCCTATTACAAAATATATATAGGCTTACTATAGAGTAACATTGACGCAAACCTTAGAAGAAATAAAATAAAAAAGATCAGAATGATTTGAGTGACCATTTGAGTGGTTTGATATTCTTCAGGTGTTTAATCCTCGTTCTCTGGCCGCTGGTTCACATCGGCGCTTAACTAAGTGTTACATCATTTGTCACATGAGGGACACATGTAATGACCTCGGAGCGGTCAAGGTCAAGCGGCGCCGGCGTGAGACACGGCGTGCGGCGGCGGTGGCCTAGCGTAGACGAGGACGTCGTCGGTGGTGGCGGCGCCGGTGAGAGTAGACAGACGTGCTCAACGCTCACGTCTCCCGGGTGGGAAATACGACGAGCACATCCAGATTCACCTCAGTGCGGAGAACTTAACCCGGGGGAACCGAGCCCCGCGCCGCCGCCGGCTACCTGCCGTCGGTTCACGGCCTCCGCTCTTTAAGTGGCCGGAAAGGTCGTTGAACCTTTGAGTTCAATCGCCGGCGACGCGGCCGTCTTTCATCAGGCTGACTTGACGAGCCGTTTGGCCTCTGCCTGCCCTCCGTCACCGCCGGCAACGACGACGGGGGCCACAGCTCACGTCAGCAAAGTTTTTTCCTGATTCCCAGCTGTCGGGAGAGTCAGAACGGTGGTGTACCACCCTGAACGGAAAATGGCGGCGAAAAGAGCGCCTTAACAAGTCGATAAAGAACGGCCTGCGGAAAAGGCCCTCAGCCAAACTCTCTGAAACAAGGCGGCCATTGGACAGGCCCGGCGGCGAAACCCAATCCTGAACACCACAAGTCCCCCGCCTTGGAAAGAGCGAGGTCTTGGAGATGGAGATGGCCAAGCTGAAGCAGCGGTTCGACTGCTCACACACACACACACACACACAGAGTACAGACCTCTGCACTGGAAGCAGGGGGACCGGGTGGGTGAGGCCCAAGCAGGGCCCATCGTTCGGCGGAAGAAGCTGCGGTCCGACCGGTCGGCGCCTCTCCAGGTGGCTCGGAAAGTCTGCCCTGCTACAAGCCAATCGCTTGTTGTAGCTCTCTTCAACTCTCTCCTGGCGGCCCAGACTGGGCCCTGTGATGCCGACCGACCCCCACCCCCCCGCAACGTTGCACCTTGCAGACACACGTACCTGAAATGATTGCCTTTGAACTACTACTACTAAAATAAAGGCTGATGCTCGTTGATGCTCGCTTGTGTGTGTTTCTGACTGAGCGGTCCAGAGCCGCGTGGCCGCCCCCCTGCGGTGCAGGAGCACCGCAGGGGGGAACCGGCCTCTTGTGGTCCCCTAATGAGCTGCTGCTGCTGCTGCTGCTGGGAGTAGTTTGGGTTACTTTGGGTTTTTGGTTGGTGTGGAGGGTGTGTGTGGAGTGTGTGTTGTTGATGGCTGGTTTACAGCCTCACCTGGCCTGAGTCAGACTGATTGGACTCTGGCTGGGTGGCACCCAGGATAAAACCAGCCATCAACACACACACACACCTGCCATCTCCAAACCCCCGGAAAAGCCACTTAGGTGGCGTGTGGGCAGGAGCGACCCTGCCAGTCGGCTTCAGGTGAGTCGTGCTGCGGTGGGATTGGACACTCACCGCGTCTCCTTACGCACACAAGAGACGCACGTGGTTCGGTTCCGCCTTTCTTTCCCCCCCTTTAAATATTGACATGTGTTTTTATAGCTGTTGGGTCAACGTGATGACGGCGGTAGGCCACTGATTGCAGCTTGAGTTTTAAGTGCGGCGATACGTTTTCGTCTTAGCCGGGGGGTCGATGGGATGACTGACTCGCCTGCTTGACCCCCCCGGTTGATAAACATCAACAACAACAAGACTACCTGCCGGGGCAGCCGAAGGTCTCCAGGCGAACGGCCGGTCGTGTTAAAGACCACGTGAAGCCAATTTTAGAGATTTGTTTCGAAACACATTATTACACACGTCTGAAAGTCACGGCTGAAAACATGTGAAAAGACTGTAGAACCGTTTAATGTTGAATCGTGGAGTTAGACACGTTCATGTTGGCACGATTTTAGTTATTGATGAGACGCTGTGCATACTGATTAACACCCACACTACATGTAACACTTCCATGTTGTTATCTCGTCTTTCCTTTTTTTTTCTTTCTCTTCGTTCAACATAATTGAAGTTTACTGTTTACTGCTGCTTGCGGTTCGGCCGCCCCTTGATGTCGACTTCTGTAATTTATGTGCAATGTGGTTTTTTTTCTTTTCTGTGCAATGCGGGTGTAGTTCTGTGCGATGCTGTATTAGATTTGCCTCCGGCGGGGTCCTTTGTACGGTCCACTGTCAACTGACCCGACTAGTTTGCTCCAATGCACCTTTTTACAAGCTCTGCTCTCAGTTTGGTAGATGGAGCTGCGCTGTGCACAGACTGAAGTGCAGCGGTGGAGTGTGGACGTGGATCTGTAGCTGAGTATCGGTACAGCCATGCTGGGTTGATTAGGATTAAGTTTTACCATTAACATCTTTACTGGCAAACTCAGCTGCTTTTTGGTACGATGAATTTACATTTTTGAAGAATATTTTATTTTTTTTCTTTACCCACCATCCCCCCCCCCACATTGGGGGACTCTATTTTTTTGTTTTGTTTTATTGTTTTAATACAATAATACGTTTTCAAGGATTAAACAACAGAATAAAAAAATAGAGCTCTCATACAGTCACCTCAATCCTACAAACAGACAAACACAAACAAAAACAAAACCAAACCAAACCAGTCGATTTAGTTAAATATAAATATAAATATCCGCAGCATCAGGAGTTGTTGTTGATGTACATATTTGAGACATACTTATATAATTACAACTAACAGCTTAATGTTAGCATGTCAAGAACGAATTGTGAAATTTTGACAAATTTCTTAATGTTATACAAAGAGTCCGTTCCAAGTTTTATACAAACAAGTACAGTTCCCCACTTTCTAATCGGATCACATGACACACTCGACGGATATACTAAAATATATTCATGCACCCTGACTGTCCCAGAACCATCTCACCGGACGCGGCTCGCGCTGGCCTTCATAACGGTGAGTGGTTATCATTAAGAGGATTTTTAAAACTACTTAAACCCTTAACATGAACAGTTGGTATCTTTATTACACAGGACCGACGCTAGGCGCTGGACCGGCGGTACCTACCGTCTAACAACACGTGGAAACGGTGAGATACTGACATTTGACACGAGCGGCGGCGGCAACGCTCGTAAAAATAAAATAAAATATGTGTACATTTACATATCCCTGAGAACGGGGAGTAAATAAGTAAAGTGTCCCGTGTGCAAATGTGTTGACTTTCAGACGTGACGGCGGGTCTTCTTCTGCAGGTCCTGGTGGCGTCGGCTGGACCGGACCAGCGCCTCCCCCCGGGAGAGGGAAACTCTTCTTCAGACTGATGGAGCGAGCGGTTCACTAAGAGCATGAGGACATCACAGAGCTGAGTGACCTCATTTGGTTTTATTTATTTGTCTAGTCTCTTATTTCTGTATCCCATGTACCACCTTATAGCTTTCTAACCCTAATGCCTCACCTTGACCACATGCTAACCCAATACCATCTCTAACCTAAACCTAGCTCTCTAATCGATTACTAAACCTGACCATCTCTAATCTAATAACTAGACTCTCTAACCTAATGCCTAAACTTAACCATCTCTTACCTAATACCTAAACATAACCATCTGTAACCAAATACCTGAACTTAGATAGTCGTATACCTGAACACCCCTAACTCTAACCCTAAACTAAACACCCCTAAACTTGACCATTTCAAACTTCACACCTACAGCGAACCATCCTGACTCTCATGCTGCAGCAGAGCTGTTCTGAACTACACCCAAACCGAACGAGTCACTCGGGAGGGGAAGTGCTCACGCTGTCCGTCGACTCTCTCTCAGTCAACCGATGGTGGGTTTAAAAATAAACAAAACTGTGCATTATTATAATAACCGAACAAAACCGGATATAGAGGCTGCTGGAGGCGAGATTTGAGAGTTGGAAAAGAAGCGAGAGCAGAAGCAGAGAGCAAGGTTTTGGAAATAAACACCCGAAAAACAAACGCTCCCCTCCCTCCGCGTGTTCCTCAGTGAGAAGTGTTGCGTTCACGCTCCTGTGGTGGAGACGTGACGACGCTGTCTGCACACATGAGACATGAGACAGGCGAGATGGATTCCTCAAAACCAATTAGAGGAGAGAAGGGATGCCCTGATTGGTCGGAAATTAGGCGGGAAGCTAAACTATCATACACACCACAGTCAAGAAACAGTTATTCTCACATTTCACCCACTAATATAGGCAGCATTTCTAACAAATTACATCATCACATGATAGCCGTTAGATCGTTAGATCTTACCTACAGCACCTTACATAGGCCTACAGCGATGGCATTAGGCTCGCATATTAACCACCATGGGTAGTAAGAGAGAGATGATCCTAATAATTATCCGGAGAACTAATGCTTCACGAGGAGAGACATGTTTCAAGTTGGATCTCATTAGAGCTGTGCAGCTAAAAACCTTGATGCGGCCACCCCCCCGTGGTTAACGGCCATCGCCCCGTAGAGGATACAGGATTTAAGCAGCGAGGGATTCGATCCTACCGCTTGTTGGTTCGGATAACCGCACGCTCCCGTCATTAAAGTTCCTATTGACGTCTCAAATGCCGTTGTGTTTTTCTTTCTCGGTCATTTTGCGTCACGTTTTTGGTAAAATCCCATTACTCATCGTTCTGTCGTACATTTAATAGTCTACCAATAAAGTGTGCCTCTTATATAGTTGATGTATTTGTGCTTATCAAAGCTGTTGTGCACCAATGCCCATATAAGGTATGTAGCGCAGTGCTTGTAGCGTAGCGTCGTGATTTCGAGCAGTCAGGACGTGAATTAATGCTACTTTAAAGTCCTACTTAGGTCTGGATTTGCTGGGTTTCCCCCCCCGATGAAAACATTTCTTTTCAAAATGTCTACAACTTTATTCGGTGCCTCGGACTGCGTTTCTGAGTCTCTCCTGGCTGGCGATTGTTCTCTCTCTCTCTCTCGCCTTTAACACAACAAATCTGTCCTTGTAAACATTTTTTGTGTAAGTGCTGTGAGTTTTGCCAACTAGCGGCTGCAACGACCGCGTTACAGGGACCGCTCGGCGCCACTAAGAGCCTCTTAGCCACTCTCCACAGCTATCACCGCCACCGGGGGTTAGTCATTGGAAACCGGAGGTGCAACAAGGGCGAGTCCGCGCTCGTCTCTTAAAGTAATGTTTCTCTCCTTGAGATCCCCGTTTGGAGCAAATAAGCCATGCGCTGTAATAACCTTCCGGTTGTAGTGTGTAATCGCATGATTGTAACCGACACCGGTTCTCACTCTACACACACAGTCTTATTCAAATGTTGAGGGGTATTGTCCAGTTACGGGGTGTGTGTCTCACACACACACACACACACACACTTGATGGCCACATAGAGAAGAGATAGCAGCAGTGTTGCCATAAGGCATTTAAACAACATCATGATATCGGAGATGGGCTTTAATCTCAAAGCTCGATGTTTAGACGTAATGTGATTCATCCAGAAACGACAAATCTCAACGAGTGAAACTTGTATCCCCCCCCAAAAATCATGGGGGTCGACCGAAGGGTCAGGCTCATAAGTTCATGATCTCGTTCATGAAAGCCGGCTCTAACAGCAGAGTGTTGATCTTTAAGACCGGCGGTCCTTTCACCAACTCCAATTAAAACCCAGACTTGCAATTAACACAAACTTTGACTCAACCTCGTTCTATAGCTGTGGATTTTGCCGACTCCTAATGGCTATTCTGCAACCCCTGTGTGCTTCTTCTTTCGCGAGACAGTTTTACCGAATGTCCTTTCGCCCTTAGCTTAACTCTAATCACGTTAGCCGTCGCGGCGATGGATGGCTCACTCTGAGTCAAGGTGTGTTCTGAATAGTGTGCCTTTAATTTCGGCTGCATTAGTATTTGTGTCATGACGGCTCGCTGGGAAGGGAAGGGAGCTCTCCTTTTGTCCTCTTTACTCGCAGCTCTTCAAAGCACTAGGACGATAATCTCTCTCGCCCCTCGCTCACCGCCTGGCCCCCTGGATAAAGTGTTGGCTAAAGTGGTGCACGGGTTCAAGGACAATGACTGGTGGGGGAATACCGGCGATAGTGGGTACGTTAACTCTGCTACGTGGCGGCTCGGTCTGCCCATGCATACTGGAACGCGGTTTCAAGGGTAGTAAAACATACGGAGAGTGGGAGTAGCGTATTTTGCGTGGACGGAAATAGACTGTGTTTTCGCAGAGGCGTCATCGTAATCAGTTGTCGCCGGTGACAGTAATGATTACTCTGCTGCTTTTATACACTAGGGCTTGGGAAGTAGACTCAACCGGTGAAGACGACAACGCACCACCGCCGCTGATGCTCAGACTACACACGTAAAATGAACCACTGACCTACCGATGGTAACGTCTGAGGCCTACACCTGTTTACACCTGCTATGACTGCTCTGTGAAAAGGGTCCATGGTCAATGTGTGTGTTAGCGCCACAGACATGTAGTTCGATTTACTTAAAAGTAGCAGGCCCATAAAGCGTCTGCAGAGGATAGGACACGTGTTCGGTAGGCCCAGTTGTCCTACACGAGACACCGTCTAACCCGGCCGGGTCTGGGTCTTACAATAGCCAACAACATGACCACTGGCACTGTGTACGCCGTATGTTTTCACACCGGTTGTACCTGAGGCCTACATGACCCATTATGATCACTAATCATGCATGAGCTGTACCAATCGCTCCCCAGTGGACTGTATGATTGACCTTCCTCTGATCGATACCGCGCTATGGACACCGGAGGTCCTGATGACTATTGACCAGCAGTGATCTGTTTTTCTAGTTTCTCCCTTTTACAACCAATTGCTTCCTTAATTTAATCCATCGGTCCACTCCTTTAACAACGACCACAGTTCATTTCCAGGAGCTGAAGGTTATGACCAACCACAAGGAATGAAAGCCAAGTGTTGAAAAGCACTGAAGCTACCAATTTACTAATCAGTAACGCTACTGATTTCGTTAAAATTACAAAATAAATCCTGAAACTGACACAGTAGGTTGGACATGTTTAGCTATATAGGACAATAATGTAACATTATGTACCAAGTAGTATTAATACATGGATGTATAACGTATACACAATTCTACATGTCTTTTCAAAAAAACACTCAAGCTTATATGCTCCAAAACGTGTGTGTGTGTGTGTGTGTGTGTATGTGTGTGTGTGTGTAGCGCCAAGCTTTGACCCGTGATTCAATCAGCGAGCCGGAGGAGAAGCATGTTTCCTTTCTAGATGAATTCAGGCGATTAGCTGCCGCGTTGGAGCCAATCTATGTTTCCTACCGGAGCGGCCCATTATCCAGCTCTGTGGGCCTTCAATGGAGGCCCCAGATGCCGACGTTTTTCAGAGCCGCTTGGCAAACCCGCACTAAGCTTACTTAAAAAAAAAAAAAGTCTCTCCTTTCAGCTTTTGTGAGCATTTTTGCCACAATGATGCCAGCGGTAACTAACTACTGTGCACACCTGTCAGGCGGGGTTGTGTGGCAGACGTGCGCGGGAGGGAATTCGCCACAGACAGCAAGGATGTTCGCAAAACAAAGATGTGTCGCCGAAATCAATTAATAGATATCCTGTAGTAGCAGCTGCCAGTATTTTTTTTCCCCAGGAATGAAGCAGGCATTGTCTGTTTACGTTTCCCTAACAAGGCCCCGATGAATTGACATGGATGAAAACGTAATTAGGACACACATCCCCTCTCCCTCTCTCTCTCTCTCTCTCTCTCTGGTACTGTTACTCAGTCTTTGGTGCCTCGCTTCTTTCCCCTCTTTGCTCCATCTTTTCCATCACTCCCTTCCACACCTCTTCCTGTCTCTCTTGTCAGACATTGCCTCGTTCATTAATGGCCCCGCATGTCGTTGACTGATGACATCTGAGAGCGGGGAGAGGAAGAGGAAGACATAGGTTGACTTGAAACCCTGAGAGCGGCGGGGAGAGGAAGAGAGAGACAGATGTTAGCGCGAGGCTTTCGGATCAATGATTCAAATGAAGAAAAATACCTACGTGGTGCTCGGGCCCCACGGCGCTTATGGGCCTCTAAAGAGGTGAAGACGCGCGCCGATCGACTTCTCGCTAAGACGAGTGTTTACTTAAAACGGAGGACATCAAAGCCGGAGCGTCGCTAAGGTTATTTACATGTTTTACCATAGTAATGGTATGACGGGCAAGGGCGTATACCTTGGCTGCTTCAATTCCCAGCCTTTTTTTTTTGGGGGGGGGGGGGAATACATTTTCATACATATCTCACATTATGTGCATGTCAATGTGGGCACATATGTTCAGCGTTAATGCACGCATTTGTGGCTTTTGTCGTAGCATTGTGGCTATCGTTTGTAAACCCAGCGCGTCTGTAGCCATCTCTTTCACTTTGTCCGAGCCCCGCGTCAGAGAGCCTCAATTACTCAAAGACTAAATGTAAATGACGACTACATATCATCTATGCCTACTACTAACGCGTTTAGATCTCTATACTATAGCCAGCCTTTCTACGATACAAATACAAATCACACACATGTCTTTACATTTTTTGCTATTCATCCATTTTTTTCCCTGCCTCCGTGGAATGGGTTTGGCGGCGTAACATATGCGCATCATAGCTGTCTGGTGTAATTTATTTGGGAGGCAGGGTAGGAGGAACTATGATGAAGGGATGCTCCCCACTCCCTCGAGGGGACACTGTGCTGAATGCAAAGCAAAAGCAGCTGTCTATTTACATAAGCATGCTCCGTGGCTGAATATAAACCACGCCGGGATCCTGCGGGCTGTGTAACTGCAGGTTGCGCGGTGGACGGCCATAAGCTGCTCCATTGTACGGCGGCCGCCTTTTTCTCATTGACATTTACGGCGGATTTTTTACGAGGGCATCGGGTTTGTGGGGTGTTGTTGTTGTGGGATGTATGGAAAGTGTCACTTGAAAACATTTGAATGATTTTGTTTTGCTTAAAGTTGCTGTCGGTAAGATTTGGCGAGAGAGAGAGAGAGAGAGAGAGGGAGAGGGGGAGAGAGAGAGAGAGAGAGAATTTAGATAAAGATTTTGAAACAAAACCAAAACACTTCCTCTCTGCTCCCTCCCTCTCTACGTTTCTCCGCCATTGAGAAGTGTTGAAATATTAGATGGATGCAAGATGGATTCCCCCCGAACCAATCAGGGAAGAGATGCCCTGATTGGTCAGAAATGAGCCGGGAGCCGTCTAAAACGGAAATTGACTCATAGAGAGGCATTTGCAGTCTCACAGCGCATTTTGCTCACTAAAAGCTGCCTGATTGCTTTGGCCTTTCTAACAAATTACACCCAAATTATAGCTCTTGCATCTTACCTACGGCATGCACAACATTAACTGTATTTTCTTGTAGGTTACAAGATTGAACAATGGGCCAAAGTTTATGTTATGCATGTTAAATTATAGACATGACACAACCAAATATTCGCCGTCATTGTACAAATGCCAAAATCATTCAATGAAATCCAGTTATTCAGTCAGTTGCCAGTTTTTTAGGAATCCAGCTCTCTCGTTTAGCTTTTGGTCAACATGTCAGTTGCCTAATATTATGTTCTGCATGTTCTTCAAAACCTTTGACAACAGATAACATTGAAGCAGGACCACGGGAGCAAATGGCTTAATAAAATTTCACCGCGGACCCTCGTAACCGTCTGCGGTCACGCCGTCGGTTAATACCGTATTTGTGTACTTTTTAAACAATGTTGCAAGAAGACTGCATCCACAGCTGCTTCCGCAAATCCTGCAGTTTTCCTCCATGAAATACTGCATTTCTCTGAAACGCTTCAGCCTCTGTCCTCAGAGTAAGACAAGTAGACTGTCAGTGAAAAATAGGTTTGGCGGTTAGAGTAAAAGCATGTCTCATTTAATTGACAAGTTAGTAAGTGGAGCACTAGACTTGACTCGCCGGGTAATTTCCCATTTTTGCTATTTTATAGACTTTGCAACTACGAGCGAACATCAGGCGCCGTTTTAGAGAAATGCGATACTGTCACGACGGAGCATGTCCACCGTAACACTTGACAGACTTGATAACAGGGCTATGCAGATTTTTGTATGAATCATCTGACTGGCGGTGATGGAGGTCACCGCAAAAACAAAATCCAATGAAAGTCCCGACCGCCGCCAAACCCCAAGATTTCTGCGTCAAACTCCTTTTCTCGTCTCCTCAACATAAGCGCTGTGCGTTCACACGCTGGATGGGGAGGCGAGAGGAGTGCTTAGTGCGCATCTTTCCCTGCATGAAGCTGATTTCTTTTACAGTTATTTTAATAACGCAAAAAGCTAAAGTACAATATCGCGTAGGATTGCTGCGTGGACAACGCAGTGGCTTTAGGATCCACTCATCGGTCCGAGTCCGACCCGGTTTCGGCAGAGCTTCACTGTAGCCTAAAGGTTTCTGAAGACACGCGGCTTCCATAGTATGAGAGAAGGCCGACTTCCAATGACCACAAAGCAAATAGGTGGAAATGTGAACATTGTGGAAAGTTTTGATGAAATTTCACAAAAGGACTAGCGCTATTATATATATTTTGGCCTTGTTTAAACATTGAAATAGCTGCTAAATACGTCCGGTATTAAACCCTCCCAACATCCCCCCTGCTCATCATCAGATGCAGGTTATACCTGGTGACACGGTGGTTTATTACGACGATCAACCGCGAGCAAAAATGAAGTGATGGGCGGCGCACCCCTACTTGATAACCACGACTACAACTGTAGTTTGCCCTTTCAATGTTTTAGAGCGAGCGAAGCGCCACACGTGATGAACATCAAATGTAATGCAACACGCCAAAGAGAGAGAGAGAGAGAGAGGCTGTGTATAGATATACCCTTGACATCCAAACCGAGGGATAGGTGACGTTTGACGTTTGACAGTGAGCAAGTAAGAGTGTCCTTGTGTGTGTGTGTGTGTGTGTGTGTTTGTGTCACCGCTTGACTGGCGTCAACAAGAGGGTTTCTCAAGCACTCTGTTGTCCTGCTGAGTCACTCATTAGCATTGCCCGCAAGAGGCAGGGGCGCACGCACCCACACACACACACACACACACACACACACACACACACACACACACACACACTTGCATCTGTGCAAGTGTGCAACTACTCTTTAATACACACGGCAACACACACACACACGTGTGTGTGCATCTTTCCCTGTGTGCAACATCTCTTTAATGCACACACACACACACACACACACACACACACACACACACACACACACACACACACACACACACACACACACAC
>JAOPJI010000016.1:11128305-11140211 GCA_027122695.1 Merluccius productus
CCCCCCCCCCCCCCCCCCCCCCCCCCCCCCCCCCCCCCCCTAGCAGTGCCTCAGCTTTGACACAAACTGTCTTTTGTTGTTCCTCTCTCTCGGCTTCTAGCAGGTCCTGCTTTGGTGTCGGTCGACAGGTCGTTCTGGCAGGTTCAGTGGCCTTCTGCTTCTTTCTCCTAGGGTAAGCCCCACAGACAATGACCTTCCCTTCAACATTGTTAAAGTCATGATTTACGCTTTTTTGTATTTCGGGCTTTGTATTATTATTCCTCCTTGCTACCGCCATCCTGCTTCCTTGGCTGGCGAGCATGCAGGAAGTTGACGCTGCTGGAGACGGTGGTGTTGGTGGTGGTGGTGGGAGGGATACAAAGAGCTGGTAAAATGGCGTGGCATGCCGCTTAGAGAGGGAAGAGTCAGCATGATGCTGTCTGTAACATCCTTGGCTTTGTGGCTCGAACTAGGATGCCCTTTCTCCTCCTGCAGATGCTGCCAAAAGAGACAGAAGTATGAAAAAACGCCACACCTTTTTTCTCCATTTGCCGATTTCTGAGATTCTTTTTTTGAGAGAAATTACGCAGCGCTTTCACAATTTTTCAGTTTTTCTTACGGTCGAAATGTTTTGCGATGTTTACATTACGCTCAACGTTCGGTATTATGGATTAATTGTAGACTGCCTTTGCCTCAATTGTTAGGTGGACGTTCATTCTTTTCTAAAATCGTATTTCCGAAAAATGCCTTCTGCGTTATTTGTTGTTCTTTAAAATGCTAAATTCTAAGCCATTTTGAAAATTATTTAAAATCACCATCAATAATTTGGTATTAGAATGAATTAATGGTTAAACGGCGGTTACTTTGGTCTTCGTTGTGCCTTGAGTGTCATTTTGTTGGCATTATACGATTGCAAGTCATTGTGGTACCATTTTAAATTGTCCTACTTAACACGTCTATTTATATTTTGTGCATTAGAAGTGCTGTTGTGATCACCTTAGAAGTGTCTAATTTATTTGTTTGGATTTACATTTGAGCTCCCGTATTATTTAACCTTGATTCCAATACCGTTAATATTTCCAGAAATGTGCCACTGGGACGGACGTCTCGCTTGCACAAACAAATCCTTCATACATCTCTTCTGGGCAATACTGTATATGCGTACTAAAGGAACTTGAAGACTTTGAAGCGCTTTAGTGAGATGTTAAGAACTTTTATATGTTTGAATCCTCATCTGATTCATCATCTGAACAAAATAGCTTGGCACAAATGCACCCTTTCAAAAAAATAGGTTGAAATGTCTTTCTGATGTTAAAAGGATTGTGTGAATCTATTTTTTCACTGAACTGTTGCATGGGCAGCTTATGGCTTCAAAGGAAGAATGCCTACGTATCAGACGTATCAAAATGGAATTAGTTTCTTCTGTCTCAGCCAATCAACAATACAATTACAACCATAATAGCCAGCTATTAGAGAAACAATGCTTTTGTTGACCAGCAATAAGGCTTTTCTCAACATAAACTAAATCATAAATAAAAAAACGTCTGTGCTTCCGATGATGAGAACCAAGTGCATTATAGAAGATTGTACTCACCAATTCCCTTAAACCCCTTAATCACAAATCAATGTTTCCTACAGGGCCATTGACTCTTAACTTTGGACTAATCTCTATTCGTACCTCTTGAGTTGGACTTAGTGGTGAGTGTGGCACAGTTAAACGGACAAGAGGCGTGTCTAGGGGCTGCATAGGGGTGGGGCCAGGCATTGGGATGAGGGAATGGTGCTGGTTGGGGGTTTGCAAATGTGTCTGGTCCGATCCCCAGGACCAGACTGTGACTCATACATGACTTATAAATAATGCATGCTACTGACCCAGGAGTCAGTGGACAGACACCAGAATTGGTATGTGTTAGCTTTGGTAAGTAGAGCTCAATGTTTGAGCAACACCTGTTGTGATCACCAGGGGGCAAAGTGAAGGGACTTGAATGGTCTCTCTCTCTCTGTCTGTCTGTCTGTCTGTCTCTATGTCTCTCTGTCTGTCTGTCTGTCTGTCTGTCTGTCTGTCTGTCTGTCTGTCTGTCTGTCTGTCTGTCTGTGTCTCAGAACAGTATCAGAGCATCTGTTCAGATCACTTGTCCAACATAATCCAGGACTGACTGACCGTCTATCCCTTCACATGCTCAGCAGCTGTCAAACACTTGCGATGAACTTCTGAACATATTGCTGAAATCCCCACTCATCATCTCCATTAAACGGATGCGTCTAATGGTCACTTCTCTCACTCGCACACTTGGACCCACACACAAATGTGTAGTAACTATTTACAGCCTGTTTATCTATGGTAAACAAGAGCAGTGTTTTTTACCTACCGACGATGGTGGGAAATACTTTCTCATCCAATTGTTTCATTGAGGAAAGGAAACCATCATTTTTTATCGACAGTGTCCCATCGTTTTTAGAAAGTGTTACATGAAGTCATGGCCCACTCCTATTTCTGAGGAACATGTTTGGACTGAGTGACCTGCTCTGCCTGGCTTCATTAAACATGTTTAAGGACCGAAGTGTAGAGTTTATTATTAGTTTGATATGTGGTCCAATCCTATTCCTTTCTAATAGTTAATCATCTTTGCCTGGTGCAAATAGGACTACTATAATAATTGCTACTTGTAGCATAATGTCAGTGAATTCAAAATATGCACAAAGATGATGGAATTGTATTGTATTATGTATTTATGTATGTATGTATTTTTAATGTGCGTTGACCCACAGAGAATAAGTTATTAAGAAGGGCACACGGTGCATGTGCACCAGACAATTGACCAGGAAACTGCCTGCAACTCTTGTACCCCCAACAAATCTGCTGTCCTCGCCTCAATGACACAATGCCAAAAAAAAAACAGCAGGAAGCCTAGAAAGACAATTAATTCAACTAGAGTATGATATGGTAAAATGCATACAATACGAATATGAAAACAGTTCCCTGAATCAGAGACAAGGCTTACTTTGGAGTCTATAACACAGTGAGTGTTACAGGGCTTATTAATGGCATTTTGATTGTTTCTCATGTGTCTGGGCCACCATCTTTGTCTATTTGTCTATTAATCAGTCAAATTGCTACAACTTGATGGAACTAGAAAATATGTATATGCAAATTGTGTAGGGCTACCATAAGCGACATGAGCAACCTGTCAGTCACTTTGCTGCGAGATCTGTTGATAAATGCAAGTACACCTTTAAGCATAGTTGGTGTTGTCATAAGTAATGGGTGGGCAAAATGTTCAAGTGTTTGAGATAAACCCAGATCATAAGCATTCATTAAATGGGTTCATTTATTAATGAGTTGATCAATGACATTGCTTAATGGCCTTAATACTCCTGTCTAAATAGCACGATCCAGCCTAGTGAATCACATCTGCTGGTCCAATGCATTGTTGGAAACCACTGTATTGAAAACACTTCACATTACTTTTGGGAGTTTTGCTCTTCGCCACTGCACACTTTATTGTAGGACGAAGTCAGTGTTTTGTCCCCTGAGAGGTCCTGTATTCTGTGGCTTTGTTTTCTTAACTCGAAGCGTAATGATGTCCTCTTAGAGGCTCTCTTAGAAGTGTGCTGGTGTCTGTGTGTACTCGATACATTACAATTCAAAGCATGAACACATTTATGGACTAGAGTGTGCAGTTGGATGATGTTGCATGAATTACGTCAATCTTTTGTAAATAATAACTTCAGGGTAGGTCAAACTGTGTCCCCTGACTAGAAGAACAACATTTCTTGAGATTGGAAAATAGGATTCCCTAGAGCATTGTGTTGTTATTGCGGAAGTATGTCTCATCATTGTCTCATTTCTAATTGTCTCATTGTCTCATTTGTCTTGGTCTTTCTTATCAAAAGGCAAGTTAAATGCAATATAAAATTATTTATTATAAGCTATTCTTGTATGTGAGTAATACCACATTTGAACATTGTGAGAATATAATTATATCTGCTCTTTCCAGTTATTACAGACAGATTCAGACAATTGACTTCACCATGTCAAGATGTCTCTCTTGCACCTGCATTGTGATGGAAGACTCTGTCTTGCATTCACAGGCTAAGCAATTTACCACACAGGCATTGTCGTGAATTGTCATGAAAGCATTCTTTGTCACCCTGTACGACAATCTGCAAACATATCTGCAGCATAATCTTGGCAACAAAAGGTTAACTTTGCATTATAATTGATGGCATTTGCCAGTTAAATTGCCAATGAGGATGAGTCTGCAGGTGGGATCAGAGACATGAAGAATGGACCCCCCCCCCCACCCTCCCTTTATTCTCTCTCTCTCTCTCTGTTTCTCTCCCACTGCCTGCTCGACCTTATCGCATCCTACAATGACGCATAACTCCACGGCACACCTGCCACCTTTGACAGCTGTGCTGCCCTGCCTGGGTGCAGTGCTGTCACTCAGCCAGCTAACTGCCATTAAACAGCATAACCCCATCGCCCCATTAGGCCTATGTCAGATGGGCGGGATGGTTTTCGGGGGTGTCAAATCATTCACACGTTTTTATTTTGTTTTTTTGTTACTGCTTCTTTGGCACACGTATTAACTTAACACAATGTCTTTTCTAATTTGTCTCTTAACGTAAGCCTAACCTCCATGGTGGACTGTATTTTTTTGGGTGCTCCACTGAAAATACTGTCGCATTGCCGTCAGCGTCAGGTCAACTCACTTTGTACGTAAGTTGTATGTGCTCCACAAGGATCAAAAAACATTTATTTTCGGATGCACAATTTAGATTTTATCCAGCCGATACCGATAACCGATAATTACCTGCTTCTCATGGCCAATAACAATAAGATAACCGATAATTTCACATTTTTGTATTTTAAAAATAAGTTCATAACCTGTAGTTAATGCACACCTGAGGGTAAGAAAGGCTAGGATGTAGTGAGCAAAGATGGATGATTTAATATTCCATAGCTCTGACCTGACCAGATCTAACTGACATCACTATTGGTAACACAACAAAAACAGTTAACTCTTCATTTAGTGTTTCTAGTAAAGTACATTAAAAAAACTTCACACACATACTTTGGCTTTATAGAGACAAGGTCAAAACCTAGCATGTGGCCGGACCATGAATCCGTCCTTAGCGCTCGATAGATTCAGAATGAGTAGCAGTCAATAAACAGAGCGCTTGTAAACGCTCTCTGAGGACGAAAAGGTACGTGTCCACAGGATCCGTCATTTGCACGCCTCCCATTCTACGTGAGCAGCCCTGCTTTCTGGTAGTGTGGCGTTGAGTTTTGAGAGATTGGGCGTCGTATTGACGTGCTCATGAATTTGAGTTATTTTCTACTTTATGCAAATCCGGGGTGTCCGGCGATACTCGCAGCCTCTGGAAACTCCCGAAAAACTTTTAAGCTAACTATTGTCGACCTAAAATGAAGACAGATTCAGCAACTGCATGGCATATTTCTCGCCTAAAGAAACACATTTTTGTGTACTATTTAGCTGTTAAATGAGATTGTTTGTGAGGCGGCCATGTTCGTCTGAGTTGGAAATCCAAAAGCAGACGGCCCACAACTGAAAGCATTCGTCCAATCAGGTGCAGCCAGGAAGTGTTTGCCTGTGGGAGAGCGCCTGTCAATCATCTATAGTCACCCAATGGGGAAACAACAACAACAACCACGTCATTACTCACTCCGACCAATGGTGCAACTCTATCACTCAGTCAGTCAGTCGCTCACTCACTCACTCATTGACAGAGCGTCACGGATATAGGGCTGGCCTGGCGGTCCAGACAAAAGTAAAGGCTTTTAGAACCGAAAGCCTGTGGCTGCTTAGTCTGCAGATAAAACACAATGACAAAAAAGGCATATAGTAGACTGTTAGCTTATTAAATCAATGGAAAAGGGTTGGGGGACAGCTATGCTACTTTTAGTACATGAGGGTAAGGTAGGTTTCTATAGCCTACTTTGGCTTTTATAGAACATAAAGCCTATCAAACGTTTTAAGAATTCAAAATAAATTAAATGAACTGACATATTTCAAATTGAACATCAATAAACACAAGTAATTGGAACATCTATCAGGTGACTAGGGCGGGCCCAAATTCATAATTCCAAGCTTCGGATAATTATTAGGTTTTCCAAACAAATATTTGAAGAAAAGTAAAAGTAAATTCATAGTGCGTATCTTTCCCTGCCTGAATCGGAGCTGGCGGAGACCACTGCTGCAGAATCGTGTTTGTATCAACTGATAATTTTTCCTTTTCATTTGTACAGTGTTATTTGAATAACGCAAAAAGAAAAACTGTAATATCACGTAAGATTGCTGTGGATGTCAGTGGCTTTCGTATCCACCCATCGGTCCGAGTTCGACTCGGTTACAGCAGAGCTTTACTGTAGCCTAAAGGTTTCAGAAGACATACCGCTTGTGCCGAGTTCTGTAAGCACCAATGAAGTGCCAATAATGACAGTAAAGCACACCCTCAAGTGTAATATTGCGATTATACAACAGTCGCCAACAAAATAAAATATTTAATCAACACAATCAAATCAACAGGGACTAGAAAGCTATGACAATAACCTCAAAAGCTGATTCAAAATGGGTTGTATTTATTCAGTTTGGCAAATCCCACAACCTCCAGAAAGCATTGGCTCAAGTTGGCTGGCTGACTCAACAGGGACTAGAGAGCTTCTCTGCTGCTAGGTCGTTACTAAGGGTCGGCCTACTTGCTGGAGTAGTAAACTAGGTTTCATTACGTACTATTACGTACGTCTACGGGTGTGTCTGATTGTTTTCATGGTATTAATCAGACCCCATGTATTTCCAGGGAAATGGAGATAACATTACAATAACATAACACATTTTTTGAGAGAGCCAATTGCTCCACAATATAAATACATTTTGATTCTATATATTATTTTGTTGGTAACCGTTGTATAATTGCGATATTACACTCAAGGGTGTGGTTTACTGTCATTATTGGCATTACAGTGATGCGGTCAGGACCGAGGCGCTTAGGCCGAGTTCTGTAAGCGTCACTGAAGTGAAAAAAAACAAAACCCTCTTGTGTAATATTGTTAAATTTTATTACTGCAACCAGTTACATAAAGTCTGTCTCATTCGGTCTTGCCGATTCTCACACTGGACGGCAGGTGTCTTTACATAAAAAATAACCTACCGAATGAACGAATATGCGCACAACGTAGCTCTACCCAGGTGCAGCAGTTTATCTTTCATCTTAAACAAACAAATCTGCAAAGTCCCTCTTTTGTTTAACAAGTGAATGTTATTGGGTAGAGTTGTAACGACTCTCCAAATCCACGGTTCGGTTCAGACCTCGATTTTTGAGCCACGGCTCGGTTTTTTTATTTTTTCGGGAAAACCTGGAAAAACATTTCTTGGTTTTATTAAATCTAACTACAATCCAATATCAAGAACAGTAAAGAACACTATGAAGGAACTTTATAAATTAACTTCACATTAATTAACTATTAACTAAGTAAACTAAAATGCGAAAGGACGGAACTGCGGTTCGGGACTGTGGACGTTTGCATCACAGATTCGGTCTCGGTTTCAGAACCGTTACACCATTATTATTGAGAAAGGTAATGGGGGTTGGTCAAATAATAATTAATAATAATAATTACAATGTTCTCTTTATTTAGACAGGCTGTTTTGTCCAGTAGCTGCACAACAGGGTGTCGGTGATCATGGCGACTTTGTAACATATCAAAGCTGTGAAAGAAATGTCACGGGGCTGCTAGAGAAGCTGCATTTGTGTTTATATAATTGGGCTATGGTGATTTAATCAGTAATAGGAGTTATTTTCTCCATACGTATTAATGGTCTGTGATAGAAATTGGATATGACAAAGCAATTGTGTGACTACAGTTAAGCAGCATTTCTTTAATCTTAATTTCATTCACAATTGTAAAATACAAATTTTAATTTACACTTCACTTAAAGATTCACCACACTGTTCTGTTGAAAAACTCATTAAACATTAATGTGTTGACATGGCTGTTGCTGATGAGTAGAGACATTCACACTACTCCTTAACCTGCGTCCCATGACATAGTCATACTCTCTGCTGAGCTTACTTTGTCAATGCCCATTCATGTGTCAATGGTGTGCTAAAGAGAAGAGACATTGAAACCTTGAGTATCGTAATACAGTGATTCTGCACATTCCATCAATTGCGTTGCCGTTTCAATTAGTTTAGACGGCATGGTGCTATAGTAACATGTACTAAGAACAAACTATTGACATTAAGCAAATGTTATAAATGACGTGACATTTAAATTAACAAACGTATAGACTAGGACAAACGAAAAAACTTCAATATATGAAACAAATATGACAAAGAATCGTGATAATATTGTGTATCGTGATCCTACTGAAAAAGTCGAGATCATATTTTTCCCATATCTCCCACCCCTACTAGGTACCAGCATGAAGTAGCATAGTGGTTCGGCAGATAATCTACTTTCTAAGGCATAATTGTATGTAATGACCAATACATTAATGGAAGTGTAAACAATTTGGTGTGTACAAATTGTACGGAAAACTAGCTTTACAAATTTCCATTTAAAATCCCAACAGGAATAGAGCATAACTAATAGTGCTAGTAGTATTACAAGTACTGTGAAGTTACTTATTGCCATTACAGATTACTTGTATGCATCATGACCCTGAGATCCTGTATCTTCTTATAGTGATTTTATACAAATTCAAAGAGATACCTTTTGTAAAACCAAACCCCCCCCAAAAAAAACAAAAACAAAACAAATTCCCATATTTAAGTAGTTTGTTTTGTGTTTTCCATGTTGGTCAATTTGGATTGGACATTCTCCAATGGAAGGACAAATACAAATTGAATTTAAATTGAGATATCCAAAGTATCCTAAAGATGACACATTGGCTCTTTCCATGGCATGATTGAGAGAGCAATGAAACAGTTATTTTAAATTGTTTTTGGTTCCATTAAGTACATTTTGGTTACAGCTAGGAGTTCTCATTATAGTCATACATACACAGGCACATTAAACATCATAAATGTTACCACAAATGTGATCGCTGTGTCGACAAACCTTCTGCCCACCATTAATTCGTCAGGGCAGACTTATTTTTAAGGGGTCTACAGGATAGTATTGCACAGGGGAAGTGGCACCCGTGCCAACTCACGGGTGTCAAACAGCATGTGTCATGTTTGCCTGGCGTTGGCCCCACACACTAAGCAGCTTGTTCCGACACATCTCACAGATGCTCAGTTGGATTTAGATCTAATAAACTGGGCAGGCCAGTTCAAGTGAGCCAAATTAAGCAATGTGCTCATGGGACCCTACCCGGACAATCATTGTCTTCAGGGCTCTAAGATATTGCTGGGAAAATGGAAAACAAACAATGAAGTCAGTGAGGTGTGATTTTTGTAGACAAAAGTCTCATTCTCTCTTCCCTACAAGATATGAAATGAGGTGTTTTGATCATTCCTACAATGCCATTCAAACAAACTACCTTCTATCTTTAAATGTATGTAGAAATAAGTGTCAAATAAAGATTAAGATTGTGAATTGTAAGGAAGTAATTGTCATATTTACGCTGCTGCGGAAGATGATGAAAAATAATTAAGAGATATGAATTTGACAAATTCTTCCGCAAATCTATGTTTAAGTTTTTAGCCCATTTATTATTACAAAGTTAATTTCATTTTTTTTGGCTAGGGAAATACTAGTCACTGTAACTATGTAAAATGCTAAATTGACTTTCAGCTTCCAACAAAAAGTTCTGCATTGCATAGATCAGTAAAGTCCTTTTTTTTCACTTTGCTGGACTAAATGTGCTCTTATTTTCTTATCAGGCACATATTTATATATTAAAAAGAAAACAGAAGAGTCAATGCTGCCGAGCGTTCAGGCAAGTCGGCCCCTAAGGGAGATTGTGGGAGTACATAAGAGAGGGAGAGGATTTCAAATAAAGAATTGGGTTATTGGGAAGATGTTAAACAATGGATTACAAAATAGATTAACCATATTTATGTGTTTTTAGTGAGAGAGCCTAAATAAACACAATTGTAACTTTTCTGTAGTCTTAATCAAATAATCATAATGAAAGGCCTTCTGGGGGATTATTTAATTCTAGCTCTGAGCTAGATAACTGTATATAAATTTAGTTGTTATGATTTATTTTGGTACCATGTGCATGATTTGAAACAGTTGATTTGAAACAGTTTGTGCAGAATGCTTGTGGTTGTTCCTCATGGCGCTACAGGGACAATGCAATTGCCAAAAAAGTTCCCTGTTAAGTTTTTTTTTTTTTTGGCCTGATGCTAGCAGCCTGTAGCTATTTCAGTTATCGCCCAAGCAAGCAGCTGACAAATGCGAATACTTCCAGTTGTCTTCCTACCCCCTTGGCTGAACTGCTTTCTTGGAAGTTTTGTTATTGGAGGTAGTTCCTGATGCCGTCCTCCATGCTGCTAGGATAGCTACAATGATGTTAAATTACCCTGTTCTGCACTGGATGCTGCATTCAAGGAGTTTGCAAAGGGGAATAGGATCACTGTGCTGTATCACCCATCCTCTTATGGACAAGTGGAACGCGTGGTGCAGACACATGATTCCATCTCTCTCAGCAACTTATGCCAATAGCTCCTGATATGAAATGTCCAGCCTAGCTGTTGATGAATCTTGGGGCTAGCCGCAGCACCGGCTGTGCCCAGACTGTTCAACTGATATGCAGCAAAAGCTAGATGAGGAAGTGCACAAAGGACATGACCCCATGTGCCATGTTCGATCCAGAGGAACCTCTCTATATGAGGACCTACTCTGGAGGCACTAAGTGAGGTTTCAGCCATTGTGACTGAAGTCATTGGGCCGGTATTTTATTGCACCCAGCTTCCTGCTCAACATAATCACCACGGTCACATGGCTCAGCTGCAAGGCCACAAAGGGCCAGGTCTACTCCAGGGCTGACTGCTACTGAGCCATCCCTGGTTCCCTCTGGCCCAACGGAGATACCACCAGAGACTATACCGGTGTGTCGCCCTCTACAGCAAAACCAGGAGCCCACTGTCTGTCTAGATTGCACCAGGTGTTGGGGAAATCGCACAGTGACCTGCCTTGATGTTTATTACCTGTTACCCCATTTAAAGCTGACTTAAACAGTGATGTGACAATGCTCAGAAGTCCTGCTCTAACATGACGTAACAGTCTCTGATGTGTGCACACACACCAAAGGTGGCCAGTAACAAAGTACAACAACTTAGTTGCTCTTATTCCCATATGAAGTGTTTTGTACTTTTATACCGGAACACTTTTAGTTGAAGGAGGAATTTTTGTACTTTGATTTAATACATTGAATTATATTCAGTCTATTTTTAGAATGGAAAATAAGCATCTCTGGGGACACTGATATATTAACATATCCATAATAATACAGATATAATTCTACACCAAGGGACTATCAAGAGGGGTGGCCTATTCTACTTTTGTGGGTAAATCTGATGGGCAAAAGTTGTACCTTGATGAAAAAGCTTGTAAAAAGATTTAAAATAAAAATATACAACTGTAGACTGTTTAATTAGAGACTAAAAGTAAGTTGGACCTTCTCTGCAAGGCAAAAAATCAGAAGTGCATGGTGTGGGCAAGTCTGTGTGTGTCTGCCCTGCAGAACTGTTGCACTTATCAGTTTGGCATTCTTTGATAGGAAAAAGGAGGGTGAATTATTATTGTAGACGCATCAAGGGCGTTTTGTCCCAGCCTGCACGATACTGATTGCCATCAGTGCGCTCGCTGGGTCGTCAATGCTGCTACCTTGCCTCTGGAGATATCTGACACGAGCAACCTTACGCAGACCAAGACACGCACACGCACACGCACACACACACACACACACACACACACACACACACACACACACACACACACACACACA
>JAOPJI010000016.1:11158102-11168504 GCA_027122695.1 Merluccius productus
CACACACACACACACACACACACACACACACACACACACACACACACACACACACACACACACACACACAGAGTAATCTCTACTGCACAAAAGTGGTCATTTATTTAAAAGATAAAAAGGAAAAATGCTACAGTGTGGATGCATTTTTATCAATTTTAAAGCCAAATAAGAGGCTACATGGATAAAGAAAAAGCACACATTTCAAGATTTACCTTATAGCATATACTTGGATTGTAAATGAAGGTTGTTAAGTTAGTTGTTTAGCTGAGGTAATATTTTCTGTCTCCACCTCACAGGAATAGAGACATGATGTCATATGCTAATTGGAACTTGTTGTTTTTATGGTTGTATAAGAAATGCCATAATTACTAATTTAGTAGGCCTAATAATGTTTTTCTGTTCATATTTTGAGTTGAGTATCTGAGGGCTCAGTAAAATGATCACCACGCCTCTGTGTGGTGGTGTTCATGGCTACCCACCGAGACTACTGCATTTAGGTGTAACACAACACACTTGTCTGCCACATTTTGTTAACAAACTTCAAATACATTTTTTGAGGGCTCTATTCTTTTGAATGCGTAGACCCTGTAAAAAGCCCCCTGCTACTTCGATGTATTTGCATTATAATTGTTTTACAAGATTTGCACATAAAGTATAGTGGTACTATATTGTTTGAATGTGACAAGATATACTGTAAGCAATCAAGGTCATCCTAAGAGATTACTTGGTTATATCAAGATATAATAGTATTATCACACACTTGTTCAAGGATGAGAGGTGGTGCAATAGACTGGCCAGAAGGTTTGGAAGTTACATGATGTGCTGTTTGCATGTCACATGGACTATTTTCTTTGCATCTTGTTTTTGCCTACTTGTTCCCTTCTTTTATGACGCCGTTGCTAACCATAACACACTCATAACACCTACATGTCTTCCTGTCTCCTTTAGTAGTAGTACAGCAGCCTTTTAAGTGCCAGTGAACCCAAAATTGGGTTTTTTGTTTTGTTTTAAACGTCTTAGTATGTCATCTATGATCTTCAACATAGTGATCTATGCCATGTTGTCACTGTTCCTAAAATAACAATAATGGTAATTACAAAAAACAGGTGCAAAATCCTATGTGTATGCCAGTCCCCAGCAACCAGTTCACACAACAAGTGTGAACTTTTCTACTCTACACAGTACACACACACACCCAAACACACGCACACACACACTACACTACACCAACCCAGTCCCACATTGATAATAATGTGACTACAGCTGTTCACAGATAGCTAATATACAACACTTGCCTAAAGTGTGTGCGCGTGCGTGCGTGTGTGTGTCATATGAAACACCGAAAAAACCACGAAAAAAAACAATAATGATTATGCAATTCATTTTTGGAACCATTTTAACGCCAACACAACCATTTTCACTTTTACGAGCTGTGTCATGGTGTGCAAGCTGTGCCTGCATTGGAGCAACCTATTTGTTTTTGCCTTTTGTTCATCAGGAACAGCAATTTAGTCAGTGACATTCCTAGGGACTATTAGTCTGTGTTCGTCTACAGAGGGACTCTGGGCACACAGGTCTAGACATTCTTCTGTTATAATTGGAATTCATTTACCAATGCCCTTGTGTATAGTATACTTTTCTGCAGTGTTAACTCAACATCTTCAACTAAGAGAAAGTCTGTCGGTTTTTGCGTTGATTGTGTTTCTTGTCCTACCCCAGTGTGTAACTAAACACATTGAAGCTGTAAAAGATGGCACGATGGATACATTTTATGATTTAGACATGAACCAATGAATTGATCAAGATGCTGTTACATGGCCGATGGTACCATTGAATGCACAAACTTCTCGGCTTTCATCTTGTCCTTGATTTTCATTTAGAATTGCTAAATTGAATCGCTTCATGTCTTCATTGTATGCACATTTTGTACATGTGTGTATTTTGAGTATGCCCCGGTACTGCATTCAAATTGTACACTCCTTGGTTAGGATTCAAGAACCTACACATGCATATAAACTATGACTTCTTCTACCTTCTTCTCTTGTTCTTTCTCCTTCTCTGTGAGACAGTAGACCACAGATAACACTGGAGAGCACATTGGCATAGTAGAATAGTGTACATAATACTGTTCATGTACTGCTTTTAGGACTTTGCCCGAGTATCATTTTACATGCTTTGGACAAATACTCGTTCTCATAAAACACCTGTTAAAAACAATAATTTGTTTTACCACATTTACTGGTTGCAGCTAGAGGGCAGAAATGGACAAATGGTAATGTCACAGATTAATGTCCATCTTTTATATCACAATTTATATACATTCAGGCTACCTTTACCAGAATATAAAGAGAAATAAAAAGCTCCTGAATATGGAGTTATGATTTAATTGTCCAGGCACAGAGCGAATTCCAGAATAGTCGAATCATTCTGGTGAGCCCAAGCTATTTGACATACATTATCGCTGCCAGCTGTTGGTGATGATGCTGGTCAGGATAGGTGTTACATACTTCTCAGAGTGATGATGTAATCAAGTTAATTGGACTGCACATGTCCAGTGATATTATTATTCTACAGGGTGACTGCTGCAAGTCGAAAATGTACATGGCAGGCCATATGCCTACAACCAATTTCAACAAGCAAACATCACTCTAGCGTTGAATTCTTCTTTTGCTAGTGCAAGTGCTATTATTCAAGGCTCATATATTTTGACTCTTACTCTAGCACATACTAGGAAGCCACGTTGTAGATGTATATGTCTACAATCTGCTTGTAGCATAACTGCAAACCGCTTGTAAACGCTGTCTGAGGACATAAGAGAGCCCTGTCCACGCCTATTTATTTTGTAGGAGCAATGCCCCAAGGGAAACAACCACAGCAACAACCACGTCATCACTCACTCCGACCAATGGTGTAACTCTATCACTCACTCACTCAGTCACTCACTCACTCACTCACTCAGTGACGTAGCATCGCGGATGTAGGGTTGGCCTGCTGGTCCAGCCAAAAGATATATATGAAGGGAAAAAATGCTTATTGCATGAGGGCAACAGTGATCAAGAACCCTTGCTGGCTCACTCAAAGTAGTCGTTTTTTGTCTATTGAGGGGCCTATATCAAAGATTTAATCGATTTAATTGATACACCAGGCCTTTATCAAAACCAAGCGTGCATACATGCTACATGCAAACCATCTTACACTTGCCGCTGGTGTTCTCAAAGCTTGAAAGCCTGTCCAAATCATTCTGTCTTCATTTGTCTGTAAATGGCTACAGATGCAGCCATTCATAATGCACATAATGCATGCAGGCTTCTGCTCTGTGGATATTTCATGCTACCCATTCTGTATAATCCCATGGGTTCTTCTTCATGGCTTCATTCTTTTAAATACTTATATAAACAGTGTACGACATGGGTTCACTGCCTAAGGATGTTAATAACGTGCATCATTACTGTAATAGGGCATTTCTTGATTGTGGTTAATTTTGGTAGAATAGGCACCTTTCTGTCTGGCTCTCCATTGACCCCGCTAACCCGTTCCTTGTCTTTTTTCTTTTTTCTTTTCTCTTTTCTCTTTTCTCTTTTCGCTTTTCTCTCTGTCTCTCTCTCTCTCTCTCTCTCTCTCTCCCTCTCTCTCTCTCTCTCTCGCTCTCTTTCTCTCTCTGCTATCTCCTATAAGCCTTTAATGGGGTCAGGGATAGGTTGTTTAGTGGGTAGGTGGAGGGGTGTCCAATGGGGCGAGTGTGTTATTGTCTGTGTGTGTATTGTGTGTGTTAGTGTTAGATCTCGCTCTCGTTCGCTCTCTCTCTCGCGCTCTCTCGCTCTCTCTCTCATATCACAGAGGAGGACAAGTGCTGTCGGTGAACTGGGTCTTGCACTGTTAACTGGCCTATTGATTCATCCTAGATTAATGCATTGGCTTACAGGGCGGGAATTTAGTTGAGGAATAAAAATGTTCTGTTACAGAGGACTCCTGTTACAAGCCCTGATCATTTTCAACAATTTGTTTTTACTCTCAGACGCACACACACACACCCACACACCAACACACACACACACACACACACACAAAATATGCTTGAATCCATACACAAAGATCAAACGCGGCTATAGATACACACATGCACACACACGCACACACCTATTCCCATGCTAAGAACCTCAACAGGGAGTGAGAACAAAGGCCTTTAGGACAATAGATCAGGGCCCCTTCAATGCAAGATCTTAACCATTTAAATGCACTTGGTCAGCATCTTAACGGCATTGTGTTACACATGCATGCTTGGTTCTGCACTTGAATGAACAACGACGGCATTGCAACTCTTTAAGTAGAACATATTCTCATGCCTATACCTTAAAGTCTATCGACATTGCCTTTTTCTGCAAGGGAAGAGACAAAGCGTTGTTTGTAAAAAATAGCTGGTTAGAGCTTGATGAATTTCTTCAAATTTTTGAGGCAGTACAGAAGCCAGCAATAGCTTCATGCTAAGACGATAGTGTTGGAATTATACACTCGCTAAGCACTGTGCCAGATTTGTTTTCCGTTTCAGTCAAGTACAGCAAAATATAATTTTCCTGCATAACACGTAGCCTAACAGTAGTGAACTTACCAGTTACTATTATTTACAAAAGAGTCTTATTCTTACAACAAAGTCTCTTCTCATGTAGACATATCTTAGAGAGGTATTAAAGTATAGCATATACTTATACATAAGTTATAAATAATACATTATTTCGACATACAGCGAACAGTTGAATGGATCAATACGTGTCATTTTCCACAAGAGACTATAGGTACAAATGGGAAACCTTTACCTATAAAATTGGGACTTTACAGGCCACCTGTTTCATTTTCTTGCTTGTTCCTCACGCTTAGAGATGTGTAAGAGGGCGAAGCGGCTCCTCTTGCACTCTTGGCCCATCATGTCTTCTACTTGGTGAACTGCGATCGTCATACCTAATGACGTATGAAAAAAGACATCCTCACTGCAGCGATGTTGGCGATCGGCTATTTATCGCGCCGCATTTTCTCTCCCTTTTGGGTGCGTTTTTCCAACAGTTCTCTGCCTATTTTGAGGAACATTTGCCTAAATTGTACCAAGTTCAACGAGGATCGTAATGCACCCCACAAACTATCCATACCAACTTTTAAAGATGCCATGTGACATGGGTCATACAAATGAACAAACTTTTTTTATTTTTGGCATGATGTGCCACATCTAGTTGCCATTACAAAAAACAAAACACCCATATTAAATGACCACTGAAGGCAAGGATTCATGAAAGATCCATCGAGATTGTAATGTTTTTACAGTGAACAACATTTTTAGGATCAGATGAAATCCTCAAATGTATTTCTGTATGTCTTTGCCAATATCAGCAATGTGGTGATGAAGTTAATGAAAACTAAACCAACAATGATTTGTAAGCATTACAATAAAATAATATTCTATTATCCCAGCTTGAGATCAATGTGGGTTATGGCATTTGCACCTCTGTGAAAGTTTTACCCCATAAACAAATTACTAAAATATGGTCCTACAGTCAGGTTTTAATGGCAACAATGTTTTTTTAGGCAACGGGGAGGAGTATAAGGTATAAGCCCGCCCCCGACTAAGCCCTACTACATGACGTATCCACAATATCAACGCAAGAGTGGAAAGCAATATATGGTGTAAATTCACTGTAAATTCTTCTTCTTTTTTGCATTTACCGCCAGCTACCGTACGAACGAGTATGTAGAACAGGATCGAGTCGCTGTGAATTCTCCAGACAGTGACCTGCTCTGTTCACACACAATTGGACATTACAAAGACTTTGTACTAGGGAGCTGGCAGGGAAAAATCTGTTTTATGTCCGGTCCAACTGATTCGGACATTTGCGTTGTCACATACAGCTCCTCCGGGTAATGTCCAGATAACTGTGCACTCACACCAAAAGATTAATTTGTGCCTGTGGGCGCTCTGGCTGCTCGCTGCCAGCCATCGCCAGGAGGCGGATCGTTCAAGCAGCGCTGCGGACACCATGTTCGGTTGTGCCCAGTATCCAGTTGAAGCTCTAGGCAGCCCAGAAGCACAAGCATGATCAAATAAACTATTTTCCCACGTTTCCCCTGTTTATTATTTAGTAAGCAAATCATATTTGCAAACAATTTACTTTCGGCTATTGTATGCATGGCAACATCATTTGAATCTAATCTAATAATTGAATTAGAATCATATTGTTAGCCTGGTATGTTCCCACATACAAGGAATTTGACCTGCTTCTTCGCTCTCAGTACACAATACAACAACAGATTTGCGTCTGTTTGTTACCGGGTAGACAAACAGACTTATTATAGCTCTGCGAAACCGGGGACGTGAACAGATCAGTTTCTCCTCCATGTTTGGTAGAAACTAGCGCTGGAGAAAATACAATCCAGCTGTGCTATTGGTTGCTGCTTCAGTGCCAATGCCGCTAATTTGCATAAAGTTTAAATTCTTTCAACTCTTGCCGCTCTGGTCGCGGCCATCGTACCGCTCACTGCTGCTACGGCGACCGCCTCTCTCGGCGCCAGCTCTCATTGAAAGTGAATGGCTGCCGGCCGCTTTTGCTGCTCATGAATCTTTCAGTGTGAGAGCGTCAGTTTGCGGTTGCAGTGCTGCAAACTGACGGTGCAAATGTTGAAATGGTCGCTTAGATTTGTAAACATTTCAATTAAGAAGTTTAAGGAAAAGCTTAGCAATGCTACTGTGTGTAGTGTTATAATGCACAATAAAGGACAAAGTTCATTATAAATGAATTACTAGGTGTTTATTATTCAGCATTTCTATTGTCATGGGTTAGTGATAGTGCTATAAATAGTACGTTGTTGTTGTTGCGGTCAAGATTTTGATTCATACCCCAACAGGATTATTTCCATGTTTACTTTTAGCTGTTTGAAATAAGAAACGTCTTTTCAATTCAGCTGGAAAAGAGAGACACTTCACAATAGTATCTGGTTGCATTAAGAAAGACCACACCACGGTAGATAATGACAAGATGGACACACGCGCACACACACACACACACACACACACACACACACACACGCACACACACGCACGCGCACATACAAAAGCAAATGACACTTACAGGCACACACTTCCCGAACAAGTTGGACGAGGTGAGAGAAGCTATGCTAATGTTGGTGCACTGGTTCCCAGGTAGTTCCCAGGATAGAAGAAAGAAAGGCTGGGGCTGGTGACAAACAGAGGCAGATAAACAGTGCAGCGCAAAACCTCCACTGGGAGCACCGGCAGAGGACAGGCAGGCAGAACAGTCCCAGCACAAGTTGGCCCACTACTGTAGGCAGTGAGGCGAAGCCCTACACCTAGACTCTCAATAAGACGGCTTTTGTTACTCGCAGTTCTACAGATACGCTTGGCTCTTTGGGGCTGTAAGTTAGATAACCCTTACACACACACACACACACACACACACACTTCACTAACCCTCCACATTGGCTCCTTACAGACGGAGCACCTATTACATCGGCCATTTGTCCTCCTCTGTCCCTTCAGAGTAAGGGAACGAGAGACACAGAGGAAGGAAGAGAAGGAGTCAGAGCTCTGCTGATTGGAGGAAGGACACGGCGCGGTCTACCAGCACGGCCATTCAAGGTAAATACTTTAAAAAAGTTATTTACCCTTTGTCTTGCAGAGTGCCTTAAAAACAGTTGTGGGTTTTTTGTTCATTTATTTATTACATGTGTTTCTATTTGTTGTCTCTCTGCCTCTCTGTTTCTCTCTCTCTCTCTCTCTCTCTCTTTCTCTCTCTCTCTCTCTCTCTCTCTCTCGTTTGTAACAAGAACTCACTTATCTCTGCCTGGCTTGTCTTCTCTGCGATTACCATATGCACACAATGCCGATGGCGTCTGTTGGGTATGTCAGAATGGTCTGGGTGTAGAAGTGTGGAATGGTTTGATGTGGTGGAGAGAGCCAGCTAGAAACAGGAAGGTGAGCGGGAATGAAGATGAGGGAGAGGAGGCTGTTTCATATCCAGTGGTTTGCAGTTAGAAAGATGATGAAAGCATCAGTAATCATATGGTCTTAAAATAATCCCTAACCACAACAGTATCCTGAATATGCCGTTATTCCATTAAAAAGAACTGAATTATGATGTGATATATGCTTGTCACATCACAAAGCATCAGCCCTAGTTGCTGGTGGAACAAAATAGGGATTTGGAGCTTACTCATCTTTTCATTTTTTGAGATTATGTTTTGAGCACTGAATCGCCAGGTATCACTCTGTATTTAAGACAGGACATGGTGTTTGTCCTAGAATAGTGGCACTTCATTATACTTTATTGTCCTTTTGTCATGTCCTTAATTGACATACACCATTTAGCTTGGATACATTTTGAATGACTTGACTAACTTTAATACACAAGAAACCCCTTCCAGTAAATCCTACGCTTCCTCCCATTGTTATCTCCAAGCACATCTGCGCTTCCCTGCAGACAACATGGCAGACCACCAGACAGCCTTACAGCAGCGTCAAGCGCGACGAAGCGGTAGCATTTTGACACCTTTGACACCGAGCCCTGCATTGTTTACATTGGTGAGATGGATTACACATTTCCCGGGGCTGATCTTTGCCACGGAGGGTCGATCTCTGCCCTATATTTTTCTGCCGCACATTCACTTATTTACAGTCAGACTACCTTTTGTATAGCCCGTGTTTAAAGTCCCAACAGTAGCTAGTTGAACATGCATTCAAGACCTCAAGCTTTTGTGAATCTCAATCGAATTCCTCATTTGAGCTTGAGTGTATGTGTGTCTATATATCTCGGCAAATATGAAATAACTGAGCAGCACATTTGGCGAATTTGCTGGCCTGTGTATTTTTTGAACCTCACATCCCATCACAAAGTAATACAGGTAAATGCTTGCTCTGGGGTCTTCTGCCTTCAGGTTGGTTTGTCTTTTGTTGTTTTCCTTTTTTGAAACGGCAATGAAATGTGACATGCAAATGTGTGTTTTTTTGTGCAGGAACAAAAATGTTATTCTACCAATTCTGCGGATCAGCAGTTGTATTTGAGTTGGACTGTTTCAGTCATGGCTACGTGCGCTTTCACGTTGGCGTGGATCTTCCTCTTGACCAACATTGGGAACATGACATGTTCCCTTTGCTCAACCCTAAATAACCTTCTTAAACCCCCACATTCAGACATGTCTCTAGGGTCATCATACAGCGATTATGGCCACAGCTTTGCATTGCCCCTTTGATCCGGTTAACCTAAGCCTGTTTACACTAGAGAAATATCTAGGTTCCAGAGAAATACCTAGATTCTTCTTCTCTGTTTACATGAAGGGCACAATGTGTTGACATATAACTTTTTATTTGTTTGTTTGTATCTGAGGAAGGTTACTTCTGTATTTGCTTCTCAATGGCACGTTAGCCGCATTACTATTAATCTAGCTTTTCCCTACTAAAGGCATTGGGTGTAATGTGAATTGTATTAGATAATACAATTGTTACATTGACTATAAATGCACATCCAAATGGTTTCACTCACTACCCCATCGTAGCTTGTGGCTAGTGGGAAACATGGTTTGCCTAGGGAAAGCCTCACAGATGCTCATCAGGGTATTCAGAAATGATGCAAAATGATGAAATTATTTTGCGATTGTTTGACCTTTTTGTTTATATAGTCTGATCTCACCCCTGCCTGAGAGCAGGTTGTCAGTGGTGACCCCAAAATATCATGCATACATCATATATTGTGCTTAAACATGCACTCTTTCACTGCAATGTACATGTCTCATACAACATACAACAATGGTTGTCACCGTCATTCTCATCCTCCTCATCATCCTCATATTCATTTACAAGGATGACCCAGTTCACGCCAGTAGAAGTGTGTGGGTGTCTGTGTCTGTGTGTGTGTGTGTGTGTGTGTGTGTGTGTGTGTGTGTGTGTGCGTGTGCGTGCGTGCGCGTGCGTGCGTGCGTGCGTGTATGTAACTCTACACTGCTCGTGTTTTCTTCACCCAAGAACAACTTTATGTCGTCATCAACCTAACGACGTAGGCTTGTTAATGAACTCTGGCACCTCTCGGCTCTCCTTCTGAGCGCTGTGGAGAGAACAACACAAGTTGAAATCGGCCCCCAGAGTCCCGTCATCGGAGGACATTTGATTCTTTGTTGTGCTAATTACAGCTCAATGAAACTGCGGTAGACGCAGGTCTAAATAAACAGCAACACAGCACCAGCTCCGAACACAACAACTGTACTGCCAAGAATCCCTCAGTGAGCCGTCCCACAAGGGATACCTAGTTTTAAAAAGTTAGTGCGTTGATTTGTTACACAACTCCATGGAAATGAGACCATTGGATTGGACTGTTTGCCCACCCCCCCCCCCCCCACCCTCACCGAACTACTG
>JAOPJI010000016.1:11227816-11239956 GCA_027122695.1 Merluccius productus
TGTTTTTGTTTTTGTGGTTGTGTGTGTTAGTGTGTTTTGGTATTGTTTGTTTTTTTTTTTTTTTTTTTTTTTGTGGGGGGGGTTCTATTATTTTCCCTTTATTCCAAAATGTATTATTTTAGTATATTTAAGTATTGCAGACTGACAATCTCTCAATCGCTCTCTCTTTCTCGCTGTCTCTCTCTCTCACACACTGTGTGTGTGTGTGTGTGTGTGTGTGATGCGTCAGCTTGCGTCTGTCTCCATCTGTATGTAACTGTTTGTCTGTCTTATTCGTAGTTGTCTTTCTTTCGTCTCGATTAATGCAAGGGGAAGACATTGGGGCCAGGGGCGTTATTAAATTCATTCATGAGAGACATACTGCTCCCTGTGTGTTTGTCCGTTTCTGTGTGTTTGCCGGTTTTCTTTATGGGCCTGTGTGTACCTGCCTTATTTGCTTTATTTGCGGTGGCAAAATTGGTCCCTGGAGCATTAACCCCTGCCACCTCAGTTAATTTGTGGTGCGGTGGGAACACACCAATAAAGTCAGTCACTGCAGGCACCAACAAACTACTCCTCGCCCTCCTGTCTGCCTACCAAAAGGACTTCTCTTCATCAACAGTTGTTGCACATCATTCCACTGTGGCTGATTGTGTTTCATTTTCATCTAACTAATTAAATGTAAAGACACGGTTTTTTTGCCTAATGTAAAGTGGGAGTAGACAACGTTTTCACTTTAAAACGTTGGCGTATCAATACGAAGTAAATGTTGATTGCACAGTGTAATGGCTACAGAATGACACCATCGGCATTTAGATTGGTTCCCTTAGCTTCCCTATAAGCCTCGCTTTCACAATGCAATTCTGTCTGCCACCGGGTACAATCTCCCGGGAAAAATTAAAGCTTGATTTACGGTGCAAAGGAAGTGTGTCAACCATCGGTATCGGTAGGTATCCCCATTAGCTATCCCCAGTAGTGGAAATGGCGGACGGTGGAACAGCCAAAACTCTACCCGGCAAAAGATCTGTTGTTAGGTGGCCAATCTCTTTCTAGTGTCTTATTGCTATATGATAAGTGTGGCATATTGCACAGGCAAATCTGATGACACTACTTATATCTGTGTACGCTACGTTTTAGTTGCATTGAGTATACTACCTGAATAAACCTCATGTTGCCAGGCGATCCAGTCAGGCTACCAGCCCAGTTCGCTTTTCTCAACACGTACTAAAGAATTTGTATCTGCTTCCATGTCTCCATTATAGACTAAATGAATGAATAAACTCACATTTTTTTCTCCTAATATTTTCTTCTACTCCCCCCTCCTCCCCGACGCCAACCCCTACTGCCGATTTGTGCTAAGCAATACTCAAACTATGGTATTACTATGTAATGCACATCATTACAATAGCTTTTGCCATTTCCCAAATTGTATATAAAATTACGACAATTTCCCTTTACCTCCTCAGTGAACATGCTTCGTTCTTTCTTATTTCCAAAGTGTTGATCGTTTCTTCGCAGAGATTTCTAACAAATGCGCGTCTTGTGGCTGCTAGGCTCTGAGGAAACAGAAAGCGATCTTGTTTGTTTTTGCAAAAGCAGGGCAAAAATAATACCACTTGGAAACACAAATGTGGAAAAGTCTACTCCAGTATTAGTAGACTTGTTCAGTATTACATTTTTGATAACCAGGTTTAATCTATTTGTAGATGAAACTTGGTTATCATATTCTGTTACAATATGAAATGGCTTTGCAGGCCCATCTTAAAAATATTCTGCTATTCTACTGCCATTCAATGGGCAATGAACCACACAAATGAACCAATTGCTGTGCCACACACACTTTAGCGATTTTGTGCATATGCTTTTCATTGTCATTTTTTTGGTCTCTCTTCCCTGCTTCAATCCACTTGGTAACGTCCCGTTAAGCATGTTGCTGTAATTGGTACTGCACATTGATTTTTCTCCATGTTGCTCTGAAACGGCTGGATAATCAAGAGGGAGCCAGAGTGAAACTCAAGAGCCATGTCTCTAGAGAACTACTGTGAAGAGAAGGGGGGGGGCATTATATATGCATTTGCTACAAAATGTTAGTTTGCTGTGTATCTACCAGCGCTTGAAATCATGATTTGCTTTAGATAGCGACAACTGTGCCGTCAACATTTCAACTACTGGTCCCCCACAACCAAATGCAATAGGAGTATGTTAAGACCTGAAGACATGGAATATGGATTCTTTCAACAGCAAAGAAAAGTTTCCTCAGACAATAAAGAAAAAGTTGTGGCAACACAAAACCAGTGAGTGAGAAATATGGGAGCGCGCTTATAATACATAATCACTTCTACCAAGCAATACAAATGCAGTGCAGCAGTCGTGGCTTTCAGGGATTTTTACAAGCTGTCCATCTGAAATAATCATAGACTAAAAAATATAGGCGTAGTGTCCATGACGCTTTACACACGACAGTTATGAAGACATAGGCTTCGCCTTACGGGCGTCACCATTGCTTGAGATTTTTGCAACCAGCAGCTGAAACGATCCATATTTGGCACATTAAGGACGGGAATTGAATGGTTCGAATAGTCTATGGATAAACTCTACTAATATTCAAGCCTTAATATCTTTTTAATGAAATAAAACTGTTAAACGGGACCTCTCAAAATACATAATATGGAGATGAATAGCCACTGAGATCCTAACGGAACTAAAAAAAATGTGCTTTGTATTATGAGAATTAAATCACATGTTTCCCATTGCTTTAGAACGGTGGTGGGTCTTTCTGCATCCAACCACCTTGAACCACCTATAGGCCGTTAGAGGAACTACACATTACTCACTTCCACCAGGGCTTCACAAACAGGCAGTCATGGCTGCTGCTTGGAAATAATACACACAAACATCTTCCCATCCAAATGTCTCACATGATTGGAAATGCAAACACATGATTGCTAAAGGCCTATTTTCTAATGTAAGAGTACTGCTTCATAAGCGTGTTCTGAGACAAATACGTTCTGAATATTGGAAAAGTTGAACCATTTACGTCATTCTTCCGAATGGGACCAATGGAGAGCTCAAATCCTGCATCAATTACATTTTCAATGTTTTTTTGTTGTATGAAGCAGTACTCTCTTATATTAGAAAGTACTAGCCAAGCGGGACGGTTTTTATTTAATGTGTTTGAAGTCTAATTCACATGGACATGTCACACCTAGGCACCTGATTGTGGAAAAAATGCATCACTGCAAATTAAACACTGTTCCCGATTGGTGAGCAAGCTGAATATCTATTCAATTACCATACATACTTGGATGTAGACATGCATTGATAGTAAAAAACCAACATGTAGTTATATTAATTGAAGAGAAGTGAGGCAAAAGACGTTGATGTACCCATTACATCACTCATCGTAAGTGGTTGCTTATAATTGACTGTACCGCACACTCGCCACTCACTCGTCCTACTTAAAATGTAGCGACTGACATAGGAGGGGTCTCTAATGTAATGTAAAGGGCAGCCGGTCCAGGCTGCCTGTGGCATTAAGATGACAAAGGACTGCATGACTGAATCACTGCTCAACACACATGCGCACATACACACATGTGCATATGCACATCATTTTAAAATAAATCCATGTCTGACATTTCCCAATCAGGCTTTACTACTTAAATAAGAGAGAAAGAGATATGAAAATGCACAGCTCTAATTGATTAATTCCCGCCCAAAATTACGCAATTTATCTTTTCACGAGGGTGACCGTCGCTGGGTACAGAACACCGGGTACCAGCCTGTCATTAATTTGTTAAGCCAGTCATCCTATCTACTCTGATTAACGGTGAGATGTAAAAAAAAAAAAAACCTGAAAAAGATGTTCTGCCTGTGATATTAGTTTAATTGACTACACATTGGGTCATTCAGCAATATATCTTTCACGTTGAAGACCTTGAGGCGTTCATACAGGAGATCCTCCCGCCCCCCTCCTCCCATTTATTAATTCATTATCTGAAGATGTCCTTGACTTTTAATGTCTTGATTCCACCTGATCTTTGGCAGGTGGACATCGTATTAAATTCAGCTGCTCATATAACATAGACATTTCCCCAATGATGGATGGGGAGCGCCATCGTGGGATAGGTTCTGTATGTACTGCTCTCTGTGTCTTGGGTTCAATGCCAGATTCTATACTAGTCTTGTATGCTTCTGGCAATACAAAGACTGCTGTTAAAGGGGAACCGTCACACTAGGCTATTTTGTACTATAAGGGAGTACTGCTTCATACACTTTTTGTGACAATCGCAACACTGCAACATAAAAATATATATTTTTCCCAACCTGCACACCAGATCTCTGTGAGCCATAATGAGCGATGCTCACAAAACTTTGCTTCTTTTACCCATTTTTCCCGATTTCATCTACTATAGGTCCTAGTCCTCTAGGTCATTGTGTTACTATTTGGGTGTTTTCACATACAGTCCTTTTTAAATGGACCAAACACAGACCAAAAAGTGGACCAACAGAAAAGCAGCTCAGTTCTTTGTGCGTTCACATTGTCAGTTCATTCGAAAGAGGTCTCTGTTCTCTTTCTGGTCCACTTCAGCTCTGATGGGGCTCAGTCCTCTTTCTGTTCACACAGAGTTCCTCTGGAGCTCAGACCTTTACTGCTTTGGATTCTGGGTCGTTTTCACTTGGATCAAGATGGCTGCTGATAAACCTTAGCATTTCTGCGTGTGGTACACAGTTGCCGTTTAATGTGTTAACATTAACATCAATGTGTTTAGTGTGTTTTTTCAAGCCTCCCAGTGCAATTGCATGTGATCTGTCTATGGCAAGCCGAGGGGTTAAAATACAACGGAAAAGGGCGAGGCTACCCTGGAGCGCTTTGTGTTCACAATGGTTTTAGGTTAAGCGAACCGCAACCTTGAGGCAAACAATACTCATGCCACCTCCTGAGGAGGTCTGAGCACGGTTCGTTTCAGAGGGGTCTGGGTTCTTATTGAGTGTTCACATATGCACAAACAATGCTGGCTCATCGCTCCGAGTGTGAAAACACCCTGAAAACATGCTGTCCAAAACATGTTCTGACCCTTTGAAACATGTTTGAAGCTTATTTGTTTTCTTTTTTTTGTATTTTATTTTATTCTCACTTTATCTTTTTCAACGTCTCCATAGTGATCAGGCCTTTGCCTCCACAGCAGGACCTTTGAAAGCCTTACAATTTTATTTTATGCAATGTTGCATGCAATTTGTTGCATGTTTGCGTGTGAGAAAACGGCTGGTGGTAGAGGAGAGAGGTTTTGTCTGAGGTCACACGTCAAGGCGGATCTAAACAAGCTGTGGCAGCTTTGGTGCGAGTGTGACATGTGTCAGCTCCTATTTATTATCGCATGTCAGTTCAGGATCATGTCTATCCACTCTCTGATTTTTGATAGTTCACTGACAATGTCAAAGTTAGAAAAAAAAAACCTTTTCTCTAAAACTTCTTAAGTAACTGTCCAGAGGATTTGAGAGGATTAAAGCCACTGTACATGTGGAGGAGCTATTTCCAACTGCCCCTTGATGTATATTAATTAGCTGGGGAATACAGGACACTCATTGTTTGCTACTTATAATGCTAGATACCTAATACATTTTGGCCTTTTTTTCGAGAGAGATTAAATTATTCCGAAAAAAATAGCAACTTTAGGGGCTTTCACACTAGGGCTCTTAACTTAGGCCTGGGCTAACTCTTTACTTAGGCCTGGGCTAACTCTTAACTTAAGCCTGGGCTAACTCTTTACTTAGGCCTGGGCTCACTCTTGACTTAGGCCTGGGCTAACTCTACACTTAGGCCTGGGCTAACTCTTGACTTAGGCCTGGGCTAAGAGGGGGTTTGGCCCAGGGCAAAGAAAGTGTTCATACTACATTATTTTTTACGTGGGCTAGCACCTACTTAAGCCCGGGGCTTGCTGACCCTTAACCAGCAAATCCCTGGACTATCCTGGGGCTAATGTTAGCCTGGGGCTAAACAGTGAAGAGTGATCATAAAACCTATTACAGTTTTATGGTTTTTAGGGGTGAAACGGTTCACAAAACTCAGTACGATACAGTATGGTGGTGTCACAGTCCGGTACGGTTTGTGGCTACAATTTTTGAATTTGTATTATATATTTTAACAGTAAACAACATGGATAGCTTGGCTTCCAGCAGCACATGGAAACAAACAAAACAGTAAGTAGTGCCTGCTTTATGACATAAAATATAAACTAGACACACACAACTTCAACAAGGAATGCATAGATCAGCAGCATATGGCAAACTTAAGTCACACAGCAGTGCCTTAAACAAAATAGGACCACTTGAAATGATGATGGTCTATCAACCTGAAATCAAGTGTGACTGGGCTTTGTCTCCCAGTCCGCCGTAATGAAATGAGCGGTAACTCTAGACATCGAACTGCATGTCACAGTGTTCTTTTGTTTTGTTGTATAAGGCAGGTATAACTGTCCGGGTCAAGCACTTTAAATATGTGCTTGAACCCCATATTCTCTAGTGCACAGAGAAGGGTCTCATATCTGCCGCTATCGCTGCGGTGATCTCTTTGGACCGGCTACTGGGATCAGCCACATTGTTGCCTGAAGGTTGCGGGGAGAATTGTTTGTTAACTGTTTAATTTGTTCACCTAGTCCCGCCGATCGCTCAACCCACTGCATTGTTTTCTATAGAGAAATCGCCATTGCAATTTCAAGTAGGGGAGGGGCCATGCGCACGACCTCGCAGCAGTTTGCCGGGGTCTGAAGGGGTCTGGCTAAAAGATAAATGATTGTGTGTGTTTTAAACTTGCCGGGCTCGAGAACACAGCGCCCGACCCGAGTGAACACATCTTGACTGCATCTCAGAATCTGCAAGTGTCACTTAACATTATGTTAATTCCGGTATATAACGCCATGGCTTTATGTCTAGGCCTATACACATTTTACTCTACAATTAATAAATAATGAATTAAACAGATGTATTGTTCGGTTCACAGTGCGTACTGAATCGTGCACCGTGGACCCCCGTACCGTATGGTTCTATAAGAATACACGTACTATATACACACCGCTATTTTGAATCTACAACAACAGCATCTTGTGTAGCAACAAACAATGTAATTACTGTAATTTAATGAAGAAAGAAAATCAGCTAAATAGAAAGAAAATCAGCTAAATACACCTGAGAAGGCACCGCATCACGTATCACTCGATTTTTAATGAGAAATATCCAATGGGTTCAGATGCTCGTTGAATCAAAGTGCAGAGCCTCTCTGTAAATGACCAACGAGTGTAGCTGTAACGGCCCGGTCCTGTTCAGAACAAGAGAGGAGTACCGGCCTCCCTCCATGTTGCATGGACTCAGGCTAAAAGAAAGAAACCTTCACAGATTGTGAAACGCTGAAGGGCTGCATGCTAGCTGTCCTTGAAGATGTAGTGACAGATGATAAGATGAAGAAGAAGTAGCAGTAGAGTTATGCATGTGTAATCTTTGATGGGGAGTGTTTTCGAGAAGAAAAATACATGAATAACATGAATAATATGTAGCGCCCCTTTGCTGTTTTTGGCAAATAATAGGGGTGGCTAACCTGAATTCTTAAAAAGTTATCTCCAACTATAATTGTTTGTGTTTACTTACTTTCTTCTCTGTATGCAATAACTAAATATCAATATTATGATGACTCAATGACAATTACTCACCTTCCAAATAATCAGCGTTAAACTTAAATTACTATATTTCAGTCACACAATGTACTAAACTGTTTTCTTTTACCTATTAGCTATGGCTATGCATTAAGCCTAATAAACCATGCCAATACAATTTAACCCTTTACTTTACTTGAATATAGTTACATCGGTACAACAATATCAATTAGCAAAAAATAGGTACAGTTCAAATACTTCTTAGTTTCAAAGTATAAATACTCCAAAAGTATTGGTCATTGACCACCAAACCAAATAGTACAGTTTAAATGAAACAGTATTCCAAAAACCTCGACATCTAAATCCTATAGCCGGCAAATATAACTAAATAATAACTTGTGTAACGTTAGCCAATGAGTTACCTAGTCATATGGTGCAGGCCTGATACGAAGCTCGGGATCGTAGAAGCCACAAACACAGAGGCTACTTCGCGCCAATGCTCCGAGAACAAAGGAAAATGTTCGCCAGCAACAATGGCCGCCGTCCTTGCCGCGAGCGCGCCGATGGAAAGGAGAGACTTCCTCCAAACAACCCACCGAGATGTCCCGCGACCCGAGTAGTCTGCTGTCTGCTGGACTCTTCCGTCCCCCGGTCCTCGTGCGTCCAGCCGAGCAGTCCAGACGATGCGCATCAAAGGCGTCCGAGCCTGACACCTTGAGCAAAGTCCACGACTAACAAGCTAGCGCTAGCCGAGTTAGCTTCCTGATGCACTTCGGTGTTTCAGTCCGAGTTCTCGAATTAAAGTAACATAACACAACTACACTACTGTAACGTTACAATGCTTCCGTAAGAGTCACTAGTCGTTCGTCTAACAACATTAACAACAGTAATGCTTTACTGAGTGTTTTACCCAAACTATAGCTGTGTCATGGAGCTCATCTCAACACGTCTTCTTCTCACTTTCGTCGCCATTTTCGTTCCCCTTGTCTCACGTCGTCGCTACGTTCCCCACACTCTCATTGGCTTAGAAAATAAACTAAATGCAAACGATACATTTGAATTTCCTCTCATACAGTATTGAAAATAAAAGATTCTTAAATCATTCCCAGCATCATGAACGTAGTGATAAAGAAAACAAAATACAATTTACATTAAGTAAATAACTCAATACATGAACTTAACCATGAAGCTATTCAATATGCAATATCAGACATATGCATAGTTTTTAACCTTTTAAGTCCTATTTATTCTATTAATGAACTTATTCTACTTATACTTCTATTCATACTATGTATTAATTCCTATTTATTAATCAATTAACTTTTCATAGTTAGGCCTACATTTCCATAGGTGTGCTTAAGTGCGACAATTGCTCTTATTTTGTATGTCATTAAAGTAGGCTGTATAATAAACTACAGCTTAAACCTTTCTTAAAAAATACATAGATTAATCCTACCACTATAACTGGGCGACGGCCCGTCTGCATGTCTGTGTGTCACCGCACACCATTCCTCCGATCGCCTCAGAACTTTGCCAAAACTGAAATGGCCAAAAAGAAGCGACTATCTCTCAAAATGAATGACCGTAGCTCTCTGCAAAAAATCAGGAGAGCTTGCGAACCGTCACGAGACCAAGCGCAAGCAATCCAATCAAGTCAGGTAACAATTTGAAAGCTATGGGCGCGGCCCACGTATGTGTTTGTGTGTCCGGAGTTGCTCCTGCGATCGCCTTCAAACTTTGCCAAAAAACACCGAAATGCCCAAAAAGAAGCGGCCATCACTCCCTGCAAATCGCGAGGCCAAGCGTAAGAAATTGTCTCGAGCTAGCGAACCTCCTGACATGTCAGGTAATTCTGAAGGTGACTATTCGTTAGCTAGGCGGGCGTATAACATCACTCGGCCCTGCCGAGTGAGAGCCTTGCCCTCTGGAATGACCCGATCGATCCCATTTTCAGGGTGCGATCGATGATGGCTTTTGAAGTCTGTCATGAACGCACATTTTTCAGGGTCAACCCATCCGAGATTGAGTGAATTTGTTTTTCGGTTTTCTGAAAATCCCAACCGTCCAGGGAACCGTCCGCAGTTCAGAGTTATGGTTTAAGCTTAAACATATCCTAACCTGCTGCTTGAAACACGGCCCTAGCATGTAGCATCAACTAAGGGACTTCTCCAAATGTACTATTTTGTAGATTGATCAAATAAACAAGATGGCCACCGCCGAGTGTTATCATGCCTCTCAGTGTCGTGTCTCATGACGCGTAAAACTGCTCACCCAAAATTGACCGAAGGCAGGAAACTGAGAATAACAAAATGTACATACTACTAAACTACAAAAAAATACTACTAAGCCGCTGAGGGTTATTTTGTACCGGGCTATATAGCTGCTTAGATGGTAGATAAAACCGTAGAGCAATAGCAAAGGGCTTATCTTTGGCAGCACAGGCTTTTTTAACACAATAGGTATTGTGTTCACTCAGACTGGCCTACACAATAACATTAGCTTCTGAAATGAGAGGACATTATTAGTGCTGCTGGCTTTACAGTAAACACCAGGCTTTTAGTCCATTGCAGTTATACGCCCATTCTTGCGAAAACGTCATTCTGGATGTCCTTGTTTGGCGTTTGGACGTTGTAATCGAGTGTTTATGCGTCCGAAACAAAGGGAGATATTCTGGTTTGTACCGTGCTTTTTTAGTTTCAAAGGAATACTATGACGTTTGAATACCAGACGGGTGAGCAACCATGTCAGTCGATCGGTATTTATTCAGTATTCAGCTTTGGTCAATGGTTTATTTTTTTCGAAAACTATTGCGTGGTGAGGTTGGTCATATAAAATTTCCACGGAAACTGAGCTCAACGACAGAGGAAAACAACAAACTATAAAATAAAAGTACGAATGTTTGTAATTTAGTATGAAAGCCCCTGTAGGCCCCTTCACTTTGAAGGGTTAATCCGCTGCCTGTCGGTCCATATTAGATATCTTATGTCTCTTCTCCTACTCTCTCCCTCTCTCTCTCTCTCTCTGCTTGTCTTTCTGTCTCTCTCTGCTCCTGTCTTTCTGTCTCTCTCCTCCGTGTCTCACAGACGGTGTGCATGCCTTCCGTAACTTCCTGCAGTCTGAGTTCAGTGAGGAGAACATTGAGTTCTGGGTGGCCTGTGAGGACTTCAAGAAGACCCTGAACCCCAACAAGATGTCCACCAAGGCCAAGAAGATCTATGAGGATTTCATCCAGGCTGAGGGACCAAGAGAGGTTAGAGAACAGAGGTCTAATATTTCCCCACCGGATATAAAAAATATATTTAAAAAAACAACAACATATATATATATATATATATTTTGTTTTGTTTTGTTTTGTTTTTTTTAAATATATTTATATATATATATAATAATTACAAAATATATCATAATTATAATTATAATAATAATGACCTCTGAAGTTATTCTATACACATACATTTGCAATGACAATTCAACAAAAATGGAGGAAACATTTTTTAATCTTTTCATATTTCTGATCTGGGCACAACCCATTCATTTTCATAATCTACACAGGATGTCAGAGATAAAGGCCAGATATCAGTGTTTATTATCCATTAACATGAATTAAATGCGGATGTGCTCCGAGTTAATGAGAAAACACAAGCATACACAGACACACACACAGACACACACAACCCATGCCTCCATAAACACATTTTAACCAGAGATTTATCGCAGTGTTACTGAGTGAACTTGAACTGTTGACTTGTAGAGCCGTTACTGTTTAAACTTTCCTTTCCCCTCAACCCCTAATCTCTATACGCACACACACACACAGGTGAACATTGACCATTTCACCAAGGACGTGACCCTGAGAAACCTCGTGGACCTGTCCCCAGTGACCTTCGACCTGGCCCAGAAGAGGATCTTCGCCCTGATGGAGAAGGACTCCTTTGGGCGCTTCCTGCGCTCCGAGCAGTACCAGGAGCTCCTGGTCAACTAAAGCCCGTCCGCTAGTTGGAGGCAGGGATGAATTCACTATTTAGCTTGGATTTGGTTTTGAAAGTAAAAGCTGATTAAAACCCTGATTACAGTTAAGATGTTATCCAGTTGATTGGTTGGATGGACGAGCCTGGGCTTTGAACCCCCACCCCTCCCTCCGTCCCTCACACCCCCCATACTTAAAATTGGTCCCGAATGGGTTTATTGTTTTATACTACCAAGAACACATAGATGGCAGATTGATTCAACCACCATTTGGCCTTTGGAAAACAAACCTTGAATGTCAAATGAGGTCAGCTGTAGCGCCGATACCAAATATAAATCAATTTTTCAGGCAAACGTATTTTTGTGATTAAAAAGCAGCTAATCAAGTTTCCGTAACACGAAGAAGAAGAAAAAAGATGTTGTTGCTTTAGAATTTGTCATTTTAATGGCCTTGATGTATTGAATATGATGAAAAACAGCCCTAACCCTACGATGATGAGTTCTCTCTCTCTCTCTCTCTCTCTCTCTCTCTCTCCCTCTCTCTCTCTC
>JAOPJI010000016.1:11248149-11264532 GCA_027122695.1 Merluccius productus
CCCCCCCCCCCCCCCCCCCCCCCCCCCCCCCCCCCCCCCCCCCCCCCCCCCCCCCCCCCCCCCCCCACTCCTGTTGAACACCTGCGCATGGATACATTCCCAGGGATTTATTTATTTGTTGGCTTTTCCCCCTTATGGTTACATATGCATACACACACATGAGATGGCCTCGGTGTAGAGCGTTGTGTTGTGAAAAAACACATATGGACACGCAGCAGTCTATGTGGGTTGCATGTGACGTTTATATCATGCATTTCTCTGAACAAACTTTCAGAAATGAAAGAAATTGAACGTAGAACTGTCGGACTAAAACACATAATATCTTTGGACCACAGGCTTGATGTATGGCTACTTATCTACTTTTGTCTGTGCTGACCTAAACAGTGAATGGCGTGGACTACATCTGTCAGCCCTGACACCTTTGTTAAAAGGCTCCATTAAAATAATGCTCCTCACCTCACGTGAACTCCAGCATTCACCTCCTCCAGCCATCATTTACTGCTAGTCTATAGATCCCATATGCCATATTACTTATAGCCCATTTCTTTACCTCTGCGTGTTCATTAATGGCAACCTTGATCATCCAGTCACTCGGCACCTTTCACTCAAAGCCCTGACATCCCTGTGTTGAATGCGACGCCGTCCGCTGTAACCAAGCAACGGCCCCTATACGCCAAAACCCTCACGCGTAGCGGACATGTGACTGATGCAAATGGGACGAGGGAAATCCATCGTGACTAACGCATTCTGGAACAGAGAAAATCACTTGTCTCCCAAACAAATGAAGGAAGCTATTAAAATGATGGCGCGGCATGAGAATGTATTATCTGTGAGCGATGGAGAGCCACGGCGACAACAGCGGGCGCCGTATTCTGTGTCAGCTGGGCCCGCCGCTTCACACTGAGCGCCCACTAAGGCAATTATTTCCAGGAGTCGGCTGTGCGATGCATCTCTCTCTCTTTCTCTCTCCCTCTCTCTCTCTACTCTGATGCTAATGCACCTTACACATTATGATTACGCAAACTGCTTATATACAATACAGGCTAACTTACCAGAGTGCCCGGAGAAATGGGGTCTCCTTTTTTTTTTAAATATGGTCTCATGATCAGCGATAACAATACGGCCTTTTTTTTGTGCTCAGGCGTTTGAATGATTTAATTAGCCTTTTGTGTTTTTGGCTTTCAAGGGGAGAGGATGCAATGAATTGTCCCCTTTTGAAAACAACGCGGTTGGTATTTCAGAACAGTATATGAAACGATGCTTTTTGTTTTTGTTTTTTTCCCCCCTAATTTAGCGCATGATTAAATTTGCCGGTTTTTATACAGCCATTTTCTAAACATTGTGAGAGAGATTCATTACATTTGGTGCTATTTGTCAGGCTTGGCATAATAACAGTTCAGTGGATCTTCCTGCATCTGTAAATGCTTGACAAGCAGGGTGATAAAAAACCTGATTCTGCTAAAGTGTTTGGGGATGTGGAGATGCCCAGCTCGGCTTGAGAACAGATGGTCTTCAGAAGACAGGAGTTTAATCAACTCATCAGATTAAGACATTTTCCTTTTTACCTTTTTACTGGCCTGTGTTTAACACTTGCATTCATCACCAGATCCCAGTGTGACTTCAAGGTTTCCACCACAATCATTATATTCATTTGAATTATTCAACCACATTTTGTTTCCAAAACAAATTTATATAATTTGATTAAAAACTAATTATAGTTGATTAAACAAAATAGCTGTTGAGGAAAACCTTAAAAATTGCTAAGCTTGTTTTGCTTGTTGTCTGTTAGGATAAACATAAGTACATTGTATGCCACTTGGCCTACGCTATTTGACTTTCGCTAGATACTGCCATGGCGAATTAACTGTTGCTCTATACACTTGTACACACACACACACACACAGACCACACATTTGTGTTTGTGTGCAAACAGACAGGCCAAATTTAGCTCACATACAGCATGGAAAGTTCATGTGATAGTTTAGCTTCAACAAGCATTAAATCAAAGTGTCAGTAATATAAGGAGGTTGTGTGTGGATGGGAGGGAGAGTAAATATTGTGATGTATACTAATAATAACAGATTTGAATGAATCATAATACATTTGTTGAGCTATCCCATATATTTCAGATTAATCTGTATTTCTCAGGTAAGGCTTCATCTTTACTGAATGCAATGGCATTTGGTCTTATGTGGAGAGACATTTTTATTGCTGAACTTTTGAGTCCTGCACTTTTGGGGTAAGAGCAATAAAAAGAGTAAACCTCTGCAGCCAAACAAGAGGGATTTCAAATATGATGAGGCTCAAATGTATTGACATTTCTTTTCTGTTATTAGAGTAAAGAAAATTACATAGATTGGCAGTTCCTGTGGACAAATGCCATATGCCCCGACAACCACCAACTAACACAAACATCGGGCCAGTGTTCCCAACCCATTGCTGGTTGTTGGATGCTGTCTGGGTGTCAAATGGGCGTTTGTCAACTTCGGCCAATACTCTATGGTTGGGTGTTGGTGTTAAATGCCTTGAATGGAAGTGAAGTTGTTATTGACAATGTGAAGAATATGGAAGCAGTTATTTCATAATACCTGACCAGTCAATTGTCCTGGCAATGTAGTCATATACTGTAGGCCTAGTAACTTTGTGATCGCCGTGGCAGCTTCATAGAGAATAACTCAACAGTCTGGGAAATTATAGTAAACTGACGTGAGATGAACACAGTAGTTTACTCTACTGTTTACCAAACCATGTTCCCAGTCTACTGTTTACCAAACCATGTTCCCACTCTAGCCGTTGCTTTGGTGAATGCCAGTTGGTTGCTGCTAGTGTGATGGTGCTTGGGAGTTTGGTTTCCTGCACCTCCCATGACACGGTGCATTCGGGGGGGAACAGACCCGTTGTCTCGCTGAGGGGAGGGGAAACCCTAATGGCTTTAAAGTTCAGGGGGCAAGAGAGAGGCATTTCCCTTGGGCACACAGGCGTTCATCTGTGTGAACGCTCCCAGGAGACAAGCGGCGAGTCTGGCAACCAAAGAGAAGGAAGGAACCTTTGGCTGGTTCAAGCCTTCATCAGTGACGTTCCTGCCCCCCGGCTTGTGTGCAGACATGGAGTAGGTCATAGTGGGGTTTTTGTCACTATCTTGTGACAAATCTAGGTGTTACCCAAAGAGATGCCAGCTCGACTGACTCCTCACACCCCACCAACCCACTGCCAGCAATGAGAAGGGTATAGTGGCGGAGGAGTCCATGTTTGGAGTCTTGCCAATGGTTCCATGCAAGGAGGAGTGGTTTTATGCACTGCTCTGTCATAAAGTATTGCGTCGGATTGGACACAAGCAGAGATGAGAAGCCAGTAAAGAACAACCATCCCAGCAAATAGCTATCAGACAGTGCTCATCACTAGGTTAACATACATCGACTTCCCCCTGGTCCTACAGACCCTTTCCATTTTCCAAATCCAAGGTCTAGTGTAATAGCTATAAAGTGCAGTACATAGACACTGGGGAAGTGATATATAATAATGCTGGCTGACAGTGTGGATTCTACTGCTGAACCCATTCGGAAAAAAAACATAAGGTCTACTGGAAAATGAAAGGGGAATAGTTGCCATACACCAATTATCTTGAACGTTTTATGAATGTCATTATTTATTAAACTTTTTTTTTTGTCCTACCACACATTTGCTTCTTCACAATTGTTGAAGGGGATAGAGAAGGTTATATATTTGTTTCACAGTTATGTATTCATCGTCATGTCTTTGTGGCCTTTCACCTGTCCCTCAGAGCCCTGAGCGGCCTTCCTGACCACACTGAGGAGGCCACGGCCAGGTTCCTCTACAGACAGTGGGTGGGACTCGGCCTGAGCAATGTCCAGCTGTCCAATCACACGGTTCTGCTCAGCCTGCCTGGCCACACCCCCAACACTATAACAGACAGCTCGGCCGATCGGTGCTTCCTGCCATGTGGCGCACCATGTGACCAACACGGCCGCAACCAGACACCCTGCCGAGAGCTCTCCTACGCCGCCTACTCCGCTGTTGGAAGCTTGGAGGTATGGTCCCATTAACATCGTGTGTGTCATTGTCAATGTTGGATTTTGTTGGATTTGGGTTGTAGTTGTGTGCCTGATACAGTTACTGGAAGGGACAGCTGATTTAAATGTGGCCGAAAGGACAGGAGAATTGCATGCATAAAAAAGGGTTATTTTAATTTTTGGTGAAATCAAGAGCAATAGCAACCAATTGGCTGATTATCATGGGCCCCTTGGATATTTTCAATTTAACATTGAACTAAGATCAAGTGATTGACGTGTGTGACCATTCCATTTGGAGGCTGAATTCACTGAGCCCATACAGCCCGAAGAAGACAAAACTAACTGGAAAAAGAGAAAATAAATTGATTGAATAGAGTGGAAGCTGTGTGGTGTGAGCATGGCAGGTGGAATGCCAAGTAAATTTAGTGAGACATACTATTTACTATTTACATTCTTCAATGACATGGTGATAAACCTGTTTGCATTTCAGAAAGCACATTGTTGTAGTATCATAGATGTGATGCTCCAATATTTACTGTCTTTTGCTAGGTATTAGGCATTGTTTGAGCTTTTTTTTTGCCCTGCCACCCAACTCAGCACCAGCCACCACTGATTACTGGAAGAAGGATGTGTGTCCTTCCAAAGCATTGTGCTGGCATGACCGTACATTTAAGGGTCATTCCATTTTTAAAACTTAATTAACAAAATGTTATTTCCCTGAACATCCCCGCATGGTGCCATAGTAAATTAAAATAACTGGCCTTTTACAGTGCTCCCCACACACAGTGGGGCGCTTTATGGTCTAATTTGCCACAAGGGCCATTTTTTTCTATTTGCATTATTATTCTTTGGGATGGTGCTGTAATGACGATAGGTGTGGAGAGTGTCGACGCACCATGTGTTTTTGTCTGACGTTTTTGTCTGTGTCAGTTCATCAATTAACTGCAGTTGTACATTTGGATTACAACAAATTGTAATCCTGCGATAACCTCATACTGCACACATTGATTATGGATTATGAGCTGTATTATAAAAGTCTCATCATCATGATCAATCTCCTAAAGTGCCTGCTTTGGGCAATCGAGTTGCAGACAATACTTGTGGAACCAAGTGCTCTTGGAAGAGCAATAATGTGATGCACTCAGGAGAATATATTACTCCTAGGTTACATAGGTATGTGTTTTGTTTCATATCTTAACCAAACAAAAGGGAAAGGCCAGGATCGGCGTGAGTCAGGACAGAAGAGGAAGCCAGGGGAGAATGGGGGAATGGCTTCACCAGTCTGTTGAATATGTTGCACATGTTGCCTGCCAAAAAATAGACAGTTGTCATGTCAATTGTTGATACTGTTTCAGCTTGAATTTGAACACTGAGGTTTAATAAATGCGTTTTGGGCTAAGAGTTCTAGGAAGGAGGGTGGATGTGTTATCCCCATGGTTATGACCCACCCCTACTTTGTGATACTTTTTTCAACCCAAACAAGGCACCAGGTCCTGACCAGATTAGTGGCCGCCTGCTGAAGGCCTGCCACGGATAACTGTGAGCTGCTCAACCGCTCCGTTGCAGAGCATTCCATCGCAGCAATATGGGATTTCCATCATCTGCCCAGTGCCTAAAAATAACAACCCCAGCTGTAAAAATGACTACTGCCCTGTAGCATTAACATCTCTGGTGATGAAGAGCTTTGAGAGGCTTGTTCTACCCCAGCTACAAAAGGAGGTTTGTGGGAAAACCGACAAACATAATTTTGCCTACAAACGGCATAGAGGGGTGGATGATGCTATGCTGTCACTGCTGCATGGTGTATACACCCACCTGGAGAAGCCTAAGGCCTATGTAAGGATGATGTTTGTGGACTTTTCAAGCGCCTTCAATACAGTTTGATGGGACAAAAACTGCTCCAAATGGATATTAACCCCCACCTGATTTCTTTGAGTTCTCTCATTTCTCACTGGGAGGCACCAGGTGGTCAATGGTTACCTCAGCTTCAACACAACTATCTCCACTCGAGTACCCCAAGGATCAATCATCTCACCCATGCTCTTCACCCTCTACATGGATGACTACATGAGCTGGGAAACAGACTCGCCTTCAAACCCAACAGTGAAACAATCTTCTCAAAATGTCTACAACACCTCTTCTGCCTGAGGACTCAGTAAACTCCAGGTCCACCAATCCTACAGCCATGTAAAAGCTGTTTCATTGAGTCCATCATCACATTCAACATTACCGCCTGGTTTGGTTCCATGAGCAACATCCATCTCAACCCCCACAACAAGATCACCCGCATGAGCAGCAAAATCATTGGACTGGACCAAGAATCGCTTAGCAGCATTCACAGCAGATGGACAATGAGTAAAGGATCACACATAGGCTCAGACTCAACACCCATTCCAACCACCTTCTTCAGGTCATTCCCATTCAAAACCAAACAATAAGCCATATATTGTCCCCACCGCCATCATACTACTCAACTTCTTATTGTTATTATAGTCATTTAAATGGTTTTTAACCACTTAGTGGACCTTGTACCACATTTTAGATCAGACTTAGACACTGCTTTTAACGTGTACTTGCTTATTGTCTTATGTTGTTTGAATTGAATTTAAGTTAAATGAATGCCTTCACTTTTCTTCAATTTAAGCGATTTAAGTGATCGAAACCCCTACATCTTCAGCCCAACATGGGTCGTGAAGCTACAATCAACGCAAAATTAAAAGCCTTAATTTTCTGTGTTGACTTTGTACCTCCCGTTGATCATACATTTTCCCTGCTCTTTGAGCCAACGCGGTTCCTCCCATAGCTGATGCCACCTTTCCTTTGTCCGATGTCTCCACATGAGTAGCTCACCTGGGTGACACGACAGTGCAAAGGTCATGTCAGGATCAGTTCACAGCTAAACGACTGGAAACTGACTTAAAAGGAGCTTGAAATGAACTGCATTTTATTCTCTTCTGGGTAACCAAAGGCTGCTTGGAAAGGTTAAACTGAAGCCTGGAGGCTTCAATTTGATTAATTCCCCCCCCCCTGCCCTTCCTCCTCTTCTTAGTGCATGCACTACTTCATTTAACCTTCTCCCCCCCCCCCTTTTTTTGAACCCTTCTCTGCAGCCTCTTTCATATTGTCATAAGGTCTCCTTGGCTTTCCCCAGAGGCTGGATGAAAGGCAGGGGCACCGTTTTGAAAAAAAAAAAAAAGAAGAAGCTGTGGCCAAGAGTTGGCAGCTTTGAAAGTGTTGCAGCTTGACTGCGCTGTGGTTTACAGACCACAGCCCAGCATGCCCACCCCACTCAAAAGCAATTGTTGAAACAATGAAAGTAGAAAACTTTATACGCTTGGATGGATGCTGTCAGTCATTTGAATCATCTTATTTTAACTTTTGATCCAATATTGTCATCAAATTCATATTTGATCCTAATCTCGGTACATATTGCCATTTTCTGATTTTAACATTGTATATTTTGAAATGTCAGTCGTGTTTCCTATTTTAAGTTGAGTGCAATCACCTAATTTACAATGGATGCCCCCACTTCAACATGTATTCACATATAGGATACAATAATGTGAACCTGTTTCTTTCTGAGTAGTTAACTTTCGAGGAAACATTGACATTGTTTTTGTTTTTGTTGTAAGGAGCAGCTGTGCAGTCGATGGGAACCATCTGATTGTCCCTATCTTCATTGGCATGGTGTGTCTATCACATGGGCTGATATGTTCCTTTCTATAATGGATACTCAAGAGAATGATGCTCTCATAGATAATAGAAAGATGGCCTTACACAGCAAACTGCCGCCGGGCTCTCGCTCTTGCTCTTGCTCTAGCTCTAGCTCTCTCATCAATAGATATGATACTTCCTTTAGCAACTTTAAGATAAGCGAAAAAGGGATATGATTCACTGATTATGTATCTTTATACAGTGACAAGTTGAAGGTTATTGCTCATCATAACGCGTGATTTTCAGCCTTGCACTAGCTAACAGACAGGTAAGCACACACTTAAAGCCACTGGAAACCCAAATCTACTTTTTTTTTTAAATATGTAATTTAGGCAGTTTATAAATCTGATAAGTATTAAAACAAGTCATAGGAATTAATGTTATTCCAAATTCAAAACATTGTCACTTCTTTTTTGTGTGCTTTCTGATACGAGGTTAAATATGGGCGGTATTAAAAAGGGATTAAAGGCTCAAACCAATCGGTTCATAGATTTCGTTCATAGATGAACGATGAACCAACCAATCAGATGCAACAAAACCTTTTTGCTTTCGCATATAAATAATCGTATATATTCATACCACTCCATCCTTTATACATGCAGCAAGGACGTGTTCAGTTCAGTGTGTTCATGTTATACTTTGGGTTCATAGTAAGATTATTTGAAAGAGGCGTGGCAAGGCAGATGTCAATCAAGCGTGTCACTGACACTCCCACACAGTCTGGATCATAGCGCTGATCAACAAAACAACGTTGTTGTTTTTTTCAACTTTTCTAATATTTATGAACGTTTATTCATACTCAAATTTTGGTTTAAGCACAATAAGGCACTTAACCTTTTTTTTTTTTTTTTGAATGGTTGTCAGAGCCTTTAAAATATATGGGAAATTAAATAAAAGGATTACTATTTTAGAAGGTTTTTTACCCCCAAAATGCATCTTGTGGTACTTACCTCTTTAAGAATGCAGGAGGGGGGAGCGTGTGTATGGACTAGAGCTGGGTTTTTTTTAAGGATAAACTCCTATTCTTCTGTGCAGCGGCGCCACAAAAGGCAGATGAAAAGTTACCCTTTTCAATTCATTTCCACCTCTTCTTCTTTTCTTTCTTCCCTCTTCCCCTTGATGCCCTTTCGCCGGAGCCATTCATCTGACTGTGGTCCACTCACCAGATAGGTCTCACAGCAGACGGGGTTCACCATCATCCATCAGCCAATGATATCCCATGCTGCATTCACCCCGCGCACGTTTCACAATGCAGACATACAGCGTCCCCCGATACATTGTATTGTCTTCCACTAAGAGACCTGGCGTTGGTTGTATGGACCAGCAGTAAGTAACAATGTGCATCAGAATCAGAAATATTTGTATGTGTAAGAGTTGCACGTGCAAGGAGTTGACTGTGATGTAATGGTGGCTAGATTCAAGCATACAGAGAAAAAATATGTTCAAAAATAAATATCAAATATAAACCATGTGTAAAAAAATAACGTGTGGCACTGTATACCACCTGACCCATTTCTGCACACTTCGGCTCTTTCTCTGTACTCTAAAACCTTTGTTGTACTACATGAAGGACAGCTAGCGCATGATGCAAAAAAGGCAACATTCACTTCCCTTCCCCTACCCAGTGGGACAGGATCAGCGGAAGGTAAAAGGGTGCAGAAAGCGCAGAATTGATTATGAAAGTCCGCATCACAGAATCTAAACGGTCAGGAAGCTCTTTAAGTGCTCACTTCGGCTGAGGACAAAAGGAGGGTCGTGGGAAAACTGGCAAAGCACCTTCAACGGGACATCGTTTTGTGCCCCTCTCTTCCTTTGTCCGCTGTTCTAGACTATAGTATATTTCATGCAGATATTTACTTTGTTCTAAATAGTCTTACAGTGTTCATATCATGTCAAGAGTCACTGCAACGTCTCGCCCTGCTCCTTTTTAAAACATTTTAAATTGTCTTGTTCATTCTCCTCTCATTTCAGATATTTCACTTCCTGCGCTTGTGTGTTTCCCGCCTCTGTGATTGTCCACCCTCACCCTCATGAGTTTCACCTATTAGTCCCTCATTATCCTCCCCTTCCAGGTGTATTTAGGCTGGGTGTTTCCCTCTAGTTCCTCTTTGTACCCTGTATCAAACATTCCAGCAATTTTTCTGTAGTGTTCACTGTTCCTGGTTTCTGATCCCCGCTATTTTTTCCCTGACTACACCTTTGTCTTCTCCTTGCCGGATTTGTCTGCCCGATCTCCTGACTGATTACCTGTGTACCGAACCTTTTTCAAGTAAAGACGATTTGCAATTGAGTCCCCTTGCCAGTGTTTACCTCAGTTGTTACAGCCACGCTATCTATCTATCTCTGTCCGTCTGTCTGTCTGAGAGACAGAGAGAGATGAACGCTCTCTGAGCCACATCACGTTAATGCATTACCAAATGCTGAGGTGGATGTTGAAACCATTTCAGTCAAATTTTACACTAGTCTTCTAGCTGTCAGAGAGAGAGAGAGAAAGAGGGGCTCAGCGCTGTGGGGACTTGTGGATGGCGCTCCCTTCCTCTGTGTCGTCTGACATAATGACAGACTGTGGTTGTGATGGCACTTAAGCTGCTTGATGGGATAATGGTGAATTATAGGAAGCGGGCTAGAGGCAGTTTGTCATCATCCAACAGAGAAAACAATCTGTAAACCCCGTCCCTTTCCGTGGCTTCTTGTGCTGTTATTCTCACTTTTCGCTCCCTTTTTCATAAGCTTTATTTTCATGTTTCACTACTCACGCACGATCTCTATCTCTACTGTGTTGTTTCTTCCCCCCCCCCTTCCAGCCTCTGGTACCCAGGTTCACACCAATGTAAGCCATCATCAGATACTATGGCCACGTCTTGAACATCAGCTTGCTGTAAAAGTACTTTTGTTGACACAGATTATTTCACCAGCTGTTTATTCAGGTAAACCATGAGCAGTGTACCCAGGGGACTGGAGTGTGCACACTGACAGGAGCTTGCTGCTCAGCAATTATATCATGAAACATCTTCTTCTTCTTCTTCTTCTTCTTCTTCTTGTTCTTCTTCTTCTTCTTCTTCTTCTTGTTCTTCTTCTTGTTCTTGTTCTTGTTCTTGTTCTTGTTGTTCTTGTTCTTGTTCTTGTTCTTCTTCTTCTTCTTCTACTTCTTCTTCTTCTTCTTCTTAATATTAATTTGAATGTTGTTATTATTATTATTATTATTTTATAATTACCCAGAATAAATAATTTCATGGTTTCTCTAGCCTTTTTTTGGTCACGGACTAGAAGCAAAAATGCACTGCTATAGGGATGTTATAATGTAGCAGAGAATTGCGTGCATCATCAAGTTCCCCACCGCTAACTCTAAAGGCCATCTCTCTCTCTCTCTCTCTCTCTCTCTCTCTCTCTCTCTCTCTCCCCCCACCTCTGCCTATACTGCCTGTACTTAAATGAGTGCTCAAAGGGCATTGGCTCTCTTCACACATTTCAAAGAGAGGGAGAGAGAGCGAGAGAGAGGGAGAGAGAGAAGGAAATGGTGTGTACATCAGAAAACTTCTAATTGCATTATCTCACCAACATTTGGTGGAGAAACCAACATTTGTGCCAATGTATTTGCTTTGCTCTAGCTGTCGATCAAAGTGTCACATGCATACATTCAGCATCACCCCGTGTGGGTGTGTGTGTGGGTGTGTGTGTGTGGTTTTGCTCGTGCGTGTGTATTTAAAGGAGTGATATAAGCGAGATAAAGAGAGGGAGAGATGGATTCCATTTAGGCAAGGCCTAGCCCTATCTTTCTGTATTTCAATTTGCTGTTCTTCTTTTTCCACAGGCTGCAGTTTAAATGAAGGACTTTTATGATGCAAATGCAGGCAGGGGCGATAAATCTCTCTCTCTCCCTTCCTTTCTTGCCTCTCCTCGGCTAGTCTCCCTTTTGCAAACAAGATTAGATCTCTCTCTCTCCCCCCCCGCCCCCCTCTCTGCAGCATCGCGTTACACTCACCCCCAGGCCACATGAAAAATGAATCAGACCAGGTGATGGAGAATGGAGGAGAGGATAGGGGGAAGGGTTGGCTGCTGGGTGGGAGAGAGGGAAAGAGAGGGAGAGGGAGAGAGAGAGAGAGACTTTGGTCGTGAGACAGAAAATGGTGCTTTGACTTTCCCAGAACTTCTGGGTCACTTTAATTGTGGAGACGATAACACCTTCTCCACACAAACATGCGTTTTTGGCCTCAAGCACCCACGCCATCCGGTGCACACACACACATATATCACACACACTTGCGCCCTGTCAGCAAAAGTAGATGAATGCTTCAATCAAGTCGATAGCAATTAGCAAGACATTCTTAATTGCGATGAAGCGGAAAATGTGCCATTTGGCATCAATGTAAAGGAACTGAGTGGAAGTGATATCCACCTTCCTCAGACCCTTACTTTTGCCAACTGTTGCCATACTTTGCCACTTTATGAAGGATTAATCTCTCTATCTCTACACTGCTCCATTGTTTGTGTTTCTTTCTGCAGGCAGAGGTGGTGGACGTCCAGTATGGCAGTGCTGAGCACTTGAGGCGTGCCAGTGGAAACGTCAATCTCAGCGGCCGGATAGCGCTGCTGAAACTAGGTCAAGCGCCCCTGCTTTACAAGGTAAGAGAAACGGAAAGGGCACCAAAGATCACAAAAAGTTGGATAACAGTGGAGGGAATAATGCTCCTCTTCCGTCAGTTGTGAAATTATTATGGAATACATTAATTGAAAAACAATGCATAATTTTTGCATGAATTCGTAAACAAACCTGAAAAACAAAGGTACAAACACACCAGGGAATTTCTCAAAAGGGTGTCCACATTAAAACAGTCATAAAGTGAATACGAATCCTCTCTAGGATTTAATATTCATAATGTTTAATGTGGCTTAGTGCCTCCCTGTCCGTCTCCCGTCTCTGTTCTACACATTCGTCAACTGAATCTTAATCATCCTGCTGTTTAGGAGCGCGCCTGGGCCCCTCCACCGCGTTATTAAACCATACGGACCATAAATTTATCATAACCAAATACCTTGTGCCACCTGCATGTCATCCCTCGCTCCCCTATTTGTTGCGGTAATGTCTGAACACACTGCCCGTTCGATGGCTCACTCCAGATAACATTTGTGAATAGTTAATTGATTCGGTGGCTTTATTATCCCCGTGGATATTTGTCATGGTGCAGTGGGCCTTTGTTTTGTTTTTTTCACTCTACTCCGGGCAATTTGCTTGTCAATTTGAATTTAAAAGGAGCATTGCGTGCTGTGGCACACATATACACACATATGCACACATACACATACATACACATGACTGCAAATTAATGAAACCCAGATTAAACAGGCATTTAATTGGACAGATTTCATTCAACGTGGAGTAGCCATATGCATTGTTACACAAACCATTGTACATGGTTTAAGCTAAAAACAAAGTGTGTGCGTGTGCGTGTGCGTGTGTGTGTGTGTGTGTGTGTGTGTGTGTGTGTGTGTGTGTGTGTGTGTGTGTGTGTGTGTGTGTGCACTTGCATTTTGTGCGTGGAAGGGGTCTTTTTTTGGAAAGTATCAGATAAGGCCCAGCCCCGACTCCCCCCGACTCCATTCCCAAGTCCAGCCGGATCATGTTTTGCCGACAGGTCTGCGAGGGGAGGGAGGTGGGGAAACCTGAGCCGCGCGCCCGGATTACTTTACCGTTTATACAAGTAGCGGCATAGGATTCCTCTCAAGGCCACGACATATAATCTCCATCACTCCCGCTGCGCGTTTATAAGAGAAAACGGTAAAGAGGGCCCGTTAAGTGTGTGAAATGATTTCATCTTTCAATGGCAGCGACACCGATATGGGAGGAACGCAGATTAGCATTGGTCTGTAATTCCTGAACAAATTTAAACAAACTGTAGTATGTACACTTTGACGTGGCACATGCATGTACCATCACAAATAAATAAAAAACAAGACGTTCCCACGCTTTGCTGTAAAACCAAAAGATAAAAACAAACAAAGTTGAGCCAAAAGGGAGGGATCACTGCCTGGGTCCAGACCTGTGACTCCGCCCACTCCGCTAAGTTGGAGAGTTGACTGCTTCTGGTCATCATGACATGAAACAGCAGATTCTCGGTGGAGGGGGGGGGACTAATGATTAGCCAATCAGTGCCACAACGGGACTAACACGGTTGTGAAGCTGTGCCCAAGGAGGAGAAATAACAACAATGGCGACCGCTATAGACAAGATGGACGCTGCTATCGAGGCCGTTCTAAACCGAGGTTTATCGAGGCACGTCTTCTCAATATCGCCCGACGTTGTAGTTTGTTTTTACTTCGCTCCGCTCTTAAAACCCCGGCAAAACCAGCATGTTGGCACGGCAACGCGTCAGTGTCGACTTAAAATTACGTTAGATTCAGGCGGATACTTTGATCTCTAGTGATTGATTAAGGGAAAATCCCCCCCCCCCCCCCCACAGAAAAAATTGGATTAAGTGGAGCCAATGTCCGACTGAATAAAGAAATGGAGGGTGACAAGTTGAGATGTGTGTCTGCCATCAGGCCGGAGAGATCCAGCGCTACGCACGGCTCTGGCTCCGGTCCTGCCTCCTCCTAGCCATCGGAAACAACGGAGGATTTCTTCCATTTGAGACATTAGTGCTCATGTCCTTCCATGACAAGAGAAATGCATGGCAGGTTACTTCAATGGTAAGTAGAAAAAGCGATTTGAGCAGTCGTAAGAGTCGTAAACTGTATACATCTTAGTCAAAAATAACAGAAATGTTCACTTAACACTTTGTGAGACACAAACGAAAAACAATTTCAACTGAAAAAAAGTGATTTTGTGTTTAAGTTACCCTTTAAGGTACTCTGTGTTCTTCTCATTACTGACTCCTTTGGTCAGTAAGTGAACTGCAGCCTGCTCAAGCTCACCTATTGAGCTCCGTGCAATCAACTCATTAAAAAGTTCTGGAAGAAGAGAAGTGTTTGCCATTGTCCATGTTTAGACTCATCCTTACTTTTCCCAGCAAAACTGACCCGGTTCTAATCTAACAGAAATCAGCCCACAGACAGAGAGAGTCGGGGAAGGTCTATTTTTTAACGTTTAATTACACCCTGTTCACATATTGGAAATAAAAAGCGATTTATGCATGACAAATCCTACACGTAGTCCCTTTAACTGATTACATTTTAATTACATCGATTCACCTTGGTAGTCTGGGACTGACACATCCCGTAAACGCAAGATTGAGCAAGATGTTCATAGAAACATGTGTTGATATACTTAACAAGGCAGAACCTAGCAGCCAAACACTCTGAACTTAATCACCTATGAGGATGACACACGGTGAAGTTTGCAGACGACTACTATCCTGGGTCTCATTCACTAACCGTGAGACGGCCTGCAGAGAGCCAGCACAACCACATCTCCCTCTCAAAGTCTCCAGAACCGAGGAGATGCTTGTGGACCTCAGGAGGCACCGCGGGCCCCCTGCACATGGACTTCACGTTCCTCGAGGTGTTCATCAGAGAGGACAATTGGACTCTGCAGTAAAAAAGCTCGACTAATGAAGTCTGGCAGCATCTGGACCCACCAGACTCACCCACAGCCTCCACCCTCCGGCCACTGGGCTGCTGAATAGTAATAACAACAGTTCTCCCATTAAACCCCTTCATCACTTTATTGCACATCTTGTAAATATATTTACCTACAGAATGCCTTCGCTACCTTCGTGTGCTGTGATAGTTTTCTATTAGTTTCATTTATTATCACTACGACACGTGTTCTGCTCATGGCGCCTTGTCATGAGCATTTCATTACGCAGCATGAGTATAACAACATGTAATACAACATGTTATACTGAGTATAACAACATGTAATACAACATGTTATGCTGAGTATAACAACATGTAATACAACATGTTATACCGAGTATAACAACATGTAATACAACATGTTATACTGAGTGTAACAGAATGTAATACAACATGTTATGCTGAGTATAACAACATGTTATACAGCATGTTATACTGAGTATTACATGTTATACTGCACAATTGCAATGGACTTTGATGCCGTAGCTGAGAGTCTTTACTTGTGTACACTGGGAGCGGGGGGGCGTTACCTTAGTGTTGTTGAGCTGGGCCAGTCCTGTGCAGGCGTTGGCCAATAGGAAGTCTCCACTCAGGACGGCCATCTTGTTTCCAAACTGCATGTCCTTCAGCTGGCCGTCGGCGGCGGCGGTCATCTCCTTGAGGTTCACGACGCCGCGGTGCACCAGGAAGGCCGTGTGGATCAGCTCTGCGATCTCAGCCAGGTTACGCTGGCTGTGGAGAACGAGGCGGACATCTTTAAGACTTTAAGAATATCTTTTATCTTTAATAACGTGTTGAAGGATTTTGAAGTGTTTTGTTGATTTCAAAATAAAAAAATAGATATTATTATAATAGGTTTATTAATTCAGGTGGTGGTTTTATCCGAAGTGGCGGTTGAAGTTACAGTGAATTCAGGTACAAGTGAGTAAAGAGCAGACGCTGCCAGTAGCTTTCTGCTGGGATTCACCCTCACCAGTCTACTAACCACCCGCGGGGGGGGGGGGGGGGGGGGGGGGGGGGGGGGGGGGGGGGGGGGGGGGGGGGGGGGGGGGGGGGGGGCGGG
>JAOPJI010000016.1:11301659-11312507 GCA_027122695.1 Merluccius productus
TGTGTGTGTGTGTGTGTGTGTGTGTGTGTGTGTGTGTGTGTGTGTGTGTGTGTGTGTGTGTGTGTGTGTTCGTTCTCACTAATGAGATATGGGAGAGGTGAGGCAAAGACAAGATAAGGGGAAGACAAGACTAGATAAAGGGTAGACAATTAAAAAGTGAGTAGGGGGCCGATGAAGAGGCACTAGATCATTATGAAAAGGTATTCGTAAAGGACAGCATATATTTCCATATGACCTGCATTAATAGAGCTACCAAGGCCTGCCTGGCTGAAGAAAAAACCCAGGAAGAGTGGGGAACCGAGATAAAGCGACAACAAAACACTATTGCACAGTAATCGTTAAACGATTGGTCAACATTTTGATTAACTCATTTAAATTTCAAGAAAGTTTGAAAGTTTTTAAGAGAGCAGAAAACACTTTCTCCCTCCCTATTTTTCTCCATCATTTAGAAGCATTGCATTTCACACACCTGTGATTGGCAGGATGGATTCTCCCAACCAATCAAGTTGCACTGATTGGTCAGAAATTAGCCAGGTGCGGACTAAAATCTAAATGGTCTCCTACAGAGGCAGGCACAGTCAGCTCAAACAGACAGTCACCTCACAGTGCATTTCACTCACTAATAGCTGACGGATGGCTATGCCATTTCTAACAAATTACACTAAAATAATAGCTCTTTCATTTTACCTACAGCAGCTTTTAGTTAAAGATAGACTTATGAATATGTGGTCAATATAAGGTCATCAGCTGTTCAAAAATATCTAATATCTAATGCACTAAAACATTGTTTTGTCATATTTCTAATCAGTTGTAATGTGTAATATAATGTAACATACAAACATCTCTGATATGGAAATGTAGGTGGGAGAAACAATAGACGGTCGGTACGAAGCAGGGAAAGTTCAACTGAAAAAAACAAACGGAAAAAAACTGGGGCGAGAAATGCACCCAACAGCAGACATTGTTTAACAGAAGCAGTTTGTCACGCAAGGGTAAAAACACTGTCTCAGCACCCAGGACCACGAGCTCTTCCATCAGGGCACGCACTCACTCGCACACAAACACACTGGCACATTTGCACACAGATCTACACACACATATGCACACATGCGCACACACACACACTTAGACTCTCACACGCACAGACACACACTCACAAATACACGCTCACTGGCACGCCAAAACAGACGCGCACACACTCAGACTCAGACCCTTACTCACTCACGCACACACACATACTCACACACACACACACAAACAAACACACACTTGCATACCGAAACAGGCGGTGCACGCGTATACACACACACACACACACACACGCACCTATGCGTGTACCCTCACCCATCTTATTATTATGTTATTATATCACAGGGCTAGGCAATATGCTCCCCCCGATATAGGTAATTTAATATCTTGAAATTGATATATATATATATATATATTTATTTTATTTATTTTTTTATAGCATGTTTTATGGTATTTCAATAAATAAATTGTCTATCTTGTATACTCCTGTGTGAATTAAATACTTGACAAATGAAAAGTATTTTTTTCTTTTTTTTAAATCACTTTACTGTAATGCGGCCTTTAAAACCAGGAAAAGACAACAACACATATACACACCATATCATGATATTACAATCTATGACGATATCTAGTTTCATATCAGGATATGGATATATTATATTGACACATTGCCCATGCAAGGATATGATAAGTGAGAGGCAGGGCTGTGACCCGCTGCTCTGTTTAATGCGTAGGGACTTCTCAAGCAGCAGTGTGCAAAGTTCTTATCAACAGATAGTGGGAGCTTTTTATGACGTGTTCCTCAAGTTTAAAATGAACCAAATGTTGTTCATTCCCCGCAGCAGTTACTCCATCAAACACCAGTATCTCCCAGTTAATTTACACAGGAGGGAATGCATTCCTGCTGTAATAAATCACAAACTTTAGCTCCTGCCTCTGGGAGTCTTTCTATTTATTTCCCTCTCTTTGCTAATACCCTATATCGCTATTTACCCAGAAGTTTTTTTGGAAATTACCGACTAATACTAAGGTAAAATTGGCACAAATAAAACCCTAAAACCAATGTACGATGGAGTCAGTGACCTGCAATTGCAGCAGTTAAATGTTTTTGGAAATGATAAATGAGTGGACCTGTGTACTTACTTACTGAAGTTATTTATGTGTATATTATGAGCTTATTTTGTCAGTTATTCAGTGTATCGGTAACAATAGTGTTTCTAGATCCATGGTCGTGTTTTTATTACACGCATCATTTACTTTGATAAATGTTCCGGCAATTATTAGGTCACCAAAGTGAGCTTATAATCGTTTTCAATACCAGTGTTTTAGTTTTTTTTATAACCTCCTGTCAGTGATGAAGTACTGGGTACATGCTAATTAATGTCTATACAGCCCTTAGTTAAATCACGGTTTGAGAGAGAGAGAGAGAGAGAGAGAGAGAGAGAGAGAGAGAGAGAGAGAAAGAGAGAGAAAGAGAGAGATAAAGAGAGAATCATTACACTACAGTATATATATATATATTTTCTCGCCTTTTCCAGATCGCCATGTGCTGGTCGGAAGCCACCATGACAGCAGTCAGGGTGGCGGGGCCTCAGCCATTATGACACAACTAATCGCCACGGTGATGGAGCAGACCAAGCGAGGCTGGGCACCGGACAGGACCACTGTGTTTTGCTCCTGGGGGGGGTCCGCCCTGGGTAACATAGGGTCCTTTCAATGGGGACAGGTGAGGATATTCTATTTTTTGCTGGTGAGTTAAGTCCCTGAATAATTGCTTATAGCTTTAATTGTAGGTTTAATCAGGATGGTATGGTGTTCCTCCTGATATAGACTGTAGCCTACCAGACGTTTGGAAATTAGGGAGAAAGCTCAAACATTAGGGCGGCAACCATAAGCACTACAGCCTGAAGAGCCTGGAGACGGGTCCTACTGGTTAAAGTAATGAAGTGTCCCTGAGCAAATCATCTCATCATCCTATGGTGTGTGTGTGGGTTTGGCATAAAAATGTAAAGCTCTTTGAGTGGCTGTCATGGGGATAGTAGCACTACATAAGTGCATGCCATTAACCATGGTAATGTGTCTGGAAGGACCTGACTCACCACTTGGTTCCTTTCAAACATGTGTCATTGTTTTTCCTCCCACACAATGCTGTGTCCATTGTCTTGGCTTAAAGGTATCTTCTGAAAAGGCCCCGTAATAAAAAAAGGCCCTGTAAATAATATATAAAGACAATTAGGTCAGAATCAAACAAATTGTTAAACAAAAGGGGTGTGTCAAGTTTAGTTAGATTGTATTTTATTTTATTTTTGTAATCATTAGATTTTCAATAATTTTCAACAATGTGAAAAGGTCCCTTTGATTTGGGATTTAATGAACTAAATATTTCAAATTGCAATTATTTATTGTTTATGTAATGAAACACATTTGATTAATATCATATGCCATATTTATAATATGTTATTTATTTAATGTCAAGTACAGTAATACAACTTTGTCTTTAATAACAACAATACTAGACATACAGATCATAATCATAATAAAATAGCAGAAAGAGATACTAATGCCGTTTTAAAGTACTATTGACTTTGTCTCTATTAAAATAAATATTTTCGATCTACGTCTCTCTTAACCTAACCCTAATTAACTGGGAGTGTCAATATAAGCGTGTGGTTTGTTACCTGTCCTACTGCTGTGTACTAAGTTCAAAGCTATTCATGTCTTGCTGTGTAGACTAACTAATTAAAGGAGAAACAAAGAATGCAGATGCTGCCATACAGGTGGACAACATGATACAATCGAACCACTGACACGTTTTTGGATCCAAATGACCAGAGAGCCAAGTGACTTTGAAAGAGGGTTCAAATGGTGTGATATAAAACCCACTCATCCCCAGGTGTCTGAGAATGCCAATGCAGGTGACTCTGTCAGCAAGAACAGTCCAGATGGAGAGGGAGATCATCGTAGCGCTGCAGAGCAATAACCCCTCATTACCAAGACAAATGCACGTTTGAGACGGTCCACAAACCTAGCCTCGTGAGACCATCACTGTCCTGCTATTGCGAGATCGGAAAAATAAAGGTTGATGATGATGATGAAGATGATGATGACATAGCACTCATTTCAGTTCCTCGTTGAAGATCAGTCTGGCCGCGATCCCGTTGAAACAATCCAGACAAACAAACCAAATTCAAGTTCAAGTTTCCTTATTTGGCAAGAGCCAAGTGAGCAACAGCGTGTCACATATTTAATCGGCTGGAGTGTTCTTAACAACGTTGGGCTGCGCCCATACGTGGAAATCAAAAACTGCTTTACAGAGGTGTGCTCGTATTCTCAACTTTATTCTGTAGTTTATTGTAACAGTCAGACATGAACATGCCACACTGGAATTCAACTAAGCTATCCTGTTGACATTGTTAAAGTGGAAGCATGCTCTACCCCTCACCTACCTACCTATCATCATCGATATACCAAAGGTCGGATGACAAAAACAGGAAAGCCCCGACTGTGATTTACAACCAGAGAAAACAAACCAAAGCAGAAGCATGAGTAAGTCACTAACAAGCTTGTTTATCTCACTTGTTCATGGAAGTGTTCATGAACCACCACACACTGAGCTCCTTTATTTCTACTGAGACTAATATGTCGTTGTTCAGGCAGTCAGTGACACATGGTTGGAAAACCAGGCAATATGGCCGTCCTCTCCCAATCCCCAGTGTTACTGTGCATAACTTCAATGTACATCGCGCGCACATTAAAACAGACTGCAGTTTTACCACCGGCGTCGTTCAAACAGGTCGTAAAATTATTAAGCACCCATTAACTAGGCTGTACAGTTGAAGATTAGTGGCCAATCAAATAACAGTTATTGAGTACTAATTAACATAGACTGCTAGCATTGTGTCTAAAAGGTGAATCACGCGTCTTTGTCTCCCACCAGGCGTTGCAGGCTGTGATATATCCAGTCGTTCGTTTATGCGGTCCGAAGACTCCAGCAAAGCTACTCACCGCTGGTTCGAGAGCTTTACCTGGAGCCTGTTTGACCTGTAACCCTATAACCCGCTGCCACTGCCGAAAGCCAAGGAGATGCATGTAGAAGCCTGCAACTGTCTGTCTATTCATGTGTGTGTGTGTGTGTGTGTGTGTGTGTGTGTGTGTGTTCTCCTGCCCAGGAGCACAGGGTGGTCCTACAGAGCAGTGCGGTGTCCTACGTCAGCCTGAACTCTCCAGTCAGAGGGACAGAGAGACTGCGAGCCACCGCCTCCCCAGCTCTGCTGCAACTCACCTCTGACATACAGAGAGTAAGTAGACACTCTAGTAGTACTGTAGTTACTACCACTAGGATCACAACTCACCTCTGACATACAGAGAGTAAGTAGACACTCTAGTAGTACTGTAGTTACTACCACTATGATCACAACTCACCTCTGATATACAGAGAGTAAGTAAGTAAAGCTTTACTTATATAGCACTTTTTATAACATTTATGACAGTTACAAATTGTTTCACACACACAACATAAATGAATAAGTAATTGAGGTAAAAACAATATTATACAAAAACAATATTACCAAATAAACAATATAATATGTTACAAAATATTAAAATGGATAACAGCACTAGGTGAGACAGACCAAACAAAAACAAACCAAAAGATTAGCCAGTTACAATATAGTTACAAGATAAAACAATTACAATATAAAACACAGCACAATGAGCGATAGACCAAACTAAAACATACCAAAAGATAAGACATGGATAGAGGTCTACAGAAAGGCTTGCTTATAAAAATGTGTTTTTAGGAGTCACTTAAAGCGGTCCATAGCCTCATCAGATGTGATAGATTGGGGAAGATGGTTCCAGAGGATTGGGACTAAGACAGGAAACGCCCGATCGCCTTTTGTTTTGCAGTTGGAGCGGGGAATGGATAAAAGCTAGAGGTATGAGGAATGGAGTGGAATTAATAACGAGGAGATCTGAAATGTAACTGAGGGGAAGCTCATGCAGTGCCTTATTTGTAATCAATAGGATTTTATAGTTTATTCTTAAATTTACAGGAAGCCAATGGAGGGATGCAAGGACAGAGGTAATGTGGGACCGGTTGGTTCTAGTTAAAAGCCTGCCGGCGGCTGCATTTTCAACCAGCTGTAAACGATTTAGAGCAGCTTGACTGAGGCACATGTAGAGGGAATTACAATAATCTAGACGGGAGAAAATGAAAGTGTGAATTAATAGTTCAAGAGCCGTAGAAGACAGAATACAGCTGATTTTTAAGATATTTCAAAGCTGAAGAAAACGACTGGATGAGCTTAGTAGCATACTGGTCAAAAGTCATATGCTGATCAAAGATGATACCAATATTCTTAGAGGTATGATTTCATATATATTGGGAAATTAACCAATAAACTGATCAACTGTAGTGGCAAAGCTATCAGGTCTAATTAAAATAATTTCTGTTTTGTCAGGGTTAATGTGGAGGAAATTGAGAGACATCCAATCTTTGGTGGCGGCTAAGCAATCATGGAGGGAGGACAGTTGATTCAGGTTATTGAGTTTGGCGGAGAATTAAATCTGTTTCATCGGCATAGCAGTAATAAGACTTCTTGGAAGCGGCTGAACAAATGACCAAGAGGAAGCATGTACAATGAGAAGAGGATTGGTCCAAGAACCGACCCTTGAGGAACTCCACACAGCAGAGGAGCGGAAGACTACACATGATTTTTAATACAGTACAAACATTAAAATATCTATTTGTCAAGTACGAATGAAACCAGTCAAAAGCTGTACCAGAAATGGTAATACCCAGCGATGCAATCTTTCAAGTAAAATGGCATGGCCGATGATGTCGAATGCAGCAGTCGAATCAAGTAGGATAATATTTGAATATTCAGAGTGGAGGAGTGGGATGTGCCTTCCCAGAAAGCTCTTACAGTGGTGCTAAACCAAGACACATAAACTTCAAAAAACGACATCCAAAGATGTATAGTAGCACTCACCAACTTTGAGAAAAAGGACAGGGACAGAGCCTCAATTTCACCAATTTATTTTGGCCATCAAAGAAAGCATGCTGCCATGTTTGTTTGATGGCCAAAATAAATTGGTGAGTGCCACCATACATCTTTGGATGTTGTATTTTGAATAGGATATTCACCTTTGTCAGAATGCATAAGAATGCCGTTAGTCACTCTTAGTAATGGGGTTTCAGTGCTATGTTTATGGCGAAAGCCAGATTTAAATTTGAAAATGTTTAAGAAATCTGTGGCAAATGAGTTAGGATTGTCACCAACTATAATGGCCCTATCAAATGTAAGCACCAGAGAGGACAGTAACTCAGGGGGGGGGGGGTAATTGATTACACAGCAAATGTAGTTATCACACACACAATTTGAAAAGAAGCAAGACTGAATAGAAGAATACAAGTGAGATGATTTTTGCAAACAGCTGCAATGCTCCCACCAGGGCCAGTTAGACAAGGTGCATTCAGATAATTATAACTGGGTGGGCAGAAACCCAGAGACTGGGTCCACCAGAGGGGAGTACTCCCCAGGTTTGAGCCAAGTCTCAGTAAGATCATGAGAATTAATGATTTGTTAGACATGGACAGAGTTTAAAATAGCAAAGACAACAATACAGGGTTGAACTGGACTACAATGACTGCAGCAGACTGTAATGAAATTATCTGACCAGCACTTGAAAGCACAATGCACAGAGTATAGTGGGTATTAAGTCTGGGTGTTATCCTAACATGGATACGGTATGAGCCCTGGGAGGTACAGTCAGCTGGACTCAATATGTGTCAGGAGGTAAACGCCTTACAGGAGTGCATAGTTAGTTTGATGCTAGCTGATAGTAGGATGGAGACCATCAGGTTTAAAAAGCTGAGGCCTATTAAAAAAACGCTGCAGAATTGCCAACAGAGCATGTTTCTGTTCCTGCAATAACCCTTTAGCCAGATGAGTTGGCATTAGCGACTGAACTTCATGTCACCAAAATAAAGTGTCTAGCAGTCCTCGAGGCGCAACGAAAAAATGTGTAAAATCCTTTGCGCCATCACCTGGATAGCAGAACGTATGGCCACTGCTTACTGCCACTACTAAGCACACACTCTAGTAGTACTATAGTTACTATCACTATGATCACAACTCACCTCTGTAAGTACACACTCTAGTACTACCGGTGCTAGAATTGGGTGGGTACTACTTCTAATTTTTGTCCACCTGCGTACCGTTACTTATTACTGCATACCGCCACTTATTGGTGAGTCTAGGTACGCACGTTGTAGTACATATTTCATGTTGTGGATACCTATATTATGTGCCTGTGTGTTTTAGCTGAGAGCTGCCGTGATGCAACAGTAATCCCATCTGTAGTTTAAAAAAAAAGAACTAGTGACATTCCAACTTATTATATCATATGATTTGACGGAGCTTACGCAGACGTCCTCTCTGTCCCCGCTGTGCCTCTCACCAGTATTTCGCTAATGCTAAGAAAATGTCTTTGGAAGCATGGCTTAAGAATGCCAAACGAAAGCAGTCGAAATTGATTCTGGTAACGTTACTAATGACGGTCACGTAAATGACAATCCACTGGAGTGTGTGTGTCTGGCATAGAGATTGCTGTCCGAGAATAATTAATTATTAAAGAATACATTTGAAGTATTTGTTTGTATTACAAATTTCTTATTTTTTTATAGAGAGAAATAGCCAACTTGTAGTATAACCGTACTGGTTGGTCATGTATCTAAGCAAACCTGCCCTTACTCATGAAATCTGCGCAGATGCTGTTTTAGAGTACTGGCACCTTTTTGATCCCAATTCAAGCACTACTTTTTTATCCCAATTGGAGTACTACTACTATAATAGTATTACTACCACTACGACCACAACTGTCCTTACTAAACGTCTAATACTACTCCTACTTAGAAATGTCCTCTTTTTTAATGAAGCAATTCATTTTAATGCAAATGCATGTGGCTCAGATAGTGGTATGGTGCACGTTTCAGCACATCACTGTGTGTTGTCATGACCACCATCTGTTGTGATGATCCAACTGCTGAACCTTTAAACCTGCTCATAGTTGCCATGGTAATTATGGTTATTAACTATTATGTGTGGTCTGCACATAACAAACAGTTGATTAGTTTAGCATCACCTATCCACTGAAGCAGCTGTATTGTGTGTGTGTGTGTGTGTATATATATATATATGTATATGTATATATATATATATACACTTTGCCTCTGTTAAATCCGCCTACATCTAAAAAAAAAAATCCATCTGAATGTATATCCTTTCTTTCTCCCTCCGTTGCATTTTCTTTCTACCTTCTTTTTTCATCCTGTGTTTTCTTTGGAGGAAAGGTACCTCTAACCATTTCTCTTGTGTCATAGCCACTGTCATCTCTGTAATTCTTGGGGTAGACTCCTACAGTCTCTATGGCATGGCTCTTCACTTCATCCAGTGTATCTGTCTTGGTTAGCAGGAGCAACATTGTACCTCCACTAATGAACCCCCCCCAAGCCCCTTGTTATCCCAGCCCATGAGGTGAGGAAGGCCCATGTTGGTGAGGAAGGGCCAAGGGGTGAGGAAGGCCTATGGTGGTGAGGAAGGGCCATGAGGTGAGGAAGGCCCATGGTGGTGAGGAAGGGCCAAGAGGTGAGGAAGGCCTATGGTGGTGAGGAAGGGCCAAGAGGTGAGGAAGGGCCATGAGGTGAGGAAGGGTCAAGAGGAGAGGAAGGCCTATGGTGGTGAGGAAGGGCCAGGAGGTGAGGAAGGGCCAAGAGGTGAGGAAGGGCCAGGAGGTGAGGAAGGGCCATGAGGTGAGGAAGGCCTATGGTGGTGAGGAAGGGCCAAGAGGTGAGGAAGGCCCATGGTGTTGAGGAAGGGCCATGGTGGTGAGGAAGGCCCATGGTGTTGAGGAAGGGCCAGGAGGTGAGGAAAGCCCATGGTGGTGAGGAAGGGCCATGGTGGTGAGGAAGGGCCATGGTGGTGAGGAAGGGCCATGGTGGTGAGGAAGGGCCAGGAGGTGAGGAAGGCCCATGGTGGTCCTCTGTGTCTGCAAGGTCTCGGCTGTTCAGCATTGCCTTTAAGCCACAGTGCACCCTTCGCTCGGCTCTATGATTCAGTGTATGTTTTTGAGCGTGATCAACCGTCTCTCAACCGTTTTTTATTATTTCCTCAGGTGGATCTTAATTAATCTAGTGCGGTCTAGTAGACTCAACATGAGGTGCCAGTACAGCACCCCACCTTGAGGTCTAAGGACCTATAGCTGCTTCATTATCTGTGTAAAGTGCTGATATCAGAAAGGACTTACCAGAGAACTGGCCGTGGTCCAGAGTCAATGCATTAGCAAGAATAACCCCCACCTTCATCCATCGCGCCCCACCCCGCAGGTATTTAGGAGACGGCGGGGGCTTAAGTGTGTCATTAATCATGTTCGGGGCCGTGTTGGTGTTTTTTGTGCGCCACAGACCGGTAATGCCCTCCTACTTATCTTACTTGGCAGTGCGGCAGCTCTACTTGTTGTTGACTTCAGAATTGGAGACGCAAAAGAAAGGGAAAAAGAAAAAAGAAAAACGAACACTGGTGCTTGGGAACCAATTATAATACAAACACAAATAATGTGTGCGTGTGCGTGTGCATGTGTGTGTGTGTGTGTGTGTGGGGGGGAAAGGGTCAGAGTGAAGGAAAGAAAGGATAGAGTTGGGGAGAGAGATACTGTGTGTGTGTGTGTGTGTGTGTGTGTGTGTGTGTGTGTGTGTGTGTGTGTGTGAGTGTGCGAGTGTGCGAGAGAGAGAGAGAGAGAGAGAGAGAGAGGGGGGGG
>JAOPJI010000016.1:11370323-11381625 GCA_027122695.1 Merluccius productus
GTGTGTGTGTGGAGCAAGCGGTATAGTGACAATGGTTCTTGACAAAGGTTGAGTATATATATATATACTATATATACTATATAGTATATATATATAAATATATATATATATATGATATTTTAGATTGGTTCAAGGTCTGTTTGTTAATTCAAGGCTGACCACCCTCTAAATCGTTAATCAAGAATCATCCATTACTAATGTGTGTCTACCTCTGGTTTAACTCATTTAAAGGATTAATGGTAAAAAGAGTGTGTTGTATTATAATTATATGTTTTGAGGTATAGGGCTGAAATATGACAAAAAAAACTCACAATACATAAACCCACCAACAATTGAGTGAAGCACTTTAAATGAATAAGCACAGACAAGTGCACCCATGATGAATAAAAACACACACATGCACAGGGGGTGCACACACACTCTCACCCAGGCAGAGAGCAAACGTATACTTAGAGACCCAGCATGCCTTCAACTGCCCACAGCCACACGTGCACACACACACGCACACACACACACACACAGCCATGCGTCCCCGAGTGTCAAAAGAAGTGATGGATTACAACAATCAAACAATATTTCATGAGTCCCAGATGGTTGAGAGGAGCCAAAGCCATTTAAATTTGTAGAAGAGAACGGCTCTTTGTCTATTTTTGTACCCACTTTCTCTCAGCGCTGCTCTCCTGTCTCTGATGACTCACACAGCTCCCATCCCACCGTGTCACACTCTGTCACCTTAATGTCCCCGCTGTTACACACACACACACACACATGCACTCACACACACATGCACACACACGCATGCATGAATGCACACACACGCATGCATGCATGCACAGCACACACACGCACAAAAACGCACACACACACACACACTTGAAGCATCTTGAAGTGGTAGGCCTACTGACCAAATACGAGCCACACTAAATGATGATTGCATATAGGACATATTTTTGCCTGATATTTATATTATTTTATGTTTATGAGTCAGGATGAAAGCGTACTCCAGACCGTTTCAAGTCACGGGATTTCCAGGTTAACCGGATATGTTGCCAGAATTTAAGGAAAGCCTGAATTTTCGGTTTCAGATACCAAGCTCAGACTAATCTCAGTTCAGTTACCATGGCGACTCATGCTGTGAGCCTAACCTGGAGTAAACCTGGGGCACGTTCAGCCCCGACGAAACGTAGCAAAACGATTACTTAAATGGAAACGGTGGTGTTACGCAAGTGTTGCAACTATGGCAGCTGAGAAGGCCATTATTTGCATGATGAAATTGGTTTAAATACTATGTTTAATACTACAAAATATGCTCAAGTGACTGCCCTTCCAGAATAGCAGAGAACATCCCAATCAAGTGAAGGGGTATGTGGAAGCTGTGGTTTCTAATTATAGTGCCGTTTGCCTCGCATTTCAGGGTGACAAGGCAAGCATTTTAGGTGAAGGATAATTTATGACTTTAGCTGGATCCATTGTGCACACGGCAAGGTTTATATACACGCCGCTGCTGATTGGGTCACACCTCTGACACGCCCACCAAACGAGAGAAAATGTCCCTCAAAGCTATTGTATTTCATAGTTTACTTGACGTGACATGTCTACATTGAAGTAATAGGCAATTTCTCTATAGCCTACACACTCAATAAAAGTGTGTGACCCCATGCCTACAGTAGGTTATTTAAGCAGTGATTTATGTGACCTTTTTGAACGATGACATAATGGCTTGTCCCTGTCGTACTTAGGAGCCGACTCGTTGTTTGTACACACCAAGCCGCAGGGGGTCGGGGCGCGGGGGCGCAGCGAGTGCTTTTTGGGATTGGACTTGTTCGTATTTTGAATGTTGACTTTCGTTTGCATGATTTGGTCATGATTTTAAATATAGGTGATGAGCAGATAAATCCAGTTCTAAAGGCTCCAGGGGAGACAAAATAAAGGCAACTTCAACAATGATGCACTGAATGAACTGTATTAAACCCCCAAACCTGTGTCGGAGTCCAAATTATCAAAGCCCAGTGCCACTGTGTGTGTGGTTGTGTTTGTGTGTGTGCGCATGGTTTGTGCAGTAATAATGTATCATATTATAATAGACGTTTCATCTTTTTATGACTTAATTTGACCATACTTTGCTGGTGTTCAACAGAATATATTTTTGAATGTGTATTGAAACCGGCTCAAGTTGAATACAAATTGCTATCTCACTATCCCTCGCTATTCTCGTCATCATCAGCGAGACGTGATGGAAGAACATCATTGCCTTCTCAAGCTACTTTGCAGAAGTTGTGGCAGCGCAAAATGCAATCAAGTGTTCATAGTCACAATCAATGAGGTGAGAGAGAGAGAGCAAGCTTTGGTTATGCGTTGTGCACCCCACTTCCAAATGGATGAGAATGTGCTGTGATTTTGTCTTTCAGAGAAGTAATGGTGAATAAATTAATCAAATAGGATGCGTTCACAAAGTGAAGGATGCATGCATTTAAGTCAGAAAGTTTCAGGTTGGGGCCGTGATGCACACTATCCAGTTCTCTCATGTTTTCAAACCTGTTTTCCTGGATCATTTTTAGCTCAGGGGTTTGATCTTGGAAGATGTTAAAGACAGGTTTACATTCTACCGTTTAGAAAGTGTGTGGGGGATGTTTACTTAGTTAGCACATGAAACACAGCATGTATAATGCAAGCATGCATGGCAAAACCTTACAACATCAACAAGGTCAGTGAACAAAACTGCAACTCAGAAGCGTGGGTAGAGCACCTTGTTTTGAGAGTTTGGAGAATGTCGCCATTTGTCTGAAGTTTCTCCAGCCTTGCATGAGTGGTCCATGTTATGTTCCTAATACGCAGTAGAGGAAGGACAAGGAGAGGAGAAAGTGGGCAGGTGTGACACAAATGAGGTCATTTTAATTAACTTCAGGAACACAAGGAAAGAGTTGGAGACAAAAGTGAGAGGAGAAAGGGAAGACGGGTCGCGATTTTCCGTCACAGGTTAGAATAGAAGAGGTCGGGCGAGAGGGAAGGAGGAAAAGAGGAGGAAGGGGGAGAGAGGGTTGAAGGACTCAACATCGTGTTTGTGGCCAAGGTTAAGAGAGGAGTAAGACAAATGACCCCCCCCCCCACCCCCCGGCCTCTCCTTCTCTGAAAACAACTGAGCCAGCCGTATGTAGTCGCCAGAAATAACCTTTTCTATCCAAGATGCTGGCACAAAATGCACAGTGCCATACACACAAGGTTAGTTGTATGTTCATCTAAGTCTAATTCTAACTAATCGTGACAATTTGTCTTTTTTTTTTTGCTGCTTTGTGTGTGTGTGTGCGCGCGCCTCTGTATGTGTGTGTGTGTGTGTGTGTGTTTGTGCAATCATGCGTGTGTGTGTGTGCCCAGCGATCAGCGCGCTGCCCCCGGCTCTGCTGTCGCGGGCCTCGTCTCTGCGGGACCGCGCGGCGTTCCTGCAGTCTGAAACCATGAGGCCGGCCAACGACCCCAAGGAGCGGGAGCCGGCCCACGTGCGCATGCTCAACGACGTGCTGCGCGACCTGGAGAAGAGCTTCGTGGTCCCGCGCGCCCCCCCCGGCGTCTACAGGTAACGCTGCATGTGGGGTACGGGACAGCACATGCGTGTGGTGCACCTGCAGCACACGCGTGTGCTCACTGTGCATTTAGATGAAGTTGCAAAAGACGTACATGTTGTGTTTCCTGCAGGATATGCAGGTCAGGTGGACTGGGAGGACCTGCATTAGGAGATTAGGCTTGCAACACAACATTGCCTGTTTTTAATTAATTGCTTAACACATGCTTTTATTTCACATATTTTGATGATGCGTGATTTGTAACTGTTGTTTTATTTTATTTTATTCTGTTTGGCTTTCTGCGCACTATTTTCTAGTTCTTATCTTTGTTTTTTATCATTGTAACTATATTTTTTATGTTTACTTATCTTTTTTCGTTTTATCCTAATGCATTTTGTGAAGCACTTCGTAACCTTGTTTAGATAAGTGCTATACAAATAAAAGGTATTATTACTATTATAGTGTTATTCAGTTGGGGTGTGTGTGTGTGTGTGTGTGTGCACGCATGCGTGCGTGTGGAGGAGATATGGCAGACCTGTTGTTGTCTGGTCAAACAACCCCAAGCACACACACGCCAATATGCTGTGTGTGTGTGTGTGTGTGTTGTCTCAAGACAGCCATTCTTTGTTTGAGTGAGCCAACTATGCCCACTCTCACACTGCCAACTTCAACATCCTCATCTGCTATTTAGCTTTCGTCTCAGCCACTAGATTGCGGGAGGATGAATGGGCTCCCTGCTCCACGTTATTCACAGTTTATGGTGGTAATAGACATGTTAATTGTCCTCGACTGCCATTAGCAGCCAAGCTAAAATTAGCTGCTCCATCATGCTCAGAAAGCATTAGGGCCTAATGGCACTCGTTTATAAAGGATGTTAGCATTTCTTCACCGGAGAGGGACAATTAAAATAGGGACGATTGATAGCTTTGGAAAATGTTTACATCTGACACTTTATGTTTACAGTGTCACAACGGCACACAATACAAGTGCAACTACTGAGATGTGTCTAAATCTGACCTATATATGTACACACCACGCATATTTATAGTCAGTCGTATATCCATAGATATATATTTGCATATGTAACTATATAGGATGTGGGGAGAGATTATGTAATCGCTCATGTAATAATGTCATGTAGTAAGACACACACACACACACACACACACACACACACACAATTTCACCCTGGTTAACACGCATCAATGTGAAAGTATGCACATCGTAGTTTACACACTCAAGTTTTAATTTAATTTAATCAGTGGATGGGCGTCACTGGAAAGGCTGTCACTCTGTCTCTCAATGTAAAAAAAAAAGGATGAATACTGGCACTAACTAGTTCACTTGTGACTGGTGAACTAGTTACTAGTGAACTAGTTACTAAATCACTCTGTTTTACAGCACTGTAAATAGTTTGAAAAGGTTTCCTTAATTCCTTATTTACCCTCCATACAGGTTCAGATGGCTGTGATCTTTTGAAAAATAAGACGCACCCATTTTATTTTTTTTCTTGCGATGTATTACGTAATCCCACTGTACCGACTGTACTGCAACATACAGTATAGAGACACACCGTGCAGAGGGTCTTGGAGAGGGAGGTCTTGACCTATTTTACTGCCCCGCCTGCGCAGGTGAAGGTTGCGGCGCGGTCCCTGCAGGGCAGGGTCGTAACAGATGAAGAATCGCTCTATTTACTCCCTAAGACTCTCCGTTCAGCCGCTTTAGGAGAAATCAATGCTCTTTGTCAAGAAGTCCCAGAGAAGAACAACGCACCTCGGTCTCCACAGTTGTGACCTACAAATGACTGCTCTGCCGTGCAAAGCGCACCGTCCTGTGTGTGTGTGTGTACCTGCGCTGTTTTACAGTTATGTTTATTTGTTTTGTGTCTTTTTTTCCTCTGTGTGCGTGTGTGTTTTGTTTTACAGCACTGTTTTTGTTTTGTTTTTTGTCTTTTTTTTCACGTGTGTGTGTGTGTGTGTGTGTGTTTGCGTGTCTGCTGAACTGTATGGGGTGGCACTGAAATGAAGGTAAAAGGAGAGGCCCAGAGTTTTTGGTAGCAATAATTCACACACTGCACTTTATGCTCCTGTGAACTGTTTGTGACAGAAGATAAAACAGAGGACAAAACTATTCTTTTTTTATGCATGTGTCCTTGTTTTTGGTGCCGCTATTGACCCTGCCTTGCTACTGTGAGTTATGTGGACCGTAAATCTCCTCTTCAACGGCCGTTGTCCATTTCTAATCCGTCAGAATATTTCCTTGTTATTCTAACATGAAATATTTCTCCAGCCTAATACCTAAACTCACACAGTGGGTTACACAGTTGGCTTTTCTGATTGACATTTGTGCCGCCTGATAAATTCTGTGTGAAGTGTAAACAGAAAATGTGGAATTGCTTGTTTCTGACACTGGACACTAAAGCTGCGGTGTATTTCCTGTCCCCATCTGTCCTATAGGAACCTCTTGTATAGCCTTCCCGGGAAGACGCTCCAGTTTTCAACACTCAGGTTCCCCCAGGAGGATGCGGGCGCCGCGGAGGGGATCGGGCCGAGCGCCGCCGCCGCGCGGGAAGTACCTCCGCTTCGCGGCGCCTATGACAACCAATCGCTGTCTTTTATCCTGGCCGCCGTGCGGTCAGCCGAGGAGCTGGTTTGCTTTGGCCTCGGGCTGTTTGACGATAATAACACCGGCGACGGCAAATAGCCGCACAACCCTCGGTTGGCGTTAAACAAATGGGCTGCTCAAAGAAAGTGGAAAAAAAGAAAGTGAAATATTTCAAATGGATCCGCCACACGGCCCCTAGTAGAGGAATGAGGCGTCACCGTTGTTCCCCCGATCCTACGAAGGCTTTTATTATGGTATGAATGAGTATGATATTAATTATCATCACTTACCCAACCATGTACTATTGTAACTACCAAGCTGTACGTCCCTGTACAGCAGCAGCCACATACCAAATGTCATTTGCTAATTGCTGTGGGGGGGGGGGGGGGGGATGAAAAGACAATTGAAATAATTGAATAATTAATGTTTCTCCAATCGTGCTTTAATGTACCCATGGGAATTGCAATGTGACCCCAGCACCACTAAGGCAGCTCTGCTAATGCTAATAATCGTGATTCTCCTACTGCACAAAAACGGACGAACTGTATTCCTGAACTGTATTCCCGAACTGTGTTCCCGAACTGTGTTCCCGAACTGTGTTCACGAACTGTATTCCCGAACTGTATTCCCGAACTGTATTCCCGAACTGTATTCCTGCCATCCGGCTGCAGCGTGAAGAACAGAAGAAGAAAAGGCTTCATGAAGAGCGCTTGGCAATCAGGACCAAGAAAAGAAGCGATCCCATCGGTGCTTGAGTCGGCATTAAGCGAGGTCAAGACACAAGTGAAGCATAATGTGCGTTGTGTTTAAGGGGAGTTGGTAAGCATTACAGTACAAACAACCCCAGCTGGCCAAGTTTATTATGCCTTCCGCACCGTTGGTCAATGTCTCTTCATCTCCACTTACATCTTGATTCTTCTGCATCCTCTTTCCTCCCCCCCCCTCTCATGCCCAATTTGTGTTCGTCTTCCTCTCCTCCCATGCGGTCTTTGTGTGTGTGTGCTAGTGATGCAGCTTTGTTCATCACACACCCCCCCCCCCCCCCTTATTTGCTCACATTTAGTTTTTTGTCTCCATGTCGTTCTAATAAGTGGAAATAATCAGTGGTTTCCCTTCTCCACAGAATCGCAATCGCAATCTCACTCATCTATTTGAGCGAGAATAGCTGTCTTAGCTGTCGGTCTCATAGGATCATTCAGTTATTTAAGTATTTATTTTAAATGATGAAGTCTGTGTAATTATCTTTTTTTGAAGGACCAAAAGCAACATATACATAAAACATGTGTGTGATTTAGTTTCACTATTGTTAAAAACTGATATTTTCAGTATATTTAAATAGGATTGCAGAATGAGACGTACGTATGCTTTGTACTGAAGCCGCTCTGTGACTCCTGATTTAGGACACTTGAAGTCAATAGGCGGCGATAAGCAGGATCAAATAATTGTCACTTTTGGACAATTTCATGTTTGGCTTTTAGTTTTGTCCTTAGATAGTGGATGTTTTCATAGTGTACAGATAGCGGAGGTCCCTCTATTCGACCCTCTTAGTTCAACCAACCAAACAATAAAACATAAACCGCACCAAATAAAGTGTAAAGTGTGGTTGGGGATTTCTACTTTTACATGGCAGCCCTCTGGGCAAGTAGAGAAGTAGTGATGTGTAGATAATACTGTTCACCTTTATTCACACATCTGACAACACGTGTGGGAAGGGAGAATGTTATCAGTTAAAAGATGACGTGTTTTTATACCAGTTTGCATGACTCGAATTAGTTTAAGACATCGAACCAGCTGCATCCCCTTATGTAATGAATGTATTTATCGCCTTGGCATTATTGTTATTGCACACGCTTTCTTTGTGTTGCAATTTGTGTTGCAAGGTAATCTGTTCAATTTTCAATCAATCAATTTTATGATTTTTGTATCCCATTGTCTTGTACAGATAACAGTAGCATGTTTTTACCTATTATTATTAGTAGTCATAGTATAGTACGACTGTGTTTCAATTTGAAGCAAACATGCCCTTCCTTTGTGTAACGGTAGTAACTGGTACTTTGAGTTTACCGTCTGAGACACGGCTGGTGAAGGTTGTCTCCATGAGTGGAGGATGGATGGATGAACTACCGGCCTGTATCTGCTGTAGGTCATGTGATGTGCCTTTCTTAAGTATGTTATAAGCATGTAGAGTAGCGATGTCACGGGTTTCACTTCAACCACACACTGTAGCACTAACAAGACCGTATAACACGCCGACGCATCGGACTGAGCAGAGCATGTTTTTTTTTGGGGGGGGGTTTAAGGCAAAAGGCTTTCACACTTCCTGTCTGGTTTTTAGAACGTAAAGACTTAGTTACTTAGTTGATTCATTCATTAGTCAATCTACTACCGCTGTTAAACGTCTAAAAATTACACGTCTACGTCATACGCCGCACCGCCGGAGCCGTGACAACGCCGTTAGCGTGGGCTCAGCGGGCCGTTTCTCGAGGCGGTCGGTTGATGTTTAGGAGAGGATGAAAGGTCGTTCTGGGAAGAGACGTGTGGGCGGCGATGACCTTTTGACTTTTTGTACACACCGAAATCGTCGTCGTCGTCGTCACGCGCGCCTAGCGACTGCCCAGTCGACGGCGATGAACGGGGGGGGGGGGGACATTATGGGATGTCGTGGGAACTTAGGGTCAGTAAGGCCATAGCGTAGCCCCGCCCACATGCCGCACGCCGTTTAGCGAGCCAGTCTGCTTCCTCTTTTGTATTTCCATGAGCTCATGTCACAATAAAATACACTTTCTTGGTTTTCAACGGCGTCCAGTTTTATCTCTTTTATTTCTGACCTGCTTCCTCCTCCATCTTCAGCAGCCAGCCTCTCCTCTGGCGGAGGCGCGCGGCCGCGACCGCCTCCTCCGCCGGACCGTACCGTTGCGCGTTCACGTGTCGTACCTAATGGGGTTCGTGGAACGTGTGCCAGTCCATCCTTTACTGTGGCTAGAGCTGTGGACACCAGTAGGCCTGCAGAAATATGGGTTGCACTGTTATCAGGTTCCAAAAGGAGTGTGAGTGAGTTGTACTGTTTACCTTTTGGACCTGTGGCTGGAATCATCACTGTGGTACCTGCGGGGATCTGGACAGGGTTCTCAGCATGCACTCGTAATTTACCGATTCCTTCTTCACTCTGCTCAGTCTCCATCAAATTACACATTTGTAGTGCCTCTCTCCACCCAGGTGTGGCCTGTGTAACCTGAGGGATAGAGAACATGGCAGAACCATATTCCTCATAGAGGTCAATATACAGTTGACTTATGATGTTCATTCCCAACAGCCCAGGCACTTTTTCCTTCTGTTTCTGTAATGATGTGAAACTGGGTGGGTCTTCAACAATTAGAACACCACAGTCATGAAGTACTCGACCTAAGACAGTGACCTCCAACTCTACGTACCCCAAATATGGGATGGCAAGCCCATTGGCAGCAGAGAGGTTTAGCCTCTTACAGTTGTTAATTTTAGGCTGGTCTGAATGGAAATGGGACATGAAAAAACTCTTTGTCAGTGTGGTAACATTTGAACCAGTGTCCAATAATGAAGGTACATTGATCCCATTCATGGTCAGCTGCACTACGGTGCATGGACCCACCAACTGTTTCAAAAGCTCTGGAGAGACTGGGTTAGAGTCAGGCTCAGTTAGATCTGTTACCTGGTGAGAGACAAAAGTTGGCTCCGTCAGTGGGTGCTCCACTTGCACTGTCTGGATACTTGTTTATTGCAACGTAGGCACCTTCGTTCCTTTGTCAGTTTGGCTGTGATCTGCTCAAACATTGACTGCAGAGACTGAAACTGTTGTGTTAAAGAGGAGATTTGAGTCTGTTGGTTCCTTATTAGTTCTGTGATGGCCAGAAACTCTGGAGACTGTTTTGGCTCTTGCACTGAGATGGCAGTTATGTTGGCTTGTGTAACATTGCACTGGGAGGAATGGAAACTGCGTCCTCTATCAAAATCCTCACCCCATCTAATAGCTTCTTCTCTGATTTCAATCAGTGACATTCTGGGTTTACCTCTCACCACTTCCCTCACGTGGTGCCGCAGCGTTCCATCCCGGACGTGTTCCACAAACTGGTCCCTCAGGGCTACCTCTGAGTTTGGAACTGCATCTGGATCGTTGTCAAGAACAGCATCCATTAGTGACATTAATGCATGAGAAAACTGTCTCAGTGATTCCCCCTCCTGCTGTCTACGTTCATAGAACCGTTGCTGCAGTACAACCAATGGCTTTTTACCACCATACAGTAATTTTAAAATGTCAATGATCTTTTGAGGATCCTCTTTCTCTACGTGGTCTGTGCTTGATCTCGCTCCGTGGTTCACCTCCCAGATGATCAAGGAGGAAAATAGCTTTTTCTCTGTTAGAGAATTGACACCCTTCCAGACAAGCTTCAACTTCCTCCATCCAATCCTCCAAGCCAATGCTATCAGGTGAGTCTTGATCACCATAAAACTTTGGGTACCTCCTTTCACGTGGGACATAAACAGTTCTGTCAATTCTGGGGGCAGAATCAGAGGCATTAGAGGCATGAGAGTTGCTGGAAGCTTGTTTTAAAAGTTCATTTTCAACTTGGAAGGCTCTGAGCTGCTCACGCAGGGCTGCTAATTGTTCCTCAGTTTCACTCATATTTAAACCACGCTTTACAACCCAAGGAAGAAGTGGGATTACAGCATCTTCTGCACCTTGAGGTGATGAACCAGCCTTGATGGCCCCTTCAGTCTTCTGCACTGACTGTTTTTCAATCCTGCCGACAACGCCAAATGTAACCTTATGGATTGCTTTAACACACAGGGGCTTCAATTAAGGAGGCCACAACGGTCAATGTGGGTCAATCTGCCATTTATTTTACAATAAATACAATTTTAAAGAACACAGTATGGAAGACAAGAGGACAGAGGCATTTCACAAAACAACACTTTAACTGTGAAGTGTTCTATGGAACATTACTGCCTAACTGGTGACAACTGTGTCAGCTGTGATGTCAGCTGCATTGAGAGCAGCGTTCAATTAAAACCTGATCAACACCCTTTGCATTGTTACTTTGTTCCCACGTACCCTCACCTATTTTTCTAATATCATATTAAACCTAGATGTAACCTTATGGATTGCT
>JAOPJI010000016.1:11416672-11426825 GCA_027122695.1 Merluccius productus
ACGGCGATAATTTCCTTATCGCGCGATAAGAGTCTCGCGATAACGCAGCACGGTAACGCCGATAACGGCCCACCCCTTATATATATACACAGTATATACATATAGATAGATATAGATAGATATAGATAGATAGATGGATATTCATTAATTCATTAATTATTTATTGTTTGTGTTTCTGCACACATTCACACACCACCCGTGTGCAGTGCGGCGGGACCTGTGGTGTAGTTCAACAGTTTGTTTGGTTGAAGGTATTCTTGACACTTTTTGTCACTCTATTGTGGATGTCAGATATAATATAAAGATTTGGCTTCATTAATTGTTCTGGGAAAGGTTTGTAAATTAAACTGGCTCCTATTACTCCTTCATGACGGTACATGTCGTTGTGCTTGTGCAATGACCATGAAGTTGAATCGAATATGAATCTAATTTCATCTTAATCTAGTACGACACTCAAATAGTTTCTATTTGTGTGTAGTAAATAAATAAAGTAAAATAAGATATACTGTGGCATTGCATAGATGTGGCATAGACTCTTCTTTTATGTGTGTGTGTGTGTGTGTGTGTGTGTGTGTGTGTGTGTGTGTGTGTGTGTGCCCACGTGTGTGTGTCCCTATTTCAGGTGGCCGTGACATTTGCGGTGGGGTCGGAGGTCGGCCTGCAGAGCAGCACCGACTTCAGTCAGATGGGGAAACCTTTCCTAATGGGCACCGTCGCTCTGGGTGAGGCGGTGCGTTTCTCCCTCCTGTGTCTGCTGTTGCTCCGTCTTCACCTCTGTCCATTTCTCTGTCTCTCTTCCACTGGCTTTATTCACAGCGTGCACGCTGTGAATAAAGCCAGTGGAAGATATATATATATATATATAAATTGCCAATATATTTATATATTTTTCCAGATATTTAAGTGAAGACTCACAGCTATAGTACGTAGTATTTTGTTTACCATGTATCATTTGCGGCTTCAAATGTGCTGTATTTGTCTAAATAATTCTAGTATAATATTTAGTAGTTGCTCCCCGGGTCTACAGATCAGAAAAGCATGAACATACATTTGAAGACATCAAATCCAAAACAATGTGCTTTGACTGTTAAACATGTGATTTATATATTTTACATCATCCCTCAACCCTTTTTTCTAAATCAATGTCTATTCATAGTCAGACTTGCCAAAACTTACTTTCACATATTGTGCAGCCAAGTCAACATAGCCTGAAATCTAATGTATCCAGTAAACTCTGTCGTTTCCCTTGGCCTTTTCTGGCCTTTTTTATAACAACCTTCCTCCCCACACCTTGTTCCCCATACTCGTCCTCCTCCCCGGGGAAGATGTGAAGTGAAGCAGGGAAATGTCACGTTGCAGCTCCAATGGACATATCAACAAATGGCTGAGACGGGAGATAAAACACACACACAGGGTGCCACAGTCCTGTGTGGACATCCACTCATTATTTTCTTTCTGTGTGTTTGCGTGTGTGCATGTGTGTGTGTGTGTGTCAGTGCTGAGGTCTTCCACCTCCACACAAGGTACTAATTGAGTCTGTTATCAAGTGTGTGTGTGCGTGCGTGTGTCTGTGTGTGACATTGGATGAAACACCTTGAGAGATAACAATATAGGAGAGGGAGAAAGACAGTGGTAGAAAACAGAGTTCACTTATTACTTGTGTTCACTTATTACTTCTGCCTGTCCCCTTCGCCTTCTGTCTCCTCTCTGACTTGTTTTGTCTTGCTGCAGCTCTAGACACAAGCTGGGATCACAACACACTTCTTATCACACGTCTGTAATTGCGACGCCGTGCTGTGTCTTTTATGAAGAAGAGATGCGACAGAAAGTAAAATCAATTGTATTATATGTTGTTTATTGCTCCAAAAGTAATTCTCTATAATCGCAGTGAAAATATATGAACATATCAGAATACCTAATAAACCATAGATGTAATGTGGGCGACTGCATCAATAACACAGTTGCATTCAAATGCCAGGAAGCATTCAATATGCATGGAGTCCTATTGAAGGAGTTGAATGGTGCTGCGCTTGCGTGTCTGTTGAGTTCGGAGCAAGACGAGTGTAGCAGTGTGGCCCTTGGGGCCCTGGCAGCAGCTTTGTGTATTTGCACTACACAACTTGACCCGTAGGGACTTCCAGGGTCCCTTACCATGCACCCAATCTTCTGCAGATGGCCTAAGAGAGGAGATGTCTCTATTGGTTGGTGTGTGTCTGTGTGTCTGTCTGTCTACGTGTACATGTGTGTAGATGCCGGTCAAGTGCATTTGCACTGAAGCAACCTGAGTTAGCCAGCAACCTACATGCAGTTGAGCAGCAGTTCTAGCGTTGTGTGATGCAGGGTTGTGATGCATTGTGTATTTATACATGCCATGGTGTTTCCTTCTGAAATAACGCAGGTCGATTCTCACTGCATTTCATACTTTACTTTCAAATCAAAACCGTTGAACCATCGCAAAATATCAACACATTTTGTAAACCCTGTGTGCTGTGATGACGTTCATGTACTGTATATCATCTGCATTTGAAACAAAAATAGTTGGGGGGGGGGACCTATGTGCATATGATGAAGCTTTTTGATTGGCTCACCTGCTGCTCTTGCTGTCTCTGCAGGGGGGATTGTGAACGTGATGCCTCTGCTCTTCTCGCAGATCTCCCACAACAAGAACCAGGTATGGCCAACACATCCTCCCTGTTGCATAACGCCATGTCACATTGTATGTGACACAGCTCAGTAACAGCTGATGGCTCTGAAGAACCCCCCCCCTCCTTAAGCAGTACAAACTAAGGAGTGCAAACACTAACTAGTACACTACCCCCTTGACAGTATGTTAACCCTTTGACTAAAAATGCAATTCTTGCTTGCTAGCTATTGTTTATGGTGTCCTGATAATGAATGCTCTTCGTTCTGTGCCCAATTCAAGATCATTGGTACATTGGGATGATTTTATTATTGGGTTATTAGTGTTGTGGTGGCTACACATAGGAATAATTAACATGATTCACATGCCAACGTTATTATTATTATTATTATTATTATACTCTGATGATTACCTCCCTCTGTTCTCTCTCTCTCTCTCTCTCTCTCTCTCTCTCTACCTATCTATCTCTATGTCTCTCTCTCCATCTCCCAGATCATGTGGTTCAGGAGAGCTGTACTAGCGGGTCTCACCACCTGCACTGTGCTCAACATTCTTTGGTAAGCAAAATGTTGGAGAAAATTATCAAACCTGGTCGCTCCAAAACAACAAAACCACTCGAATAGTGAATGGTGTATTAAATCAGAAAAGCTATGAAGAATGAATGCCCACGCAGCGGCATATCCTTACATCCTTACATACATTTTATACTCACATGAAGCAGAGGCTAAGAGATTTGGCTGAACCATGTACCACCTTGGTGAGGTGACAGGTTGAACCGCCCTGGTCTGTATACAAATACAGATCATCCACAATATGATCATTCTGAGGCATTTATTTATGTTGTAATTCCTCAAAAATCATTGCAGAGTTCAACTTCATACTAGTGATCAGCGGTACGCACATGTTATGTGATAGAAAAGGCGAGGAGCGCAGCAGCAGCATGGGAGAAGTGTAGCCATAATGTGAACTCCCTGTATGTCAGTGGCGAGCGGCCCATATAGGCTGTGGATGCGGCACATGCCCGGGCATTTTGAAATCAACATTATTTGTGTTAAAACATTACAACATATTGTATGTTGTTTTTTCCTCCGATGTATTGACTCCAGTTGTGCCGCTGGGTTTGTTATGTGAATCTACGCTGAAATGCTGTCCGGTGTTCAGCATATCTCACGCAGGCGCTCTGTGTCATCTCCCGCTTTTAGTGACAGGTGGGGGGGGGGGGGTTCCTTCATATTTACTTTAAATCCTCTGGTCCCAACAAACTTCCCAATGTGATGGATTATGAAGGTTGCTCCCGCACGCCACCATCACTCTGACTTAAATGTAATGTACTGGGCGGTCTGTGCATGTTGGCAGTCATTTATAGCGGTAGGGTGGAGGGCACAGTGCATAAGAAAGCTGCGGTCCCAAAGGATATGGACTAACAAATGGTGGTGGAAGAGAGCCCAGATTCACGGTAGTGTAAAGTTCAACGCCTCAATATGGTTGCACTTTGAAGGGAAAAGTAAAGAGGCTTGAAGGCTCAAATTAGTATCCTTCTATAAACAAGCGTAAGCCATTTTTATTGTTTTTATTGTTTGTTGTGAGTGTCAAAACATATGTTGACTTCATTCTGAACCTACTTTAGGGTTGTAGCACAGGATACTCACTCCATTTAGGTATACTAGAGCACCTGTCTGACAACTAGTGCATAAAAAGTTATTATTTTATAAATAAAAAAGGTTAATGCATAATTTAAATCCAAAGCAGCCAGCTCTCTACAGTTTGATAGATCATGAAATAAAAGCAAAAGAGGGAAAATGTTGCTTGTTCCAGTATTAAGATTCAGAAGACTTTTTCACATCGGCAGAAGTGTGATTTAAATTTTCTCCACACGTTTAACAAATATATGAATTTAAACATAATATTTAGACTAGTTCACTTAACCATAATATTTAATCTAGTGCAAGCATTAGGAGCAGATGGTTAGTTAGTTGTTGATTTTGTATGAATTTTAGACATCAATGTGTATATTTACAGTATATATTTCAGCAAGGGTTTCTGGTCTTGTCATTTTGCCTCAGCTGTATGTGTCTAAGTGTCCACGTTTTTCTTTTGATAGATGATAGTAGCCGAGTCTCTGGTATCTCCTCTTAAAATAAAAATGCTACATCTAGCACTGTGATTAGCATAAATTTCCTGCATGTCTGCAAAGAAAATCAAACAAACAAGATGTTATCCTCATCCACACACAAACACACATAGTGAAAGCTGCCTATGTAATCAGCTGGGAAGTAGTGAGTTGGAGTGACAGCGAGTTGGCGAGTAGTGAGTTGGAGTGACAGCGAGTCTGAGAAAGACAGAGAGTCTGAGAGAGAGTTTTTATTATTACAGATAGTCATCTCCTACCTCTCTGATCAGTTGCACAGCGCCACAAACTGGATGAGCAACACTCATCACAACTGACAAGGATCTGTCCCATTAGGGGGAGTACGGCTGAAATCCGAACCGAGCGTACCTGTCATCACCGTCATGATGTCACTATATTAAAGTCACCAACCACAAACAACAACACAACTCCTTTTCCCGCCGCTAAATCATGATGTCGAGTCTACTAGCTCGGTGGATTCCCCCTTTGGTAGTGAGTAACCTGACGCACCAGATGGTTTGTTAGGGGTGTCACGATTCTCCAAATCCACGATTCGATTTGACTTTCGATTTTAAGGTCATGATTCGATCCGATTTTCGATTTAAACAAACAATTAAAAAATGATTAAAAATAGAAATAACAATTTCAGCACTGACAGCTATGTCATTGTTAGACTATCAAGTCTTGATTGGTAAAGATCAACAACTTCTAATTATTCTTTAAAAAGATCGGCTACATGTTATGTGTGATATAACCACTGTATTTCTTCAGGAATGTACCACACTAAGACCATATGGTAAAATCTAAATAATTCATTTAAAATATAACAACGTATTTTACCAAATTGGTGAAATAACTTTAACACAAAAACAATGAGAAGAGCCACTAGATGACAGCCCCACAAACCCAGCTTTTGATTTCGATGATCGAAATCGAAAGCTCATTTCGATCGATCTTCGTGACACCCCTATTTGTTACACAGAATCATCTTGGAAGTCATCCGTGGAAACTGTTTGGAAAAGGGCAGGCACTTTCAAAAAATACTTAGCGGATGAACCATGAACGAAACCATATGACGTAGTCGGAGAGTGAAAACAAGCCTTCAAGTTAAGCCTCCAGTGCTGTTCTTTGCGCTTCTTTAAATAAAGAAATACTCTCCAGTTCAGAAATAACTGATGCTGTAGCGGCATCTACGCTAACCACTTTAGGAAGCCGCCATTGTTGTTTTCAAATTTTAACAGTTGCTTCTTGCTGTCGTCACACATAAACCACACCCAAAAACCACGTAGCTGCCAGTAGTTTCTCTGATCAGTCCGAACCACTGCGGTTCAGACACAAGCACATAACTTGAAGCCTGGCCAGACTGATCTTCAGAGAGAAACAGAATGTGAACTTGTGAGATCGGGATGGTCTCACGAAGCTAGGTAGTGAGCAGGGCCCAGAGTTTCTGGGGTGTGTGTCGACCCCAGATGGGAGTTTGTATGGAAAACCAGCAGACGCCGGAGGACACACCCGCTTTAGGCGAGCCGAGCTAAGCTAATGGAAAAGCAGCATTACATGCTAACTAATGCTTGCTGAGGTTGCATGCTACACCCACATACATTGTAGACTCCATAGACTCCATAGACTCTCAGTGATCTGTCGGTAACAACAGCATTAATGTGTCAGCCAACATTTTTTATTGAAGATGCTATGATGGTCACTAATGTTCTTGGTAGAAAATAGCAATAGATAGAAACTGTCAAACCTAGCATCTGCCTGTAAAAAAACAACAAACAAGACTAGGTCAACCTAGTGCATATGATATCTTTCACCCCGTTATGTCTTTCTGTGAGTGACTGCCGTTGCGGCTGTCATTTTATGTTATAAATAATGTTTTTCGAGTCATTCATTAAACGTCATGCCACTTCTCCATACCAACCACTGTGCTATATTTGACACTAAGCGGTTTTGATCCGACACAAACAAACCATAACGCAAAGGAACCCTTGGCCTACACTGGGACTGCTTGCATTTTCCCTTTTTAGTTCTTCTAGTTTTTTTTGTATTTCGAGTTGGATTTTTAAAAGCAACGTTTTTTTGTTAAACTAACCCTAACCCTCTCTAAATAAGATAAGATAAGGTAAACTTTCAAAGTAACTAAATCAAAACACCGAAACAACAAACACATGAATCAGATTATGCAATGTTTCGGATCTCACTTGCCGTATAGTTTCCTATCACAGGCCGTAGCCTGTAGAGAAAATGTTTGTTTGGTTGCCCTTCAATCAGCATGTTGTTCAGCATGCACCCATGTACACGTGATCATGGGAGCATGTGAACTCATACATCCACACACATACATGAGTCCCCTAGGAAAATGATGCAGTTGAGGAAACTGGAGCTACAGAGACATGTGCTCTTGATCGCCACACACGTACCCACACATGCCAACTCCTTCTCCACACAAATGATGGATTTTTTTTTTCGGTACCTAATAAGGTCTGGTTGCCAGGATGAAGATATAATAGTTCATTGTTTAACACTTGTGACCTGCTCCCTTTTAACTGAGTTGAGCTTGTTTTGGAAGTTGCATTTCTTCTGAAAAAGCTCACCAATGCACCAATTTCAAACTTTCAGGACTGTGAGCAAATAGCTTTAGGTGTATTTATTCATTGTTAAGATGTAAGCATGACAGCTGTGTCATCATCACCGATCCATGGATGTTGTTGGGACCCCTAAAACCTACAATGTCCAGTAAACCGACTATCACCCAGTGACTTACATGGTTCAGAGCTGCTGTGTGCAAACCCTAATAGAAGGCATGGTAAACATTCAGTATACATGAGATTATCAATCAGACAAAATGCAGGCGCGTTAAACACATGGACAGCAGGATGAGGATGATGTGGACTGAAGGAAATGTGCAGGGGTTGACGACCATGAGCCGTAGCAGTGTGTGAGCGGAGACCAACACGTAATCTCTGGACCACTCTAACGTCTTGATAGAATATAATTGGATGTTGAGGCCCTGAAACCAGCCTGCTGATGCATGCATCCAGTGATTGATGTGACACTGATGCTAATCAACTGCAGAACATGACAAACGGTAGCCAATTAGAAACATTGATTTCGATTGACATCGCTCATTATGAATTCACGTTTAATAATATCAGCACACGCAGGATACAGTCACATCGCGTATCCCCCCTTCAAATACTTTTTCTATTCCTGAGCACTCGTTTTCTATTTATCTCAGTTCATTCCCGCTTCCTACTTCCACCCCCACGGCCCAACTTGACATCCTCGTAAGCAATTTCCCCTCGCCTCCATTTTTCAGACAATAATTTTGATGGATAATTATCGCAGGGGACATAATTCTGCCGGGCCCATCCAGCAGAGAGTGAGAGACTAGTGAGAATAAAATAGAAATGGCGTGTTGTCGGGCGCACTGAAGCAGAGCCACAACAAATGAATGGATAAATCTCCTCCAGAGCTGCATTCTGGACCCGGCATCGCGTCTCCGACAGGCCATAGAGCAAAGCCGAAGAGAGTGGGGGGGCTAGTTCACATTCTTCTTGTTTTCTCACACCTTGAAGCCGTACTCCAGAGACCTCGGTTCCGAGCAACAATGACTCACTATTCATTCTCGTATTTATTTATTTTTACATACAATTTTTTGCGCCTCTCTTTCACTCAAAAACGTGTTTACTGCTCTTTGAAGCATGACTTTGAGTGTACATTTTCCTTTATACACACAGAACAGTGCTCAGTAACTAACTAGAGCCTGCATTTCATACAGGCAGTGTTGGCGATGTGAACATGTACATTTTATGGGGGCATGGGGGCATGTGGTTTTTTACGTCATTACAATGTGCAGGTGTACAATGTGCTGTCTCAGATCTTTAATTGCAATGTGTGCTTGTGATGTATGGAGTAATGAACAAAGAACAGGATCGTCAGTGGCTGTTACACATGCTCATGAGCCAAAAGAAATAAAGCTCTTCAAATCCAAAATGTATGTTTGCCAATCGGTAGGCTAAATGTATTTTATTCTGAGATGACGATCTACCGGAGATGTGATACGAATGAGAAAACAAAAGTGCAATGCTGTTGAAGGACTAACGTTTGTGCCAATGACGCCTATTAGGTTAAAAAACGTCCTATAAACGTCCTTTGTGTAGGAGATCGTTTCAGGCCTGTGTATCTTATTCCCTCTGCAGTCGGGAATTGTGCACCTCAATTCCCTCGCTGCACCCTTGATTCAAGATTGTACCTTGAAAATGATTGTCCTAAAAATAAAAAAATATTTTCTTCATCGTGGCGGAGTGGCACGCGTGACAGTGTTATTATATTATGATGGAAGATAAATAAAAGAGAAAATAGACGGAGGCAAGTTGCTCCTTTTCACCTGTAATAAAAAATAAATCAATTAAAAATTGGTCCTCATCCTGACTTTCAGGCTCTGCATGGCTTCAGGTGAAACTCATGTGAAACATTTTGAGATGAGTCTTCATAATGTGTTTGATCCCATCCTTATGTTTTGTGGTTTTTTGCCTTCTAAGCCCCTTTTGTTGTTGTCGGTTGTTGCCCTTTTTTGGGGCCATAAACACGCATCATGCATTCAACTCATGATTGTACAACATTGTAAAGAACACCTTGCGCGGCGGCTTGATTGTAGTTGATTTATCAGTGGGAGGTGTACTTACTCTCGCAGAAACAGCCGTATTTCAGGGTAATCAGGCCACGCATGTCGCCACTAGCCGTCTCAGCTTTTTATGCATGCCGATAAAAGGTCCCGATTCATTTGCCTGCAGTGGAAATAATTTAGGAGCAAAGGAAAAGGAGGGATAAAGTAAGCGAGAAAAAACAACTAAACATCCGACACAACAAAGGTCTAACGAATCAATCACCTGAAGATGTTATCCATACCTCGAAATGAGGCCCTGATCAGCTCCTTCTAATAAGTGGTGATTTTATTTAGGAATACAGATTTTTCACTCCTCAAAAGGAGACAACTATATTGTTATATCATTTTGTATGTTTAATTCCCTTCTCACGCCTTTGATGTAATAATTCAGAGGACAATAATTCCCTCTCTAAAACACAGCATTTATTTAAAATGATTGCCATTTAATTACTGCCATTAAAATAATTATTACAATTACTCAATATATGTTATTTGATGTTTATCTTTTACTGTATTTTTAATAGTAAGTGGTAAAGTGGTAAAGTGGCACTGGCAGACAGAGGGGTCTTTGATAATGAGACCACCTCTATACCAGAACACATTCACCCTCATACATGCAGAAGCAAATGGTCACCAACGTGAAAATGTGTGTGTGTGTGTGTGTGTGTGTGTGTGTGTGTGTGTGTGTGTGTGTGTGTGTGTGTGTGTGTGTGTG
>JAOPJI010000016.1:11477958-11488127 GCA_027122695.1 Merluccius productus
ATATTAATTCATTCACTAAAACAGCTTTGGATGACAGAGACCTGATATTTAACAGTCCACATTTCATTCTTTTATTTAGTCATTCTTATCAATGGGACGCAAGCATTTTATTCGCTGAGTTGAAGAAAATGCCCCGAGTTGAAGAACATTTAGCTCAGGGATAAAGCTTCCAACCTCATTGTAGGATAAGGTGTAGATGTGCTATGGTTGCTTTGCAACAGTAAAAAGGCGCAGCACTTTTCTAAATAAACTATGACAAAGACGGGCAGAACTGTTGTTCTAAATAAACGCACAGCTGGTGTGGTTATTCTGAATAAACTACAGTTAGGGTATGGAAGACGTTTTCCTGGTCTCACTGTAAATGACTCTCTGGGCTGAGAAGAGAACGACCACAGGTGCTTACCATCCTTCCCACACTTAATGTCCTGATGACCTCGCCATCACTGCCGTAAAGCGACTACTCGTCTGGTCCAAAGATTAAATAATAGATGCCGTTTACCAGCTGCTGGGCAATGTGACAATCAATGATCAAACTCTTTTAAACTTTCAGTTCTTCTGTGATGTAATCAGTAGATTTAATCAGCCGCATGTGTTGTGTAACGACATTTCCTCAGTGCTCCAACACGTTGCGGTGCAATGCCCATGCGACTCGGAACAGCTGCGGCGATGACCTCCTGGTCAGCAGAGACTGAATCACGGCTGCAAAGACTCTCCTCCTCATCCTCACCATGAGGTTTGGATGTGATTACATGGGCTCTGATTTTCTTTTGGGAAAGATTGAAAGGACAGATCTCTTCTTTCTTTGAAAGGAGTAAGAAACGCTCTTATCAGTTAATTTTCCCCAACTTTATAACGTTAATACCAAATCTCCACATCTTCTTTCAGAATACATTTGATGTAGTATTCAATACATTTGAGTTAATGTTTTTGATTGTAGTATATTCTCTGTATACAATTGGCATAAAACACCCTGTGAAGTACATTTGGCAGTGTGCAGGAGCAACTGCCACACTCCACCTTAGTGGCTTTTGCTGGGGCCCTCTGACACAGGTAGATGAGAATGCATTTATTGGAGATGGCAAGATGTAATACGCCAAGCAAATGTTACGTGCTGCCATGACAGTGGCTCTTTCCTGAGTGTGTGTTGATAGCTGGGCCCTGTTCCGATACCCATACTTCCCATACATACTATACCTGTTTGAGGAAGTAGGGTGTTCTGATTATGATTGCGGCAAAAGAAGTGTACTTGAAAGGACCCATATGTGTCCTCAAAACGTCCAAAATGCTGAGTGTACAACGGTGTGTACCAGCCAGGCTGGATTATAACTAGACGCCAACATTGTCTGTGGACGTAATCAGAGAATGTGTCTAATGGATTCACATGTGTTTGGTGGGTGACGCGGCCGCGCAGCTGATGTCATTTCCGTTAAGTGCACCACAGAGTACTGCATTTGGAACAGCACTAACATCAGAAGATCTGCGTACCTATTGAGTACGGATAGTGTACTATGTTTAAGTGTACTCATGGAAGTACGGATATCGTGTTCCGTACTCAATAGGTACGCAGAGCTTCAGATGTTAGTGCTGTTCCAAATGCAATAGGCCTTTTTCACAGCAGACATTTTGGCTTGTCATTGTAGGAAAAGCACAGGTGTAAATAATCAAATGAATGATGGCTGAATTCCATTTAGCTGCTTTAGTTTCAGGGTGCTGGCGTTGTGCATGATGGCTCACTGTCACAGCTTACTGGGACAGAGCCGTCGTTAATGTTATTAGTAACACCTGCTTTTCCCACTATGACAAGTCAAAATGTCTGCTGTGAAAAAGGCCTATTGTCCGTGTGTAGCCATCAATCTCACTGAATAATCTTTCCAAAGGTCCCATGCTGTCAGTTCCCCTTATAATGCCCTGAACACACCACATTGTATTGGTGGAAAAAATAGTAATGTGCTCCTCATTACCATTAACTTCCACAGACAAAAACTGAACTAAAGTGCTGCTGCTTGATTGAAAGGCTCCTTGTAGCTCCAATTTAGCTAGTAGTGCTGAGCAGGCACAGGCTTTGTTTTCACGGCTGTAAGCCAATCAGGGAATGAGTATTTAAACTGACTTCCTGTTAGATCAAACTCACTTCCTTTTGAAAATATGACCTCTCACACACAGTACAGATCAGTACAAACGCACAACATTTTTATTTTCACATACATTTTTGTTCTTTCTCACACACATTACCACACACTACACTTGCTCACACACACTACAATTTCTCTCATGCGAACAATATCACTCTTTCTCATACACATCGCTATTCTATCTTGCATACGCTACTATAGAGAGTATGATGGTGTACGTAAGTGAGAATGAAAGTGTGTCGAAGAAAGTACAGCTTTAGTGTAAGTTATTATGATTTATGGCCCACAGAATTGTGTGTGTGTGTGTGTGTGTGTGTGTGTGAGAGAGAGAGAGAGACACAAAGACATTTGAGCCCAAAGTATTGTGCTCTCTAAAGCTAAAGCTAATCTTTTAGTTGGACAGCTTTTAACAACAGACAGTGCATATCAGATCGGTATGAAACCATGGACAATTTCAAAAGTGAATTCTCTTCAGAAATATTCTTCATTTTTCTGTATTTTTATATCATTTGGAACTGAATTATTATTTTTCAACGATTCTTTGAAGTGCTGCAGTACAAGACGTCCAGTGTCCTTGCATTTGCAGTTGCATAGCGACGGTGTTTTAAGACTGCCATTGAGATATGGCTTTGGGAGGTCCCTGGTGAGAAAGGTACAGTACATTAACCAGGTACAAGGCATGGAGCACGCCATCGCCATTATCGTCTGTGATCCATGAAGCCACTCCGACGGCGGTCCTCCCCGCCCCCCCCGTCGTTCTTGGGAAGTGGAACTGCCTCCCTCACCTTTTCATTCGGCTCAGCTGTTCACACATGATGGACAGGTGTTGGGTGAGCTTGACCATGGCGATGATGATGCTTCCCACAATGAACGTGCAGGTGGGCCAGAAGAGGGAGTGGAAGACCGCCACCTGGCCGTAGATCTGGGTCAGGATGGCGCTGTCCGCCCGGTCCTTGGGATCCACGAAGCACAGGACAGTGCGCTGGGACCGGAGGCGCTCGGATATGTTCAGCACCATGGCGTGTGTCGCAGCCCAGTCCTTCTGGCACTTCGGGACGAAGAAGCACTGGAGATGATAAAGGCCCATGTGAACCAACAAGTCAAAGGAGGCCCATGTGAACCAACAAGTCAAAGGAGGCCCATGTGAACCAACAAGTCAAAGGAGGCCCATGTGGACAAAAATGGGATTGGCCACCCTTACTAAATCTGGCATGCAAGTACAACTAGTACGTTTTGTGAAGTATACATTCTCCGCAGCCGCTTTGCAAAGACTGCTTTGTCTTAATTTGCGTACTTCCATACATACACTTGCTATTTTGAGTGCATAATTGCGCTCACACTGAGTATGGCAAAAATGCAGTGCGCTACGAGTACCAGGATGGCGTACTCATCGCGGTCAAAAGGTTGAGTGTGTAACGCCGTACGTGTGAGACACTCCTCACCCTCGGTGGTCACCATCTTGGCTATGTAGCGGATGGGGAGGGGCCACCAACATTTGTGAAAATGGCGGTCGAATTAAAAGAACATTCATTTTTGTACATTTTTAATAAAGTTAAGTGAGCAAACAAAATAGATATTTTGGCGTTCAAATGTTTGCAATTCGCCATTAAGAAGAAGAAGAAGAAGAAGAAGAAGAAGAAGAAGAAGAAGAAGAAGAAGAAATAGTGGTCACGATTGTCATTTCCGGTAAGTGCACACCTTAGCTACCCTGTCGAAGTTCACGCACTATGCAAGTAAGTATATAATGTAAGTCTCCTAACGGAAGTATCTGAATTGAGACACACCAACTTTGGCCAGGCCACTGACCCCCATCCTAAAGTACCTCAGGGTTGCTGTCCTGGGTCTCCTCGTTGTGGGACAAGCGGACCACTTTCCCTGAGGAGTTGAGGCTGACGTAGACCTGGAGACAGGGGTATCTGGAGCTCTTCCAGCACTCCCCTCCGCAGCTGAAGGAGCAGTTCACATCCCACACTATGGTGGCGTTCACGATGACACATCTTGATGCCTCGGTCCACACGCTAAAGAAGAAGAAGAAGAAGAAGAAGAAGAAGAAGAAGAAGAAGAAGAAGACGAAGAAGAAGAAGAAGAAGAAGAAGATGTCTATTCAGAAAGAATGAGTGGCTATGCTAGGATTGGGAAGATTAGAGTCCAGCGCCTGGTCAGCCCCGTCGTCCGGGTGACCACAGAAGGATGGGTCTGTCTGGTTCGGTGGCCTTACTCCACACACCTCCACAACATATTTTTGAACTTATAACACATATCCCAAAAGTACTTTGTCTGGATGTTTGGATGCAGTTCATTGTATGGCCGACAGCAGGTAATACCTGTCTGAATAGGAGCGCAGTATTGTGATGCCCAGTACAAAGTACATCATGAAGGAGACCAGCACCATTCCCAGACCGAGCAGGATGGCCCGGTCCTCCCCGGCCCGCAGAGCCGTCACGGTCTTCCTCTTGTCCAGCACATCATACTCGCGGATCGTCTGGTAGATGGACCTGAGGAGGACGCATCGATGGATCAGGTGGATCACATTCAAGTGAGTCTCATGGGTTAGTGCCACTGACCTGGCAGATCAGCTGATCAGCCTCTGATCCATGCTCATGATGAATATATAAATACGACAAATTACATAGATACTACAGCTATAATGTTCACATGCGGTGAAGCCGTATTTTGTTTTTCCTTACACCCAAATATAGCAAGAATGTCTCTCCATTGAATAGAGCTATGACTCATGTTTAAAAAAATGTTTAAATGGGATAACCTTCATAAGCAGTAAGGTGTGCTAAACTTAAGTTGCAGAACTAGTTCAGCCCATGGTTTTAATATAGCCAAAGCTATAATTATCTTATTTTATACTAATCTTATTAGGATAGGTTGAATATTGAATATTGAATTATTGTTGTACCTGAGGTCACAATAGGTACAACAATGTGTTGTGTTAAAGTAGTAGCAGATATAATTAAACACTTTTCAAAGGTAGTTTTGGAAAAGACAGTCATTCTGGAAAAGATGTATTACAACCCCATGAAATACAAACGTTAGAGTCACCAGACAATTCACAGTACCTCTTGTCACTTCCTCCTTGAGGGGCCTTACTTCCTGCCCACAGGAACATCTTCACTGTGGGATGTGGGAGTTGCAGCGCTCCCTTGCTGTTCACACTGGCCTGTTCAAACCACCTGCCAACCACAGGAAGTCAGTTACTACAACCTACAGACTCCCATGGTTGGAGCGCTGTTCAAAACACCACCAGTTCATAAAACCATGTGCCTTTATTTAAACATTTTTCTTTGTGGTTGCTGTCGCACGTCAATTTGATATTGGACAACATTGTACACTTGGGTGTAGGAGTTTGTTGTGTTTGTGTGCTTGTTTTAAATGACAGTGATTCATATCTAATGGCGTACATGCAGACAAGGTTACTACTGTAATGTAGCGTGACTGCAAATGCTTTTGTTATTGTGCCCATCCATCAACATGCTCATATTTAATGATGTGAAACAAGATAATTGGTGTTGTTATGATGGCCCCATAAGTATAGCATACTTTCATCTTCATTGGCATTTTAGATTATTTAACACAATGCATATATCAGATCGCAGCACTCCAGTGGCACACGTTCATCAACTTCTGATTTTCACTCCACTAGAGGTGGGTATGTGGAGTGTGTGTGCGTTGTTGATAGCTGGTCTACAGCCTCACCTGAGTCAGACTGATTGGACACTGTCACGGCAGCACGTAACATCTGCTCGGCAAATATCATGCCATCTCCAATAAATGCATGTCTGTCAACACAATGCCAGTGCAGCTCTTGAAATGCAAAAAACTAGTTTGAGATTAGACACCGGCTTCAAACCGGTTCTCGAACTGCCTTGGTGGAAAAGGGGTAATTTTTAATGCTTAAAACATTATAAGCTATTAGTTATTTCATTTGATTGAATTAAATTGAATGAAAACATATTTAATAAGGATATCTACTTTTAAACCTCCAACATTATTTAACAAATGTGTCCTTGCCTTCCTCCAGGTTAATTTTAAATAAAGACATACTGAAACAATGGGATAAATCATGCACAGTGTGCCAGCTGCTTATTCTGAGCTATTGTCAGTAAAAAATCCAATACCCCGTAAAATATACACAGCAGTAGCCTTACTCCATACTTTTGCACCATCTGGAAAGGGTGTGTGTGTGTGTGTGTGTGTGTGTGTGTGTGCGTGCGTGCGTGCGTGTATCTAGGGGAAGCTTGGCAGTGATTGGGAACATTCTGGAGGGTAAATCATTTTGTGTTCGCCTGATGACGAAGGGGCGTGGTCCAATAAGGCCAGGTGTTGATACCAAGTTTGTGTTGCTATCTGCTTTCTCTTGTCGTTATTTAAGCTCTCAAAAATGTATGAGTCTTTCAGAGTGTGTACGCATAAGTGTAATTGTGCTTTTTGAATTTTATTCAAAATGTTGAGTCTTTGTTTAAGCACACTGAGGGCTTTCTTATGATACATGTTACATCATATTATGCCATAATTTAGCACGTTTATACAATTTTATACCATTATGCCATTTATTCAGCCCCAGAAAAGGACAAATGTGTACCAGCTTCACCCTTTGTTTGGAAATGTATTGATGGAAATTCATGTGGGACCGGAATTGAACTCCACTTACTTATAAAATGACCTTGCCCTTTGTCAGGTGCAAGTGAAAGGCGTATAGTATGACACATAAAAACATAAAGCTCAACGGTTTGTAGCATTAACAATTTCTGCACATTGTGCTATCTCAAACTTGGATTTGTTACACGCCTTTACATCAACACTGCCCTTCCCCTGACCTGAAGTTGTGCTTGCTGCTGCTAACTAAGTGTTTCTGAGCCGGTGTAATTCGTTGGTATTTCGTCACTTCTGCCACTTGTAATCTCGGAGGCCAGATATCCAGACGTCCGGCTCATAGTGGCAGTACTTCCTACAGACAGTCTTATCTGAATGTTACGTTTTTTGGAAATTTCTTATCAGACACATCCACATTTTTGTTGTAATGTGTTAATTACCATGAGCACTGATTTGGTGGTCACCTTTGTTTCCATTAGCCGCCCTCCGTGTGCTGATACTGTAGATCCCCACCCACAGAAACAAAACACACATCTACAAATATACAAAAAACACCAAAAACTATCTAATGTATGATTGGATGTTTATTGTGTATGAGTGAGTATCTTTCCTATTTACCCCAATATTTAATGGAAATATGTTTCCATTAAATATTGGGAAATATGTTTTCCATTCAATTACCCCAATATTTAATGGAAATATTTCAGATTTTCCAGGCTATTTAAAAATGTTTTTGTCTTAATTAAAACAATTATACAGAATGCATAAGAAATGTTATTGTATTATAAGCAGCATGTATAATAATAATATATTAGCCTACCATTGGTAAAAGTGAAAGCATAGTTTTTATCATGTATTTAATCAGGTTTATATATATATATATATATGTATGTGTGTGTGTGTGTGTGTGTGTGTGTGTGTGTATTCATATGTGCCTGACAAGAGGTTGGCATACGCCAAGTCTCCATTCAGTGACTGAGAGTTGTGGTTGAAAGCGGGTGCTCACCTGATCTCCGTTGGCGTGGGACAGGTGTTGATGGTCAGCCAACTGTCATCTTGCATAGCACCTTACACATGATCTCCCTCAGTCTCTCATCTCCTCATACGTTCAGCGGTGTTTCCTATCAACCACAGTAGACGCCTGGTTGAAGTAGCTTGCAATTGCTCTGTTAAACTGAGAACACCCTGCCAGAAGTAACAATGAACAGACAAGCCATTTTCCAAGCACAATAAAAATGTCTGTTTTTAAGAAAAATCCAACAAGAAGAAAAAAAAAGTTAAAGAAACATTAAGAATGCAGAGAAATATAATTAAATTGTAGTGCTACATTAGGAAAATACTGAAAAAGAAAAAGATTCCTGTCGTTCCCTGAATATTTAAGCCAAGTTAGCTCTCTTAGTGTAGCCTCTTCATTACGTGCTAACCAGCTGCTGCAACAGCCAGTTGAAGTCTTCATCCACTGTGGTTGCCTGCCTGCATTCATATAAAGGCAGGTCTGTGGGAGTGGCATTCCCGCCATTAAAATAGAAGACAGAGGGACAAGGGGGGCGCGATTGTAATTAATTTGACTAACACCAGCAGCACAAGTGTGCTGGCAAACTCAACACACACACACACACACACACTTAAAGTGACACACCAACAATGGGTTTGTCTGTGAGGGGGCCTGTCTACCGTGTCACAACACTCTGTCTGTCTCCGCTGCCCTTGTGAGACAAGCCACGAGACACACACATACACACACACACACGCACACACACACACAGCCTTGCAGGGAGGCAGTGGCTCAGGAGGTGGAGCAGGTCATCAGCAACTGGAAGGTCGCCGGTTCGATCCCCGGCTCCTCCTAGCTAAGTGTCGAGGTGTCCCTAACCCTAACTGCTCCTGACGAGCTGGCTGTTGCCTTGCGTGGTCAACACCGCCGTCGGTGTATGAATGTGTGGCCACGGGTCAGAAAAGCGCTATATAAATGCAGCCCGTTTGCCATTTCCGAATGCCACATGTTCACACACCACCCACCCCCCCAGTCATTGGGAGTCCGGACTCTCGAGTCCTGGCCGCTGAAATCTGTGTCTTTTGCGTCACTCGCAACGCAACACACAACGACGACGACCTCGAGTCCAGAGTGATGGAAGTGCATCTGAGCAGAAGCAGAGTGGTACTGTGTGGCGGTATGAAGGGCAACTGGCACCTTGTGGGGAGGCTTTTGTATTTAGCTTTTCTATTTTTTTCTATTTTTTTATGCCAAATTGTTGTTGTTTTTTGTTGGAAAGCCACGTCACCGGCGTTCGTAGTGACGCCTACATCGTTGCCACGGCAACACATGCGGCTAGGTTGTGGTGATGTCTGGACACACAAATCAGATGCGATCACTTGCAAATAACGGACAGTGCGGACAGTCTGTCTTTCAGATCTGATTTGAGAAACAAATGTGATTTGCCGGCAGTCTGAAAAAAGCGCTAGAAGACTAAACTAATGAGCCCCATCTCATCATGTCGCGTGTCATTCATCATCTCTATGACAACCAGGGCAGCTTGATGTACCACCAAGTCAGCCGGGACGCGAATCGTCCCACAATACCGCATTAAAATGATTTTTGAGTCGTGTCGATATAATATGTATTGCGATTCTGTAAATATTATTATTCTGTAAATATTGAAATACAATATTCGGATTTGTGCGATGTTATCTTTTGTGTGGTTTACCATATGGGTTAACGTTCGGTTGATGCAAATGCCCTAGGCAAATACTACTTCTATTATCGCACTATACACTCCAGTCTGTGGGACGGTAGCCTACCACTCATTTGTTTCCACTAAGATAATGTTGACGTTTCTGGCTCAAAGAGAAATAGATTTGGCCCCACATTTGTCCGGCGGGCCCCATATTGTCATTGGCTCCTGGACATCTTCTTTTGGGCCCTGGGGTGCAACCTGGTGGGTGCAACACAAGTGATCGGTGGTCGGATCACACTCTGCAGGGAGCCTTGTTCGCTGGAGCAGGTTTAGTACTGTCAGAGCTGCATGCGCAGACGTGCACACACACACACACACTTACACAAACGCACACACACACACACACACACAAATGATCTGTCAACTGGCAGCAACAAGTAACCCTGAGAGGAACTTGGCTCTCTTGGTCACACATACGAGTGGCATGCGCATCAGGTGGCAGTGCACCATGACAGCACAGGTGCTGCGGTACACACATGCACATGCCTGTGACGCACACACCCCCAGACACACACACACACCCTCACACACAATGTCTGAGCTATGATGTCATGCTTCTTGTTCTGGAAGGTCATTTGGAAGGCAAGTTTTGCTTAGTGTGTGTGTGTGTGTATGTAGGGGGGGGGGGGGGCTTGCCTGCATGCGTGCATGCGCGTGTGTGTGTGTGTGTGTGTGTGTGTGTGTGTGAGTGTGTGTGGGT
>JAOPJI010000016.1:11505750-11524000 GCA_027122695.1 Merluccius productus
GAGGCTGTGTGACTGGTGTCTCCCCTAGCTAGCTTAGCAGGGCTGCGGCGAGGCTGTGTGACTGGTGTCTCCCTAGCTAGCTAGCAAGGCTGCGGCGAAGCTGTGTGACTGGTGTCTCCCTAGCTAGTGGCGAGGCTGTGTGACTGGTGTCTCCCTAGCTAGCTAGCAGGGCTGCGGCGAGGCTGTGTGACTGCTGTCTCCCTAGCTAGCTAGCAGGGCTGCGGCGAGGCTGTGTGACTGGTGTCTCCCCTAGCTAGCTTAGCAGGGCTGCGGCGAGGCTGTGTGACTGGTGTCTCCCTAGCAGCTAGTAGCAGGGCTGCGGCGAGGCCTACCTCATTTTCGCCTGGCGGGTCAGCGCCGCTGTGTTTCATTCTGGAGCCGTTGGCCGCCACTGAACCGCTTGGCTCTTTCTCTACTAGCGAGCCACCTTTTACAATCCGGACCCGAACCGCCGCTCCTCCGCGTCCGTTTCGACGGGATTTATTCAAGAAGTTGCTGCTGCTGCTGCTGGGGGGGGGGAGCCGGCGTTTTTTTTATCCCGAGCACACGGCGTCGACTCGGTGAGGGGGGGAGGAGGGGGGTTCACGGATCCCGGATCGCCGGGTCAGCGGGGCCGTTATAACGCATTTCTGAGGTTTCAATACGCCGGTTGGAAAAAGGAAAAAAAAAAAAAAAAAAAAAAAAAAAAACACACACACAACGGCGGCGGAGGAGGATCCATATTAGGAGCCCACTGGAGAAGGCGCCCCTTGTGTGTGTGAGTCGGAGCCTCCGGTGAGTGTTGTGTTTTCTCCTGTTTTCACGCCGCCATCGCGGTTATAAATGGCGGGGACCGCGGCGGACGGGAGCCGCGACCCCGTATCGACACGCTAGGCCGGCCGAGCCGCCGTTTCGGACGGTTATTTTGGGTGTTTTTCTGTGGTTGTTTGGTGGTGGTTGGTGGGGGGATGGGCGACCTCGGCGCGCGAGCGTGCGTTGCGTGCGTGAGTGTGCGCGCGCAGTGCGTGGATGCCTGTGTGCGCGTGGCAGTGAGTCTGTGTGTTTGCGGGCTTTTTTTTTTTTCTCGAAAACTTTTTTTCGTTAGTTTTGACAAAACGGTTCATTTTACACGCACTTTTAAACACTAATACCTTATATTATGTACAACTAACTCATAACCGCCCCCCGTGGTACGATAGCCCCTAAAATATTAGCCAAACAATCTCATAACTTGGATGTTTATTATTATAATTATTCAAATTATTGTTATAGAAATTATTATTATAATTATTATTTCTGTATTATTATGTTAGCTGTGTAAACGTGTGTAAAGTGATCACAACATGAATCACAGCTACTAGTGGCGGTTCAAACCCGCGGCGGTGGGGGAGGGGTGGCCAGCCATCTCGCGAGCACCCGCGCGCGCGCGCCAGGCTCGCTGTGCCAGCCTTGTAAATCAGCTCATTGACGTGCTGCTCCTGGTCTGGGAGATGCTGAGCACCAGCTGGACCTGTGGGACACCCTTAGCCCTGCCCTGCACACACACATCTCCACCTGGACACACACATTTCAGGGTGTTTTATTTGGGGGTGTACACCCAATTTTAAGAATTTCTAAAAACTTTGACACCGGCCTAATTGTTTCTGACTTTGCCTCATCACACTTGACCCCGTCTTGAAGCGTATGACCTCAGGTGTAACGCCATACCTTAGCGGACCACCTGTAATCCAGAAAGTCACTTGTTGTGAACTATCTTATGTGTGTGGAGACTAGTTTCACATGTTGTCTGGGCTATTCACAGCGAAACATGGTCATGTTTATTGGAGTAGACTTTATTTGGCTACATTTCAAACGCTTACTTTAGATATGATGGTCGTTGTTTAAAAGGACATAATACCCACATTATATTTTACTTTTAAATGTCCTTGGAAAACCTAACTTTTTCTTGCTGTGGCTTGGCTTAATATTCACACGAGCCATCAGAGCAAATAATTTGAATAATGGTTTTTGTCGTGTACAACATTTCAAGTTTGCCTAGCTTCTCAATTGTAAGACGTTGCAGGATGACAGATACAAGTATGCCTTTTGTCCATTCATCCTTTTTTGAGTTGTTATGGCTGTTATTTCTGGCAAAGTTTCACAGTATATGTTAAATAGTCACCAACTGGTAGTTGGATACACTTCAGAGCAAGGCTATTTTGCTTTTACAGATGCAGTTTTAATCTAGGTCATGATGCCTACTAGGGATGTGCACAGCTCACAGTTCTCACGGTAGAATAAAATATTAATCTTGTGCCGACATTTTAAAATGTTGAAATTGATGATAGGCAAAACACTATCCATTTATAAACAAAAACACAAACAGTATTATTATGATCCCTTATCTCTCAGCATTATTACAGATCAGAAGCATCCTCCAGAGCACCATACACTGCAGGGCTTGTAGAATGGCTTTTGAAGTTCAGTCTTTGTGATGAACTGTTTCCCAGCTGAGTGTTTGTAGTATTGTGGCATGGAACTGCGTATTTTAATGGATGTCATCAACCAGCTGGCCTGTTCTCTCCGTTTACTTCAAATATAGCACGGGTCTGAGGCATTCTTACCAGCCAGCAATATTACTGGCTTTGCAGAATATTACATATGTAATATGTTGCCTGGCCAGTAATGTAATAATACAATTGAATACTATATAATGATTGAAGACTCTTTTAGCTAAGCTAGTAAGCTAGTAATCCTACACCTTTTTCCTTTATTTTTGTAGGACTCTTTTGCGATATAATATTTTCATCATCTAGCCGAGTTTGAAATGTTGTGCTAGTGAGAAATAGCACTTGGAATATACATACATACTGTACATACGTTTTTACGGATAATCAGTTAATGGCATTGGAAACAAATGGATGTATTATAGGAAAAATCAGCAAGCTCAGGCAGGGTTGTTTGGACATGTGTTTTAGTCATGTTTACTTACTACACAAGACTTTGGGAAACCAGGCCTGTTTTGTTTCAAATCTTTCCTGTATCTTATTGGCCTCCCTGCCCAGCTACCACTTGTTTTAGGAGTTCCCTCCTTTGGGGAGTTCCCCTTCCAAACGTATCAGTAAAGATACTACAGCGAGACGGCTATGACTCATTCATGTTATTGGTAGGCAAAACTACCCACAACAGAGACCCACTAGCAAACAGACCTTGCTAAAGATATTCATTGGTTTAAAGATGTTGTTTAGTGTGCTGGAAAGATCCCTTGCGGGAGTGCACCAGTCTATGGCGGTATTTCATTGTTTGAATAAACATTACTCTTTTTCAGTACATTAAAGTTTAAAAATGTTGCTAACTTCAGTCAGTTGGTGCTCTCATAGAGGCAAGTGATGGAAAGGAAACTAACATATAGAGCCAGCAATCATTTTGCCTTAATAAGTTCAATACTTATAAAAGTGTTTTATAGGCTGTTTTTTAATATGTTAGGGGGTGGCTTTATATCTCAGTTAGCTGATTCTGATGCCTGAATCTTTTACGGGAAATTTGTAGTATTTTTGGGTGGGGGTTGTAATGTTATTTCTGCTGCTATTTGACTTAAATGTGCTGCTATTTGACTTATATTCTGTCCATCTAACTCCTAACTCTACATTCTCTGCTACAAATGCACTACCGGAGTCCAGCATCTAATACCTACTATACACTAGAAAATGTGAAAAGACTGACACCCTGTCACATTTAAAGACAATGTGTCATAAGTCACAAGAGTTTTAAGTCACAGACTTTTAGACTGGGGATCTTGCAGGGTCACTATTTGCAAGACTACAACTAGATTCCTTTTGAGATTATTACCCATCAAGCTCCTGGTGGAAATGTACAGGAAGAAAAGCTGTTGAACAACGGAGCAGAAACAGGAGCAGCTTTGGGCCACAGCTGCCCTTGTGTGTGCAGTGGTTTGTTCTGAAAAAACATCTAAAAAGAAAAAGAGAAGACATTGCAGAATGTGGACACGACCATGGTTGAGAGAACGGGGACAGCAAGGTCTGTCCTTTTTTTCCTTCTCCACCCTATCGTGGTAACAAATTCGAGGACACGTCAAAGAGGCACTCTTGTTCACTCCTTAACTCCACACGTTCTTGCGCCTTCCCCTTGCGAGTCCCCTCCATGTTTACTATCTACCTGGTTGGCTGCTTCCTGTTTGGTGCTGGAGAGAGCGCACCTATTGGTGGTTAAAAAGGTTCACATCATTGAACTTCACTATTTGCATGAGCGAAGACTGAAAACACACGATAATATTAAACATGTTTGATTTTATCGGAATGTCAAGACGAGAGAAAACTGACTTAAGACAGCTTGGACTGAGTTTTATGACCTGACACCAAGCTATCGAGATGACGGGAGCATGATTTGTCTGCGGCAGTGAAATCGCTTGACAAGTCGTTTGGTGTAAAGCCGGCATAAATATGACAGCTCTACCTTAATGTGCCAGCAAGGCCTTTTTGCATGCTTTTCCTTAAGTCGTTACACCTATAGGAACAGTGTCACAATGTTTATCACCAGAGCTTGAAATGGTGGTGGTTTTTGCTTGGAAACACTGGGACGCTAGATCTGAGAACTACAACATAGTATTTCTCTGTTTCTATACAGTATTTCCTTTCCCACCTATATTGAATGTGGAGCATGTGGACACCAGAAAATGTCCAGTCACTGATTAGATAGCAGAGTAAAGCTATCTACACAAAACACATCGATCATTGGGCCTCATTAAATCAGCGAGAGATAGAGTCGGTGAGCGAGAAATGTGGGCTATTAGAGTTATGTAAGCAGCGCTCGCCAGTGCTGTAGGATTGGACGTGAGGGGGAAGGGAAAGGGATGTGCAGGGGGATGGAGGCGGTATCCACAGGCAGAGGAGGGAAAGGCCAGGCGAGTAGAGTCCTATTGAAATTCCTTATGTGAATGAGTCAGTGGGCCTGACGTAGCCATGCTCCTGCAAGAGTATGCCAGCTGGGAAGGAAAAGTTTGAGGAGGAAAATGGAGTGATATGCTGTATGTAGCGGTAAACGCATGCAGTAGAGAATCATTTGGATGAGGATTATTATTTGATGGCCCTAAATATCTGACTGATCCTGTGTAATTCATGGATAATCATCACAGGAATTTGGCCTCATCTAAGAGACATGTGCACATAAAATTTTGAGTTTGGCGTTTGGACACTATTCGGCTAACCTTTGGCCCATAGTGCTGGGCTGGCACCGACCCGCTCTTTGTCTAATCAGTTACACGCTCTGTCTGACAGCTAGCGGCCTCCTTTGACACACTTTTCCTACGCCCAACCTTTTTGTCGCGGTAGCTCATCGGTCACTGCTTCACACTTGTCTAATCTCTGGTTACATCTCTGGCCAGCAGAAGGCAGGGGGGGTGCAGCAAGCACTGGAGAGTAAAGGTTGGCACGAAGTAGAACCGGCTACCAGTCAAGACAATTATTATTTTATACACTCATGATACTCCATAAGGTTATTATGGAAAATAATTCCCCATAACGACACAGTCTGAATAAAAGGGATTTTGTTATTTGACCCTTCCTGCTTTAAAAAATGCTTCTACATGAAGAAGCTCAATAACCGACAAGGCCTCACGTTTATTTTTTCCGGTGCTGTTTATACATGCACAAAGAAAAAAGTCTAAAAAAAAGGGGTGTTTAAATCCAGTCGAGGATCAGAGACCTGAGTTTGCAAAAACTGACAACCGCAGCCACGTGATGTGTGGGCCGTGACACACAGGGGTCAAGTTCGCCCTAGTGAAAGACTGGTGCAGCCTTTGCTCACCCCTCTCCCCCCACCAGGCTTTGATCTTTACTAGCCCCCGAGAGCACTGCTGCATGCCTTCCTGCATGCCTTGGTACTACAGACTGCATACGTTAATTACATTCTTGAAAAGCCAGACTACTACAACAAGGAATTTTTTGGGAAAATGTTTTATATTTGACCGTAATCCCCTTTACCACACTTCAAACAGGTCTGTCTAAGCCACTTATGTAAACACATCTTTTCCAGGCCAGAATTAGCCGCCATTCCATGTTGAGCTCGCACAAATTCAGCTGTGCTTGTGGATGTGCCTGTGTCGATAAATCCTACCCCTTTAAAAAAGGTTTCCTTTCAAAAACAAACATTTTGTTGAATAAAAATGTAGAAGGCACGCACACACCATCCTGGCAGCAGCCTATTTTTTTCAATGAGACTAACGGTGAGCTTTATGAGAGGCTGAGGGCTGGGTTGGCTTTGTGTAGCTCCGACTATATCATGGGATCGCTGTGCTGCACCAGAGTGTTGAGGATTATTGATAGTGTTAGCTAAAACCCAGGACCCAAAATAGTCCATGCGTTTCCTCTCATGCACTTCGATGGAGAGATGTCTTACTATTCTCAAAGAAGGCTATAGTAAGATATCTCCAAAACAAAGGGTATACATTGCTATTTCACATTGTTGACCACTCTAAATATGAAACACACTGTTGTCTATTACTATGCATTTTTATCATTGTTATTAATGATATTGATTTGTTGTATTTCCTTGCTTTGGCATTGGTTGTGGACTGATACTCAAGTGCATTAGCTAACATTGCTTTGCAATCAAAGACTTCAGATCAAAAAGGGCTTTTTATCCAAGATAATCTACAAACAAGTTAGTATCTGCTGTTGAGCGTGAATACAAAACCTTCCAGGGTTCCCCACAGCTGTCTATAGGCGAGGCGCAGCGCCTCAGTGAAATGACCAACCGCTTCTACAGACAACTTTCAATATGACGACGTCAACGTGCGCGCCGGTTCATGTCAGCATCTGCATTCAATTTCACAGAAAATGTAATGCCTGATATAATAAGGCTAATAGCAGCCTTATCAATAAGCATAATAAAGCTATCTAAAGCGGGGAGCGAATGGCAGACCCAGCGGTCCAAGTCCCCATGGGTCTAGCAGTGTAAACCGCTGGAATCTGACCAGGGATCGTGTCTCTTTTTTGCCCCACTTTAACACCTTAGATCAGTTTATTATGGAGCGTGAATATAGAGTAAACATGCACAGTTGCGGAGCATTCCCTCATCAACGTTTTAAGTTGTAGATCTCTCATTGGGTCCAACATGAATAAAGTCTCCTTGTGAAGGGTTGGTTCTCTTAGTAATTATAATTTTCTCTTACCCATGGTTAATATGCAAGCCTAATGCAATTGATGTAGGCCTATATTAGAATGTGCTGTAGGCAAAATCTGTTTCTAGTTGACTGTGCTGTATGAGACAATTTAGCCTTTCGGCCGCTACCGCCTAATTACTGACCAATCGGGGCATCTCTGATTGGTTCCGGGAATCCACCTTGCCTGTCAATCACGTAAAGCTAAGCTCCAGGTGCAACACTTCTCAATGGCAGAGAAACGTAGGTAGGGAAGGAGCCGTTTTTTGGGGGTGTTTATTTTCAAAATCTTGCTCTCTTCTGTTCTCTTTCCAACTCTCAAATCGTGCCTACAGCGGCCTCTCTAGTCTGTTTCATTTGGTTATTATAATGCACATGATTTTTTTTTTTAAACCCACAATTGTTTGACAGAGAATTTGAGTGGACAATTTTAGGGTACGGCCCTACACTATTGCTTGCCTCTTTCTTGGAAGCACTTCCCCCTCCACTAAACCTCTTTTTGTGGGAAACCCTGCATTTTACAGCGCAGTCGGTCTAATTCCTGAGTAGCTGGCTATTGTTTTGTTCACCCTGTTCAGCATTAGCATGCAGCAGGGCAGGGATAGTAAAACTATGCATCAGGCTTTTGTGTCGCACCAAACCATTTGGTGCCAAACCGCAGTTCAACTGGATGAACACCCTTGCTGTATTTGGCATGTATGTATGACATTAGAAATATGAGGCATGGTTCGCTTGGTTTCCGATTTCTGGATTTTTTGTGGGGAGAGACCATTTATGAATTGTTGGCCTGCTGTTTCAGCCCTTGCAACCAACATTTGTTTTGTTGCTGTCTTTGATTGTGTAGTATCTAATGCCTAATGCCTATATATTATTCATTGTTTGTTTGTGATTTCCATTTCTAATATCAAATTTACTACAAGAAGCAACATAACAAATACACTTAGTGCAGTCCTTGAACAACTCCCATATATTTTTCAAATGATCCACAGCTTGTGGCTTGCTTGGTACAACGTACAGGCTTTTGTCGGTCTATTGATACGACAATCCCGAGAAAAAACTGCATAATTCATAATTTTCAAGTAGAAGTCTATGGCAAGGTTACATTACCCCATCACCTAATTTCGGTTACACACAACAAGCGAGTTGAAGCATGGCCCCTTGGCAGCAGGAGAAAATCTAACTTGTAGTAACATTAATTGGGTTGAATGCTTGCAATGAATGCAGCTTGTGGTGTAATAGCTTTAAGTCATTATTGCACCCCGCATAGCACTATTTGTGGGGCGTAGTCCAGGGCTCACTGGGCCAGCTTCCTCCAGCAGTCCCCCTCTGTGACCCTGATATGCTTCCAACGGTTTGGACTGTCCACACCCAAGACGGCCGGTGTCTTATCCCATGTAACACTATCCCCCCTCATTCTGTGAGCCTGTTTTATGGCCCCAGGAGTTTACGGGGTGAGAGGTTGAACAGGAAAATAGTGGGGAAGGGTGTGTGTGTGTGTGTGTGTGTGTGTGTGTGTGACTGTGTGTAAGTGTACAATGAGCAAGGGAGATGAAGAGAAAATGGCAGAGAAGGGTAAACAGGGCGGCAGTAGGAGAGATAGTTTCCGTAGGCTATTTGGATGCAGGGACGTGTGTGTGTGTGTGTGTGTGTGTGTGTGTGTATTAGGGCTGCAACGATTAGTCGATTCATCGATTAGTGAAGTGACAGAAAATTTATCGAATTGAGTTTTTATAATCGATTAGTCATTTATCTGTATAGCAGAAATACCAAACATTTGCTTCTTGATGCTTCAGAAATTTGTGGTTGGTTCGTGCTGGTACGGATTAAAATTATTATTATACGTTATAAAATTAATACTTTATTATTCACTTTGGATTCCGGTAACTTGTGACATTTTCTAAACTAAATGATTAATCGATGAATCTAATCATCATTAGATTAACTATGAAAATAATTGTTAGTTGCAGCCCTAGTGTGTGTGTGTGTGTGTGTGTGTGTGTGTGTGTGTGGGTGTGTGTGTGTGTGTGTGTGCATTGGGGGAGGGGTTGAGGAAAAGGAGAGTCAGCGGGGAAGACTTGACAGTGGAAAATGGGATGGATACCACCGGTTCAGTTGTTTTCTCAGCCCAAGGACTTTTTTTTTCTCTTTTCAAAAGCGTGTGATAGCTACCATTTTCATTCTAAACGGTCTTTCCACAAAGCAAGGCACATGACCTGGGCTAAGAGCCTGGCTCAATTGAATTTGACTAATTTGGTTTATGTTAAAATAATAAATGCCAATCAAAGGCACAGGTCACTAATGCTGCTTGTTCTGTGAGATGTACTGTGGCCCTGTATTTCTTAAAGGCACTAATGGTCTTACTTGGTCTTTGGAAAACTGCAGGCTAAAACATTGGCATTGTTATAAAACTTATAACATCGATGTCCTATTCATTCCAGAGTATATTTTTCCGGTGTGTAATATTGTACTTTATCACAGTGACAAATTTGCAATTTGTCACTGGCTGTCATGTCAGGCTTCCTGTGATCTGCTCCAGGGTGCTACTTATCCTATGTAGGGTTCTCCGATCAGGATTTTGGGCCTATCACCGATTGCTGGAAGCAGTATCGGCCGATACCATCAGAGAACTGTCTTTTTATTTATATTTTTTATGTAGTAATATGTCTTATATGATCTTCAACATAGTAATATATGGCACTGTTACTCTTACATAACACCTAATTTAGAGAAAACATGTAAAATCTTATGTTTCTGCCAGTCTCCGCCAAACAGTTTGTGAATGTTCTTCTCTGCTCCGAACTCAAGTTGCGTTCTTTAACGCCATGATGTGGGGATGTGTGGAGCGCCGTCTGGGCAGCGGTTGATTTTGATGTCCACGTCCAAGAGCTCCAAGCTTCTCGTATACTTATAGTATAACGCCACGGTGTGTGGCACATTTCAAATACAACACCGCTCATCCATGATCATACACAACGACGGTACTAGCTTAAAAAAAGTATTGCAAAGTTAGCGTGGGTCGTAACCATGAGGATAACACGTCCCCCCCGCTCCTTCCTAAAAATCTCATATAGTGTTCAAATTCAAGCTGAAACAGGCAGTTCACTTACACTTTAAGTATTATAATGAAGAGATAAGAAAGTGAAGAAATTGACAACTGTGTATTTATTGGCAGGCAACATGTGCAACATATTCTACAGGCTAGTGAAGCCATTTTAGCGGCACATAGAGAAATTGTCTTGCGTGTTTTGCATCTTCTGATCGGCCTTTATAAAGACCACCAATCAAACTATTTATAACAAATATCGGCTGATAACGATTGGTGGCCGATCGATTGTAGCACCCTTATTAACCAGAATGACTTTCACTACCCCCTCTCAACATCAGGCAATATTCTGTAAATTGTACATTTATAAATTGAATAAATTAATCAAATGTATTATAACAATATGTATAACAGGCTTTATTATTAATTGTGAAAGCTAACTAGACATTTGGAAGAATGCTATGACACAATATTCCACACGGGCGATCCAATATCGACCGTCTCTTCATGACAACAGCCACGGGATTAGAGAGATGGTGATTCGGCTGGGAGAACTAGCCTGGCAACGCTAACGTTAGTTGCGGCTGAGCTCGCCATGGCTAACTTAAGCTTAGCTAGTAGTGCATTCTAGAACACTCAGTGGCAGTTTTTAGGTGCTGGATTCAGTATGCAGCTATCGCTGAGGGTAGCAGGCATGCATTGGCCATATCTGGGCTCCCCATTGCCACAACAGACCAAATTAGCTGGACTACCAGGCCGTTTCCTCTTCGGACGAGGCCTCGTTCGGCAGCTGTACAGTGGTCATGGCCACGCCCAAAGCCCACAAAGCTGAAGTGTATTCTGGATTTATGAGGCTGCTGGCCCGGCAAAAATGTGTGTGTCAGAAATTACTGATTTCTCACCATAGGAACATTGCCAAAATGTAATGTGCAGTGATTCTGAGACAGAACCCCTGAGTTATTGTCATATCGGGAATTAAACTAAATCTAATACTTATGGTTAATGTGACAGCGATTTGAAGACATACTCTCCAATCAAACCCTATTGTAACTACACAAAACTTTAAAGTAGGACCTGGGGTGCGTTGTACATCACTAATAGACATATCTTAACGATGTCAAAGTGTCTTAGGCCATATTTTTACACTAGCACTGTCGTAGATCAGTGAGTGTCCAAATGTCGCACTGCTTGTTAACCGGTTTGATGAGTAGTACTCCTTTAGGCAATTTCCCATGGATATACCACAATTCAAAATAAATTAACATTATGTTGTTGTGACAAATTAATTGTAGATGATGATGACGTTCTACAATGCCTTAATTAATATAATAATATACATTTATGCTGCTTTGGAATTAATTTTATTTGAACACAATATGATATAAAAGGTTTTCACTGACTCCTATACTTGCACAACAAGGCCAGGCAGAATAACCAGGTTACAGCCATTATCCAGTTTAGATTAAAATACTTTTATTGTGTCTACATGGTGAACAGCGTAACTGTGTTTTGGAAGTTGGGTCAATTAAAGAATTGACAGGTGCACTAAATCCATCTGGGCTGCCGTTGCGGCACTTTCTCCCATCAAGGTTTTTTAATGTGTTTAGATCTCTTATCATCTCCTTGTAGATCCAAACAGCGTGCCATTGTGTCTATGAGCAAAAATGCTCTTGTTTGTGTATTGGCATGTTTTGACCTGAATATCTGAATGCTTGGTGCATGTGCAGAATTAATCACCCCTCCTAAAACTGCCTGAAACACAGGTACATGGCAAAAAACTATTAGGTCATAAAGTAAGAGCTTGAGTTTTCCTATCATGTTGATATCGTGTTATTGTCCTCCCATTGTGCTTGAAACAATAAAGTTACATTTTTCGGCTATGAACAGGATTAATTGGAATGGATATTATCACGACAATTAGACCCCCCCCAGTCAATATTCATTAGCTCTCTGTCCCTACTAAAAATAAAAGCTGGGACGTACTATTCCTCTGTTCTTTAGGACTGAAAATGTGAACCATTGTGAAGAATGCTCAATGAGCAACGGTCACATGGTAGGACCTTTTTAGATGCTCATATGTTGCTGCCTTGAGCTTTAAGCTAGGGCCATGACCCTGATTTTGAATCAAATCCAATTTTGGATATGGTTTTCAAACCTCAAACAGAAATATTTTCAGACCATTTGAACTTAAGTTCCAGTTTGAATACGTGACCATCACCAGCTTGATTACGAGTGTATTACTATAGTTGTCTTTAACTCTGTAAAATGCTGACAGTTAATTTCAGGTGTGAATTAATGAATAACATGGGCGACTTGCAAATTGCAAATATTACATTGCATACTAATTGTTTTCTTCACTTTGAATGTGTTCAGTTTATCACTGCTGTTATAACTGGCTGTTATATGCATAACAGCTAGTTCTGCAAGTAAGCATCTAATGTTTACCTATTGTCACCTGGCAGCTATCTGTACTGTACACTGCCCTGCCCTGATTTGAATGTCTCGTAGTCTGAACCCGTGGAAACAGTTCTGCATTAATACTGCATTCAAAATAGATGGCTTTTACAATAAAAAGGGTTGGGGTTAGCACTGTAGCAAGAGTGCTGGTTTTACCTACGGGTCTTCCCCAAGTACCAAGCATTCCAACTGTGCTGTATGGGTGGAGCTATCAATACTGCCCTGAAATCAGATAAACAACAGAAAAACAACTCAAAAGCCAACATGATGAATGAATGCTGAAAATGCGTAGTTATAAAGGGAAACATATCATACGATGGTTCTGTTTCCCCTGATCTGCCTTTTGAACATAATGGGATGTTCAAGGAGAGAAAATATTGGAATATTCACATTTCCAATATTGAACAATATTAGGCAATTGTCAAAGCCATGTTTTGCTAGTTGTACAGCTAACTTTTCACAGACCACTCCTACTTTCATGGCTCTGTTTTGCAGTTGAAACATGACACGGAGGTCTGGATACGAGTACCGCGTCGCACCGTGCGTACTATGCAGTTGAAAAACGCCAGAATTAAATCTAGACAAATTTCTCTTGTAAATAGGGACTCTGATTTCAACCAACCAGTGGCTCTAGATACAAGATGACAGATTTATGTTTTATTTTTACAGAAAAAAATATCAACTGACAAAATCTACAATTTGTGTCTCAAAAAAATGGACCGCTGATCGCTGTAATTACAGTTTCCCGTTTGACCCAAATGACCAGGGCAATTAATGGAGATCCTCTGCCACGTACATTATTGCAAATGCTATTTTGGACAATAAGGGGCAGTAGTTGAAACAACCTGTGTTCACCGGAAATGGTGTTGTTTTCGCAGCTCCATTTAATTCAATATATTTTCGTTGGATACTCTTTGCATTATTTCATATCAAATATGGCTTCATTTACTCAGTCTATGACAGCATCTCTGTCTTCAGTTATGTTGAAATAAAAAATAATTCTCACCAGTCACCATCTAATTTCTTCTTCTTAATGCTAGGTGCTGCTGAGTCTCTGGAACAAGGCCCTGACTTAACAACGTGGTGGTGGTGGTGGTGTTGGTGGTGAAAAGAGACGTAGCGCTGTGGTGAGTAGGCTGTAGGGTAGTCTCACAAATCAGATATTAGAATAATATCTAAAGTCTGATGGCAGCGAAGCTCAAGCAAGGGAGAACGGGGCGTTTCACTCTCTTTCGCCGTCATATTTGTTTCAACCAATCATGTTGCTGGAGGTATCTTAAGGTTTCAAATCAACACCATGTGGACTGGCCACTGTAGAAATACGCTTATTAAAATCCCCTTCTGACAGCTTCCGCTCGCGCTAATGAGTTTTCTTTGGTAGAATATCTCCGTAAGGAAACAGGAAACAAGGTGTTACTCCGCCCCTTGCAGTGTCTGGTTTCCAGCCCAAGCTCTGTGTCGTCTCCCCCCAGAAGTTCAGCTATAACATAGTAGGACCGCTGGATCCAAGATGAGCTGTAGGGCATTCACGACGACTGAATATTGGTATTCGTGAACTACCGTACTTCTAAAAAGTTGTCGATTGGTCAACGTAAATGTATAATTTATTCCTCATTATTAATGGCCGACATTAAGTGCTATTTGATGTCACAAATGTATCACTGATGTAAGCTGCCGCTTGTCAGTGTCACTTTTAGAACAACAAACCTACCGGGGTGAAAGGGGTTGCGGGACATTGCATCCAGTTTACCTGCTTATTTCCTGCTAGAAATACTAGGCTATAATGCTTGGAAAATACTTTTGTATTCCATAATCAGAATTGCAAATAATCACCATTGATTAGGGTTGGGCGGTTGCCGGTTTTACCGGTACGGTGTAGTGTGAGCTTTTGCCGGTTAAAATTTATGCAAACCGACTGTACCGGCATTTGTCATTATAGCTATTTTCTCATATGAACTCCGGACAATATCCAGAGAGTCAGGTCTGGACAGAGTTGTCCAGAGTTACCTTTTCATACATGAAGCACACAACAGGAGTCGGTGTCATATGCATTCTCACATACTCTGGAAAATACCTGGTTTAGGTGAGGGGTGGCACCTGGGTAGAGCGTGCAGACGGCAGGACATGACACAAAAAGTGTGTTGCAGAAATTGCTTCAAAGTTACGCCATTTTTTATGTCCTCATGGTGGACATATGGCATTTCCATTATTGCTGGACTTTTGGACATGTTGACCAAAAAGTGCGGTTGTCTTTTCAATTAATGGTCTTTATAATTAAATGTATTATACATGATAAACTATCGGTGGTTGTCACTGCCGATGCCTCTCAGATGTTACCATCATGTTACCATCATGTTACCTGTTCTGTTGTCACAGTCAAGGCAGGTTAGCAGCTGCAGCTTTCTCTTGCAGGAATGGAATAGAATGGGTGAGGTGCAGCGCCTTGTTGCCACCAACACTTTTTGACGCAGGCTAAACGGTGCAAATGGTAAACACCAGCTGCATTCACCCTAGTTTGATTGCTGTTGATTGTTAGATTTAGACATAGACATTTATTTGGAGCCTTTAAACGCATGATTATTTAAAATTGTGTATAGTTAGAAGAATTCATGAGAGAGAAGTACAAGAAAGTGCTTTTGCAGTACACAGCGTCTTTGAACCTTTGACTGAACCCTTAAATAAATAGTGTGTGCGTGGTGGCTAATTGTGATTATTAGATACAATAGCATGATAGATCCCTGCTAAAGGAGTTTTATTGTCCTCTTTCACCTTTCCCACTGGCCTGTACTCAGTCATGTTGATTGTTAATGGTTGACATCTGCCTCGCAGGGAATTAGACCACATGTAATTGCCATCCGCAGATATAGAAAGCCATACACAGTTCACAGGCTTGGCATAGGGGGCGAACTGAATAGGCAAGAGTTTTTGTGGTGGAAATCCTTACTGCTTCCACAATACCACAGTTACACAGACAAAGGCCTCTTTGTTATGTTTGGTTTGTGTTTTGTTTTTCTGCTCCTCGTCGATTTAGCATTTGCTTTAGAAGTGTCCCACGTGCTACTCGCTTCTCAGAGTGTGTCGTTGTTCTCAAAATAAACCACAAATATGTTGGAGGCCAATGCCATTGCCACCAATGTATCCTCAAGGAAGCTAGAAATTCCAATGCTCCTGCAACACCACAGTCCCTGAATAACCCTTGTTGGCTCATTTAGAGAGATGTCCATCTTATGCTAATTCATTTTAGCATAACATGCACAATGAAGATGGTCGACAGTTCTGTTTTTTCATTATAATGTCGAAGTTGTATTAATGCACAACCCATATTCAGGTAAATTCTCATTGATTAACATTCTCACATTAAAATGTATTCTACTGTAACCCGCCCCAAAAAAATGATTCATAGCTGAATGCAGGCTGCGACACCAAGCACAACCTCAGACAGCTCTCTACAGCTTGTGCTAAATGCGTCGAAACAGCATACGACCTTCCTCGCTAAATGCAGAGTAATTTGAGTTTGAAGAGCAACTCAACAGGGGAGGCATGTCGATACACACTTAGTCACAACTCCTCCCCGTAATACTACAAGAGCAGAAGGGTCACGGTCACTCAGACTGGGCGAACATGTTGCTCGTAAGCGAGCACATGTTGCAATAGAAGATGGCTCAGGCTCCCACCAGGAGCGGACTATCCATTACAACGTGCATTGTTCACATCCACATACAAAGCAGGAGTTGTGTGAATCCCATGCATGAGTTATATGCTGTCGTCTCCTGTCTCCTGTTCCTGGTTGTTCCTCATATACTGAGCTGATCTACCGTAACAAAATTCCACCAGCCTTTGCTGTGCGGCCTTGAATTTAATTTAATTGAATGCATATATATGACTATGTGAATCATGCATACATGTACTTATATTTACACACAAACATACAAGCACAGCATCATATTTGCACGGTATCTTAACTGCGCTCCAGCCGTTTTATCATAGGGGATGTGCAGAATTTGGGATGGGAAACCAAACAACAGGACATGGCTGCTGTTTACTGTAAAGGAGCCTCTGGTGATGGGATTCCTGGGGGTTGATCAGGATTGTGACTTTGGCCGTAGCCCTGCTAATCCATGGCCAAGCACGGCATCTAGAAGCAGAGAGATGATTCAGCAGCCCTCGCTGACCTCGCGCCTTTCAGCATTAGCAGTTTGGTACAATGACGACGATGACGAGCCTGAGCTCGAACAGGTCCAGCAGCCGGCACGCCAAGATAGGGGGGGGGGGAGGGCACACACATACCACACCATCTGTCACGGAGGGAACAGCCAAGGCCACATATAGGTCCCATGTGAGGCACAGTTAGGCTCACCAATGCAATCTGTCACGTTTCGCAAGTCGAAGGAGTAGCGGTGAAAAGCAAAAAAAACCTGGAATAACCCTCTCCCTCCCCCCTGCGCTCCTGGGATGACTATGGGGGGAGGCGCTGTTGATGCGTCTCAATGTCACCTGAAGTACACAGTCCTTCTGTCTTCCCCCTCGGGCTTCGCTACTTCCTGTGTCCTGTGGAGTGGGGGAGTACGGTCCTCCGAAGGTGATGATGACTCTGTCAGCCGGTTTGGCTGGAGTCTGCCCCTCAAGTCAGTCAGCACATCCAGCGAGGAATCTAGTTCAGCCAGTAGCCTCGGTACATGACTGTGTTCCCTGACTGGCTCAGCGCCGTCACAGAGAGAGCCAGCATATTTTGATTTGTTGAGAGCAATCAAAGGATTTGTCTGTATGATTCAGAGGTGTGTTTTTCGCATTTTGTCTTTCTCAATTGAGTGGGATGCCGTTGTATCCGTTGGTTTGGCCGATTGTTTCAGAAGTTGCTCCCCGTGGTTTTGTAAGCGAATACGTGACTTGTCTAAAAGTTGGAAATACTTGAATTGAAAATACTTGGAAATACTTGCGTTGAATGAGGGATAATATCGTAACCCTTTTGAGAAGGTCAAACAGAACAATGGTAAAATGAGCCATGTGCGGCTGGTGGTAAGCTTGGAGTAAACGGCACCAGTTTCAGCAGACACGTTGCCCATGCTATTTTCCTCCCAACTACTTCCATATCTAGAGAAAGAGGCAAAATATCAAGAGACATTCTGCCGTTTGGTTCCATAGTGATTTTTGTGTCTGTGCCGTGAATTATTTACCAGCCTTTTAAAATGTCTCCCCGTCAAATCTGTTGCCTTGAATACTGTTTCATCGACTCCTCCAACACTAATGAGGCTTATGGACTGTATTATCATGTTGCTGTGGTTGCAAGATGAACATTGGCAAACACGGGCAATGCACTGGGATGGCAATGTCAATGATGTCATCAGCATGACAGATTTGTGTTGTTACACAGGATTGATCAAAGCTGCTAATCTTGGACAGGGCCCATTTAGTGTTGTGTTGCATAATCACACCATTCAGGCAAAATATACCTTGTATGTTGTGGAATGAAGAAACTTGAAATATTGATGTAGCATACTACTCCAGTCCCTATAGCATACTACTCCAGTCCCTATAGCATACTACTCCAGTCCCTATAGCGTACTACTCCAGTCCCTATAGCGTACTACTCCAGTCCCTATAGCGTACTACTCCAG
>JAOPJI010000016.1:11528293-11545692 GCA_027122695.1 Merluccius productus
AACCCCCCACCCCCCCCCACCCACCCCCCCACCACCCAACCCCCAAACAACCCCCCCCCACCCCCCCAAAAAAAAAAACAACATTCCCCCCCCCCCCCCCCCCCTCCCTCCCAGGGTTCTCCCACTCTGCGTTCACCTTCGGCATCGAGAGCCACATCAGCCAGTCCAACATCAACGGCGCGCTAGTGCCCCCTGCTGCGCTGATCAGCATCATCCAGAAGGGCCTGCAGTACGTCGAGGCTGAAGTCAGCATCAATGAGGTGCGGCAACTCCCAGGCCTGACACACATTTCCGTTCTTCATTTACTCATCACATTGTATTTTATATTTGTACAAATGTACCTATTTGTTCATGATAACCTATTGTCTAGGATAGTAAAAGGACACTTTTTTATGCATTGTGAGATTTTATCTTTGTGAGATGCCTGTTCATATTATGTATGGAGGACGAATTGTGCCACGAAAATATTGAATGAATATTTAATCATTTTTATTTAAATGTAACCTATTTGAAGAGCACTAGAGGATGTGGCACCACAACTGGCATTAATAGCCACCTAACGGGTGACAATGTTTCCCATATAAAACCCAACGTTAAATTGAGACGTTTTGACCGGCAGTTAAATATAAATACATTTGCACCATTTTAAAAAAACATCCCAGATGGAGAGATCCATGCTAAAATTAGTCAAACATGATGTTGATGAACGATAATATCACCCTTTAAAGGGGCTATAGACGATGTATTTAGCCACAAGATGTCAAACTAGAGCACCAGCATCTCAAACCACAACAATTGGGAGTGATCTTTACCTTCTTAACTCCATAGACGCCATTACTCCACTATATCTCTACATAACCAATAGTTGTTTGCTGCTATATTAATGTTCAGGATATCGTCTATAGCCCCTTTAATTTTTATCGTAATCTTAATCCATGTCGTTATTTAGTTTTACTGGGTTATAGCCGCTCCATTGCTCTGCTGTGGTTGTGCTCCACCTATGAACCCAGCTAGCTCATAGAAACACATCACTTGTCCCCCAGGGTGTTTGTTAACCAGCATTTCAAGTCGGTTGACTTGACTTTTAACACTGCATTTCTTCCTGAACTAACCCCACCCCTTATTACAAAATGGGGCTTTGCCTTTTCTCTCAGGACGGCACGCTGTTTGACGGGCGCCCCATCGAATCTCTGTCGCTGATCGACGCAGTGATGCCGGATGTGGTGCAGACCAGGCAGCAGGCCTACCGCGACAAGATGGCCCAGCAGCAGGCGGCGGCCGCAGTGCCCACGTCGGCCACCGGGGGCAGCATCACCGGCAACGCGAAAAATGGCGAAAACACGGCCAACGGCGAGGAGAACGGAGCACACGCCATGGCTAGTGAGTGCCGAGTCCCAGTGTGCACATACACTTACATCGCAAGCACATGTTGGAAAAATACATAAAGGTGCTGAAATGTATCGTGTAGTTATAGTATATTATATCCATATCCATCTATATTTGTATGTATATGTATATATTTATGTAACTGCTGATGATCTTAACAACGACTAAGATTTCTCCCTGGTCTCGCCAGACAACCACCCGGACCTGATGGAGGTGGACGGAGACGTGGAGATCCCCCAGAACAAGGCCATGGTGCTGCGGGGCCACGAGTCGGAGGTGTTCATCTGCGCCTGGAACCCCGTCAGCGACCTGCTGGCGTCCGGGTCGGTTCACGCCTCCTCTCTCTCTTTCTCTCTTTCTTTCTTCTCTCCTTCTTCTTTTTCTGCCCTGCCGTCGTCGTCTCTTGCTAGCCAAAGTGCAAAGTGCGGCCCAAATCTCGCAAGCTCACCTTGGGTTTTGCCTGGGGATATACTGTATTAGTCTGGATTGGAACGAGCCCAACGCAGGCAGCGCCGAACTAAAGTTAAGTCGGCCAATCAGCGAACCCCAGTGAGTGATGTCGATGGTGGCCAGGCAGTGCCAATTCGGAGGTTTCTACGATGGCTTAATTAATATCAGAATATTTATTCTGCTTTGGAATCAGATTTATTTGAACACAACATTTTCGTCAATGAAAATGGCAGTGGGTTACGTTCCCTAATGGTGTTTACTTTGGAAATATGTCATCGGGATTGTGGGATCTGATTGGTTGAAGGTTCATCCAATCGGCTGCAAAGTAGGGTTGACTGACGACGCCCCTCAACAAACACGGCTGACGGCAGACTTTCCAGGGCTAATGACAAAGCAAATACGGTCTGGCTGTCTGAGGCTACTTCACTGCATTATTGGAGGGGGGGGGGGGGAAAGCCTTTAAAGGAGTTTATCTTTTCAGGTGCTTTATCTGATTAAGCCCATCTTGATCCTATCTGTTCTTCTCTGGGTTAGAACAAGGCCAGTGTATGCAGCAGATTTGCCCACAGATAGCTGACACATAACGCACAGCAACACAGCCAAGGCTATTTTTAGGAGAAAATGCACATCGTTGTGTAATGTGTGCACATCATTGTGTATACATGGCATGCAAGTAAACATACTTACAATATACATCTTCACATCAGAATCAGTAAAGCTTTCTTTACCTCACACCACTATAAGACTGTACTGCTTGATGGGGATTTTATTTTTTTTCCACCGGCACTACATTCACAAACTTTGTGTGTGTACAAACTTTGACTTCATTGTCAATGTTGCTTGTTGCTATTTTCACTATATATGTTTTGGTCCAGCTTGCACTTATTGCTGACCTCATATAGTCAAATGTCATTTCAACATTTAAAAGCCCAACGTATCGACTAGTGATGTCTTTCTCATGTTGTTGTAGTTCCCCTTGGTCACCAATAGGTGGCGGTATTTCAGCAACATTAGTCAACTTTACCAGTACAAACTTTGAAGGTGACTTGACCTTTTTCATCAAGCCAATTCCAATGATCTCATACTTACTGTGTGTGTGTGTGGTGTCAGGTCGGGCGACTCGACGGCACGTATCTGGAACCTGAGTGAGAACAGCACCAGCAGCTCCACCCAGCTTGTCCTCCGCCACTGCATACGGGAGGGCGGCCAGGATGTCCCCAGCAATAAAGACGTCACCTCGCTAGACTGGAACGTAAGGACATCACACACACACACACACACACACACACACACACATCGCTAGACTGCAATATAAGGACAACACACACACAATCATACACACCTCGCTAGACTGGAATAGGGATGCAAAAATACCAAATACCAAAAATAATATCGAATACGCTGCGAGTACTCAGTGAGTACTCGAGTACTCGTTTTGAAGATGTTTTTTTTTGTTTAAAGAAATGTAAATATTCATTTACTTAAGTACACGTTTGCACCTCTAGAGTGGAATATAAGGACAAAACACGCACACACCTCGCATGACTGGAACGCAAGGATCAAACACACACACACACACAAACCAATATGCCATCTTGATATCTTGTATACCGAGAATGGAGAGTGGTGCATTCCTGTAAGGAGTTCAAGGTCTGTTGCACCTAGCTCAATGTCATAACTCTCTCCCTCTCCCTCCCTCCCTCCCTCTCTCTCTTCCTTCCTGTAGAGTGAGGGTACGCTACTAGCAACAGGCTCGTACGACGGCTTTGCAAGGATATGGACAAAGGACGGTAAGACACACACACACACACACACACACACACACACACACACACACACATCAACACTGGATGTTCCTGCCCCATTAGTATTCATTGCAGCGCTACAAACTTTGCTTACACTGTAAATCTTGTGCTTAATGTGCAGTCCAGACCTTGGAGAGAAACCAAACACTCAATTCAAACCTCAAGGACGGCACCGAACAACACAGTAGTCAAGTGTGACCTGGCATATTTTCAGCCAATAAGAGCCATTTCAGTAGAACGTATTTCTGGTGGTGAAACCGCCTTTAACCTAATTTGTAGTTGCCGTGCGGGAACTGCGGCAACCGGTGCAAACCAAAAAATGACGCCTCACAGCGGGATTCATACACGATCTGTCGCGCGATGCGCACCCCTGAAATGTTGAAGCTCCGCACAGAGAGTGTGCAAACTGCCAACCACACCAACGTTACGGCCAAACGGCGACTATAAAGCTCGGTTTTCTCAGTGTTTAAAAAAATAAAATAACGCATTGCCCCCTAGTGGACATGTAGAGATTTGCAACAAGCAGGTCTGCATCTACAACTAACATCTACACTATGTTTACTCTTTAATTATACCCCTGAAGACCATACTAATCACCTTTAATCAAATGTTAGCTTTTATTCCCTGATTAGCTTCTTGATAAATAAAACAAATAAAGGGCTTTTTTACTATATCCATTTTTGCTTCTTTTTTAGGGAACCTGGCCAGCACACTTGGGCAACACAAAGGTCCCATCTTCGCCCTCAAGTGGAATAAAAAAGGCAACTTCATCCTCAGTGCCGGAGTAGACAAGGTGAGGAGCGTCCCGGACGGCACACCCTGAAAGAAACACATTGAAATAGTGAACCATTTTTCTGCACGTGAAATGACTAAGAGACAAATGTAGTTTGGAGTTAATGTAGTTCCTTGGTTTGTGTGTGTGGCGTGTGTGTCTCTATCCTCTCAGACAACAATCATATGGGATGCCCACACAGGAGAAGCCAAACAACAGTTTCCTTTCCATTCAGGTACAAAAAAAAGTCTTTTCCCTCAGCTGTTTGAACTGAGAAGAAAGACAGAAACGCGTGTATATATATGTGTGTATATATATGTATTTCGTTTCCAATATTCCATGTCCCAGTTCAGAGTGCAGCACAATCAAAATGTTTTTTGTATGTTTATTATTATGATAATATTAGCAGTGCACTAGCAATGCAACTCGGTATTAACCCCCCGCTCTCCCTTGCAGCTCCGGCTTTAGACGTAGACTGGCAGAGCAACAACACGTTTGCCTCGTGCAGTACAGACATGTGCATCCACGTGTGCAAACTGGGCCAGGACCGACCAATCAAAACATTCCAGGGACACACAGTGAGTAACACACGGCACCGATGTGCACCGCAAAAAAAAACCATGTCATTGAAAGTCACTTGTTTAAAGGAAAACCAAACACAAATACCTTCTCGCTGACCTCTGGTAGATACTTTTTTTTCATGTAGGGGTGGGACTCGCTCTCTTGCACAAGCCTCCCACTCGCCAAATGGGATTTTTGGGGGGTGGGGGGGGTGTAGCCAGAACGTTTGATTGACATTTCCTGGTAACCCAAAACGGCCAATAACAGCTAACTCATGCAATAGCACACGTTTAACACATAGAGGGCAGTTGGGGTCCACATTTACACCTTATCCTAGGTTTTTAAAATTTAGGTGGAGATTTGGACCAGGATCAATCCATAGCACTACTCTGTAACCCACTACATCACTTTTCATAGAAAATAAGTTGTTTTAGGGTTTGGTTTTTCTTTATCAGTAAGAACATTCAACAACATTGCAATATTGTGTGTGTGTGTGTGTGTGTGTGTGTGTGTGTGTGTGTGTGTGTGTGTGTGTGTGTGTGTGTGTGTTGGTACGAGACTGAGTGTCCTAACTCCACTGCACTCACCCCCTCTCACGTCTCCTCTTGTCCAGAATGAAGTGAATGCAATCAAGTGGGACCCGACGGGCAACCTGCTGGCCTCCTGCTCAGACGACATGACGCTAAAGGTGAGACCAACTCGTTTCCCTGGGAGATGCTTCTTCATCTCCGTTTCGAACTAGGGCTGCAACAATGAGTCGATTCATCGATTAGTCGTTCAACAGAAAAATAATCGAATCGATTTCTTTTAATCAAGAAAGATTTGCTGGTTCGTGGATCATTATACAATGAATACTTTAGTTTATCTTGGCTGCTTGTCGGATAAAGCAAGGAAAATGTAACTTGTGATGGCATTTGCTATTATTTATGACTACATGATTAATTGATTAATCTGAAAAATGATCGTTAGATGCAGCCCTGCCAACCTTTCCTACCCCAGCCACAACCGATGGATGCTTTCTTTATTATTATATGGCACAATTGGCAACTAGAAGTATATTCGGTCATGTTGGGTCAATTAGGTCACACACAGGTCTTCAGTCTCTTCAGTATTCAAAGCACAAAGCGTTGTTTTCAACTGTGTGTGTGTGTGTGTGTGTGTGTGTGCGTGTGCGTGTGCGTGTGCGTGTGCGGCAGATCTGGAGTATGAAGCAGGACTTGTGCGTTCATGACCTGCAAGCCCACAGCAAAGAGATCTACACCATCAAGTGGAGTCCCACCGGGCCTGGAACCAACAACCCCAGCGCCAACCTCATGTTAGCCAGGTAACCCGACGCCGTCTGGTGGCTTCAAAGCTGGTTTGGTTTAGTGGAGCATTGACCATGGGAAGACACTGGCAGCAGGTACCAGCATCTTCAGTGTGTGGTACATGACTCTTACAGGGAAACATTCACATCGTGGCAGTCAGGGCATGGCATTAGCAACAGTCACCAGCCAAATGCTGGTCAAATATGCAAGTGGCTGGTAGATTTGCTTCACTCATAAGCCAAAAAAACAATGGTAATCTATTGAGTAGCTGGCAAAATTTGAACATGCACTAGCCATTTGGCCAGTGGACTAAAAGGTTAAATTTGCACCCTGTGGGCATCAAAGGATTTAAGTCTGATAGAAATCAAACAAAGGTGAGTGTTATGGATTAGCCATGGCAGGGGAAAGGCAACCTTAACACCTTCCAATTAATTGCATTTATATAGCGCTTTTGAAGACACCCAAAGTGCTTTACATAGTGTGTGTGAGGGGGGATATGACACCTCATCCGCTACCAGTGTGTAGCTGGGTCACCTGGGTGATGCACGGCAGCCAGTATGCGCCAGAACGCTCACCGGAGAGGTGAGGAATGAAACTAGCCAATTAGAGACCAGGTGGCCATGATGGTACAAGAGCCAGGTTGGGAATTTGGCCGGGACACCGGGGTTCTTAAATGACCACCGGGAGTCAGGACCTCGGATTTAACGTCTCATCCGAAAGACGGTGCTCGAGACAGGACAGAGTCCCTGTCGCGGGGCGTTGGGGATCTTACAGAGGCCAGAGGGATGAGCAGCGCCCCCTACTGGCCCTCCAACACCTCTACCAGCACCAACTGGTCTCCCATCCAAGGATGGACCAGACCAGCCCCACTTAGCTTCCAGAGAAACCAGCAGTGTGAGGCAGGTAGCCATGGCGCTGCTGTTGAATTGGAAGTACTTTGTATAAGGCGTATTAAATTAACTAGTAATAAACTAAAGAGGGTTCTATCCTTTGTGACATTATTATTATTAGGATTATTTTCCCATCCAACAGTGTTGTTTAAGCCAGATTCCTCATACTCTTTTTTAATATGTTTATTTTATTTGTTAATTTGTCAGGGACAGTGCAAACCAAAAACACATTGTGACAGGCTGCAATATAACATGGTACAGATGTGTTGCATATGGGGATTTCTAGCTTAGGCTAATTTGCAACCTTTTGTCCCTTATATGTATGGTTGTACCAAACAGCAACTACATACCTCTTTAGGTCGGCTCCTTCTGGGGCGCCGTAGTATAGCCACACTGACAAACTCAGAGTAGCGTTACTTTCACTGTTTCTAATTTCACTGTCCAGAATGACCCTGTGTTATACTGTACAGTTGATAAAAAAAATAAATGTTTGCTTGAGATTTCCTTCCCCTTATGCAAATTATTTTAGATGATCCTGGTGCAAATCTCCACTTAAACGCAACGTAAGTTTTAAAACGTAGGAAAAATATGGACTCAATTGCCCTCTATGGGTTAAAGCGTGCTATTGCATGTGTGCAAGTTACTGTGTGCCTTACTGGCTGTTTTGGGTTACCAGGTAGCGTCAATCAAACATTGTGGTACACCCCCCAGATGTGATTGTCGTGAGTGGGAGTGGCTTGAAGCCTGAACAGCATTATGATTGGAAACATTTCATTTTCCACTCAGACTGCAACTAATGATAGTTTTTTCGATGAATATATTCATCATTTACTCTAGAAAGTCAAATAATAACAAATGCCATCACAAGGTACCAGAGTGAGAGTCTTAAATTTGCTTGGTTTATCCGACAAGCAGTATTTATTTTACAGTGATCCATGAGCCAAACATTTTAACTTCTGAAGCATCAAGCAGCAAATGTTTGGTATTTGTACTTAATTACCTAAATAATGACTAGGGCTGCCGCGGCGAAGGAATTTTCCCTTGCGGTGATGTAGGTGGCTCAACGGCGTGCAACATTTTCACATTTTGATAGTGGACGGGGACCAGCTCAAACCGGGTGTTTGGTTTAATATCTCCATGTGGTTTGCAGCGCGTCGTTCGACTCGACGGTGCGGCTGTGGGACGTGGAGCGGGGCATCTGCATCCACACGCTCACCAAGCACCAGGAGCCCGTCTACAGCGTGGCCTTCAGCCCCGACGGCAGGCACCTGGCCAGCGGCTCCTTCGACAAGTGTGTCCACATCTGGAACACGCAGGTACGCACCGCCAGGGCCGCGCCACCAGGGCCGCACTCTCGCAAGGGACTCGGAGGAGAAAAAGGACAAATGAACGCCCTCTCTGATGTTTTCTCGCTTAGCTTTACGCTAGCGGTGAACTATCGTTATCGGCATGTTACGATGCGGTTTCGATAGCAGTTAATCAAGATGAGATGGCCCTTAAATATATTGAAAACAATTGAAGATTCAGGCATTTTATTTTTTAAGATTCAGTTTTGTCCCATATATACGTTTTTAATTACAATCGTATTTAAATGTGAAGGACCTCAGATATATTCGTTGACATGCATTATGTCAGGGAGTGTTTCAGCGAGCCACTCATTGTGAAATAAATCCTGACAGAGTGATGCAGCCTTGAATCACTTATTACACGGCTACTTACGAAAAAAAAATCAATCATTTGACGCAAAATGTAACAACAAAAAATGATTGTTGATTTAAAAATGCTTTTAGTGCTTCCACAAAAAAATGTCTGTTAATAGCGTTGGAAATAGCGTCCATAGCAACGGTCTGTTATTCAGAAATAACAGACCGTAGAATGCCGTAATTGACCAATCAGAATCAAGTATTCAACAAAGCCGTGTAATGTAATGCACTCCTCCCTCCCTCCCTCCCTCCCTCCTCTCCCTCTCCAGACGGGCGCACTAGTCCACAGCTACCGGGGGACGGGGGGCATTTTCGAGGTGTGTTGGAACGCAGCCGGGGACAAGGTGGGAGCCAGTGCATCCGACGGATCGGTGAGTCGACCTCCAGAGAGCGCCACTCGCACGGCGTTCATCGTCGTCTTGTAGTAGAGGCCAAGATTTAGCACTTGGGTTGTAAACTTTTCTAATGTTTTTTTTTTGTGTGTGTCTCAGGTGTGCGTATTAGACCTGCGGAAATAGTCTTGCTGCTGCTGCTCCTTTGGAAGCCATGGACCGACCATGAATGTGTACATAGCCAAAATGACTGTCCCTGCCCTGTTCACCACCACCACCACCGCAGGCCCCGCCCACCACCGCAGGCCCCGCCCACCGATGGACAGACAGAAAGCAGGGGGGGAGGGGGTGGGGGGGGAACAGGAAGCAAAGCACCCTGACACAGCAGGTCTACCACACAGAGCCAACGGTTAAACAGAAAGGACGGACAGACGGACGGACAGAACGGCTGGGGCAGACGGAGGCATACAAGCGCTCCTTCTTTCTCTCGGATCTGTGCAGTGACTCTTACAGAGACGCAGAGGAGATGCGGTCGGACACAACAAAAAAACCCAAAAGACAAAAAAGAACAGATCCGTATATGTACCAAAATTTGGAGGCTATTTTGCTTTTCTTTTTTTTTTTCCAGAATCTTTAAAGAAGCTAATTTTCATCATCAAAACAACCCCCCCCCCAAAAAAAACAAAACAAAAAAACAACCCCAACAACTCATTGGTCCTTTTTGTTTAGTTGGATGTCGGTAACGCATATCAACTTCACCATTCAGGAGGGCAGTTAGACATTTTTTTTCTTTTTTTTCCAATTGCAGGTTATATATCTCAATAGATTTATTTTTTTTGTTGGTCAGGTCGAGTTGCAATAAGGCGAGGGGTACATGGCGACATAACAAGACGACGCTACACTTCGCTATACGCTACATCAACCTTTTAAACTTTAGTCGAGGACAAGGCCGGCATACATGGCATTACTTTCTCCTTACCGCTGACGGTCCCACCGAGGGAACGTTCCCGCTCCAAAAGTGCAGAGTAACGGTAAACACAACTTCTACTGCGGGACAGAGCCAGGAGGCAGTTGTTTGGCACTCAGTAGCTTCTTATCGACTGAAAGTAAGTTAAAGCTGGACTTCCTGTACGGTGTAGCTGATCAGGTGAGGGGTTCTGCTGGAGAGTTGCAGAAAAGCCGTGTGACTTTTTGAAGAAAAGAAAACGGCTCTAATGGCTCAGAAGGCTCCAATGGTTTGTTGTTGAGCCTGGGAACCGGATGAATACGCAAGCTCACGTTTTATTTGCTCTGGCAGATACGTCCGGCCCCCCCTCCCGTTCAGACAGGTTTCCAGGCGACCTGGCTCAGGTCGGGCCAATCACAACCGTTAATCTAATAAATCTAATACTGTATAGAGGAGTGCCGTTGAGGCATTTTCGTAAAGAACCAAGATGGCTGCCGCTGATGTGGAACGGTCTGTTGAATCCGCTATCGCGACAGTATTAAACGAACTGGACGGTATATTTTCTCTAAAAGAAGAACTGCACTTAACGCTTTTGTTGATAAGATGTGTTTGCCGTACTTCCGACAGGATTTGATAAGTTTAATTTACATCACACATTTCGTTGCTCCAATTGGTTGCAGGTCTATCCGATTGCGTCCAGAGGCATTTTGGTCTGCGCCCGATGATAATGCCATTTGGAAATCGAAAATAAATGTACAGGTTCCTGGCTAATGCGCATTTGCGAATTGGTCTGGCGATATCAGGCCATCCCTAGACGACGGAAACAATAAAAACATAGAATCATGCCGGCCTTGTACTTGTCCCTGCTGGATACGCTCTTGAAAGAGCAAACCAAAAGCAGCCACAGTTGACAAACGCCACTCTGCTCACCTGTAGGTGTTACACGGCATTATCTCATATTTCAAAGAATTGCCATTCTTGACAAGGGCAAGCTGGCACTCAGAAGTTACAAGAAAGTTGTTTGGTGTCATAGCTGCCAAAATAATGTTTGCTTTCTCATCTGCAGCAAGAGTGCGCTGAGCCAAAAACCCCTTTTTAATAGATCAGCCTGAGGAACTAAGCATACTTGTGACAACACATATTGCATTAGCTTGTCACCCATCCCTCCCAACCAGAAACCAAATCATTTTCGGTAATCGAACACGTTAGAAGTTTTATTTGTTTTTTTCAGTTGCTAGTTTTTGTGCTCATTTGGGTTTCCCACTTTCTTAAAACAGAAAAGGGACAAATTCAGGGGGAGGGGTGTTCAGCTCGTCAATAGGGACTGTTGGTCTACCTGGAAGATGACAGACCCCGCATGGATGCATTATGACTTCAGTTTTGTTAAAGGTTGCCTTTACACAGAATAAACAGGGCAGACGTGCTTTCTCTACTCACAAGTTTAGTACCGGGTATTGAACGGGAGGGGGTTGGACTTGTGTGTGCCTGTGTAAACGCAACCAACACATATTTTTTTAATGCCACAAGAATTGAGTGGCATTATAATCTGATTGTTGATCACACATTGGAGACATTGCTGGACATTTTGAAGACACATTTTCTAAGTTGTAATCAAAAGTTTGTCACATTACGTTGACAGTACAGCACTTTGGTCGTCTGAGAAAATGTGGTTTCAGACATACCTGCAATTCTTAAAGAAATTATCAAGCGATTGCCTTGTGGCTATACAGGTATGTTTCATAAAAACCGACCACATGCCCCTCTACCCCCGAGCATGACAGTGTCACAGTCAATTAAATTGCCACAAAAACAAAAATTCAAGCTATTTCTTCAGTGTTACATCATCTGACCATTGATGATTTGTAGACCTCATTTTGACCTAATTTCTCCTCACATTTTATTACAATGTCCCTTCCTGACCAGACATTTTTTAAATAACTTTTAAAGTACAATTTTAAAAAGCTAAAATGTGTTTGTAATTTCTTTGTAGATTGAAAAAATCCAATTGTTGACAATATATCAGAGGTAATTTGTTCCATACTTTTGTTACTTATGGAACAGCGTAAAGGTTGACTCGGTAATTACTCAGCTGGAAGTATTTTGTAATTAAAATGAATAAAAAGTTAAAAAAGAAAAAAAAAAAGAAAGATGCCATTTTGCCTGTAATTGTGTTTCTAAGAAGCAGAATTCCACATTTGACCATAAACCTCATGAGAAAAAGTTGACTTTAGTGCTTTTAAAACAGCCTAAACCTGAACACTTACTTTTTCCCCATATTTTACCCTATTACTCTTAAACTAAAATAACCTGCATACTGCAAGTATGCAGCCGAACAGCTGAGCTCATTTTATGTTGAAACCCTTCTGTTAGCATTTGTTTATTATATTATCCCGTACTTAAAGCACTTAAGTCAACAGTTTAAAGATTGTCAAATTATTACATGTGCGTAAGAAATTTTTTTTGTAAAAATGAAAGAAAGTGTTGACAGGACATTGCTGAGTCAACCTTTACCTGCGTCTCCACAACAAATAGCAACGTTTCAGCCCTGCGACATCTCCAATTTGCCCTTGCCCCCCTTTTATTTCTTACATCAGATCGATCTGTTGCCATTTCAATCGGATCAGTAAAAAAAAAAAAAAAAAAAAGTTCAGAATAAAATATATTTTGATATTAAGTGTTTGTCGTGGCCCTTTCCTGATGTGTGCGACGTGTTTATTAAACCAAACTTTAAATTCTGAAACGGAAGTAAGCAGTTTCAGAATGTAAAGCCACGGCCAAAACGGTGTTGCCGAGGTTAGTGAGGGTGTAACGCAACTGCATAATACTTTAAGGATGCTTTACTTTGTTTTGTTTCGAATCTTCCTTTTACACGCAAATTCAATCATTGAAATACTTCCCTGTTTTAATGTTTTACTGAACGGAGGTTAAAAGAGATGTCAGTTGTAGGTCAGTTTAATTATCCTTTTATTTTGTTCAGATATCCAAATTACTTCACGTTCAAGTTCACTTCAAGTTTAAGGGAAGCATTTGCCACACATGCCAAGTCATTTTGTATATTATTTCTGTGATCATTTTACATACTTTTAGTATACGGACGGACGGACAGACGGATGGACGCACACGAGATTGAGATAACTTCAAGTAAGATTTTAATGTGGTAGATAAATTAACACAAGACATTAAGACATAATTCATAATTGCACATACAAATACATTTTTAAAAAACTTGGAAAAGACCCATCAGAATACTACTGAAAACATTTCAGCTACATTTAAACGATTGTAGAAAGCGAAACAGACGTTAGCGCTCATAATAAGCCGTGGCTTCATGGCCACAGCGAAGGTTAGGAGACCGAGCGCTACGCAGAGAAGTACGCCGACGGTAAGGAGTGCTTCGATGGTCGTGGCGGGAACTCTAGAAAACAAACACAAAAAACGATTTGACTAAACAGTCAAAGGTTTGTTGTCAATGTGTCCTAGCTGGCAGAGGCAGCGCAGCATGCGTGTTGTGTGTGTGAGTTACCTCTAGGCTGCAGGTTGGACAGCAGGCCGGCGAGGGGGATGCTGTCTTCTCTCCTCTCAAAGTACTTGGAGTCCAAGCCGCTGGGCTCCCCTCTGAACACGGAGGAGGGAGACCAGTACGTCTTTAAGCTGCTTATCAAGCGGCAACGTTAAGTCTTATGTCAAGCAGCCATGCAACTTACAGTCTAAGGGGTGGTGGCAGCGGCAGTGAGCGCTGGTCAGTAGGAAGGAAATCTGAAGCCTCTGCAGGAGACAAGCCCAGCTTGACTGGCATTGGGTAAAACTGGGCCTGTGATAGAAAGGAGAAAAGACAATTAGAGCCGTACAGCAGCAGGCAATTCATTAAACTTGTAGACGGCAAACAAAAAGCAAAATGAAAGACGTTGGGAGTCATGTCGATGCAGTTCAATGGGAAAATATGATATTTCTTTCTGTCTATCGAGATATCACACACACACACACACACGGTTTCCATACCCTGAGTCCTGCTGTGGTGGGCAGAGCAGCGGGCGTCTGGAAGGACTCTGGCGGCGGCGGCTTCTTCAAGAACTGCTTTTCATTGAGCTGCTTGTTCAACCAGCCAATGACTACAGAACATAGAAAGACACTTTAAAACCAACATGCATAACAATTGGCTAGAAGTATTTGTCAATACTGTGCATCATCTTCTGATCCCTCCTCAAGCCCTTTGAACCCTGATGGAAAATGTCTCCTCTTAAAAGAGACAAGGAGCTAGCTTGCTAGCTAGCGGCGCAATGGAAGTCAACGCCATGAATAATCATTAATAATCAGCTTTGCTAGTCCCAACAATAATTACGACATACGGCCGTTATTTTATCGGCTGAAGTCCATCAGACCCATTCACTTCCATTTCTGTGTGAGGAGACAAAGTCTACATTATCTATTTCAACTGATGCTGAAGCCAACAGATCATTTTAGGATCAACTGTTCCGCCACCCTGCAAGCTATGGAAACCTAGAGGAGCCGTTTGCATATTGGATCCTTTAAGATGACATTCTGCTAGTCAGAAGGTTATCACCAGAATAACAGTACGAGTAGTGATGGTCAGAAGAACACTTCACACCAAGAGTGTTTCATCCACAAAGCATTTCTTACCGTTCTCATTTGTCTTCAGCACCTCTTTGCTCTCATTGAGCTTTTGGATGGTCGTCTCCAGCTGCTCCTTCAGCTTGGAAACCTGACCATCAGAACATGACACACACACACTAACATAACCGGTTTCCTCTCACTCATACACTCGTACAAAAAAAACAAGGCTCCTATGACCAATGCAATAAAAAAAAGCATCACATTGGCCAGCAGAACCTTTATTATCCTCATTGAACCAAGCGACAGTCAACCCCACCTTCCCCACTAATAATAATAATAATAATAATAATAATAATAATAATAATAATACCACCGACCTGCTCGTCCTTGTGTGTGAGCTGCTGCTGAGCGTCTTGCAGGTGTCTACTGGCGGTGTGCAGCTTCGCAGAGGTGTCCTGCACCACCTTCTCCTGGGACACCGTCACGCGGTTCTTCACCTGGATCTTCTCTGCCAGCCCACGCAGGTCCGCCTGCAGCTTCTTTATGATGCCATTGGCCTCGTCGGGGGAAATAAGTAGGGGGGGTTTGAATAAATAAAAACACACACACCTCTGCATGCTGTCGCAGAAGTCTCATTTGGGCTTGAGAGTGTGTGTGCGTTGAGATGTCCTATTAAATTTAGTGATGTCATGACTTCACCCACCTTTACCAGCTCCTCAGATAGCGATTTGACCTTTGATTCCAGCTTTTTTATATGGTGGTCTTTAGATTCAACGTTTCCTTCCATCGTTTCCTAGTGAAACAAAAATACATCTAAACATGACCGTGGTATACACATGAGCAGATTTCTTAAACTCACCGTTATCACAAACTGCAATTATGTCAAATTAAAATATTGTTTTGGTACTTGGATACTATTCTTTTGCCAATAATTTAACATGCATGTCAAAACATTAAATTGTTTCAACAATTAAAGGATGCCTTAGAGAAGCTGAGGTAAAAAAAAAAAAGCTTCCTGTGGCGTTTTCATTCTGATTGGCTGGAAGCCGTAAAATACTGTATATACTGTATCTACTCTATTTTTAGTATTAATGCCCCTGTATGCTAGCCTGTGTTGCTTGGCGACCATTTTGCTGTATTCAGGTATTGTTTGGCAGAAGTCCGACGATTTGTTTTAAATAGATGATCGCATTTTATGTTGCAGTGTTTATTTTGTGAAATCTTACTAGTCTTTAGTAACCGTTATATAAAAAGCAGGCTGTGATTTACAGTGATTTTAGAACAGCTAGGCGGCGTTGCTAGGCACGTGATTTTGCTGTAAGGCAGCATTCAAGGGGTCGTCGTGGCGATACGGTTCGATAGATACCACACCGCGTACCTTCTGCTGCTGGGTGGCCTCCAGCACCTCCCGGGTGCGGCCCATCAGCTGCTCCTTGTCATTCACCTCCTGCTCCAGCACGGCCAGGCGCGTCTGCAGCTGGCCCACCAAACGCTCCTTGCTGTGGAGCTCCGTGTCCAGAGTGCTGTTCTCCCGGCGCAGGGAGGACACCTGCTGCTTGGCCCGCTGAGACTCCTAAGAGAGGGCAGGGGGGGGAGGAGGAAAAACCAGGGAGAGCAGAGCGGCAGTTCAGGAGGAGCCCGCTTGGGGTCGCAGGTGATTGCAGACTTGGCTGCCAACGAATCGATCGACAGAAAACGTATCGAATCACATTTTTATTATCGATAAATTGTTTAGCTTAGTTTGCCGCTTCATGTTTCAGAAATTCAAATGTTTGGTTCATGGATCATTATAAAATACATTTACATTTTATAAAATAAAAAATTGAAAAATTGAAAATTGATGAATAGAAAAAATGACTGTTAGGTTAATCGAATACAAAATAATCGTTAGTTGCAGCCCTATTCTTGATAAAATAATATTTGAAAAGGTCTGCCAAAAAAAAAAAAGCTCCAGTATATACAAACAAGACTGCCGAATGATTTGAAGCCACCAGCGAACTTATTTATATATACATTCACTGGGACATTGATATTACGGGCAGATGTAGGTTGGGTTAAAACGATTTGCGGGGAAGCGATGCAAGAAATTGCAGTTGCATAACAAATCCACAGAAGACCGGTGCAGGCGCCCACCTCTTCAGCACTGGACAGCTTGATCTTGAGGTCGCGGATGGTGGACTCGTTCTTGTACCTCCGCTCTGTCAAGTCCCGGGTGGACACCTCCAGCTCTGCCAGCCGGCTCTGAAGCTGCTGGCTGCTGCGCAGGTGGGTGCTCTCCAGCTCCTGGCGAACTTGCTCCACCTGCTGCTGGAGTCGGCTCTGGATCTGGAACCAGAGGGGGGAAATGATGGGTTTTAACCAGTTCGGTTAAAGACTTTTTAATACCACTTGGAACACAATTTAATACCATGTATGCGTGTAGGTAAATCACCTCAACCGGGAAAAGTATACACATTTATTAGGGACCGAGCCAGTAAAACTGGAAGGTCCCTCTTGAAATTGCTGCGTTTATTATTTATTTATTTTTTTCAGAACTTTGTCGGCGATTTTGACCATCTCAACGTATACATTTGACTGTTTTTATTTGGCAAAGTTGTCGGGCTGGTGAAAAATTATATATTCTATGCGTCACGTTCATGTCGCACACTAGGAAGACCACTAGGTGGCGCTGTTTT
>JAOPJI010000016.1:11600535-11614797 GCA_027122695.1 Merluccius productus
CACACACACACACACACACACACACACACACACACACACACACACACACACACACACACACACACACACACCTGGATAATTCACTCTCACACTGCAATGGACATTCCCCACCTGCCATCAGTCACTATTTAATGTATATTTTTGATTTGCAAAAATAAAAAACTAAATATGTATATGTTTGCTATTGATCATAATTAAAGTACTGCCACTTAGCTGAGTTGAGTTTTAAATGAGGCTGCACAATCTCCCTGCTTATACTCAAGCAGGGACATTCAGTCCACAACTTGCAGCCAGCCACGTATCTTGGTGTAAAGTCGGACTGTTGAACGGTTCTGGTTGTGGTCTGCTGACCACAACCAGAACCTTAGGAACCGTAGAAGAATGCATACAATAAACATGTTGACCAGTGAGTCAGTCCAGAAATAATTTACAAGGAACGGCACATATGGTTTCATTTCTGGATCTATTTAAAGACTTTAGCATTAACAAGCATAAAAGACAAAGATTGCAGAAGACCATTTTAAGATCAACCTAATACAACCTTACCAAGAATACAACTTTCATTAGAAGGAAAAAAAAGTGAAGTAAGTTTGGGTGTATGAGTTTTTGCATTAAAAACGGCATCAACATTTCTGGGGCGATCCCGGGACTCCCACCACTCCTGTGTCCCTGTCTCCTTTAAAAAAACAAACCTCTATAGCAAGAACAACAAAACAACAAAATGACAACATGATGCATGAGGTACCTTAGGCAGGGTGTCCGTCCTCCCGCTTCCTCCCCTGGAAAGCCTCCGTCAGGATGTACAGCCAGTAGAAGACAGTGATGGACACGTTGATGACCAGCACACACACAGCCAGGGGATGGAGCATGGTGGAGCGTCCCTCTCTCTCCGTCAGCCCGTTTGGTAATGAAGAAAACTCAAAACCACAACCTTAGCCTCTCCAGTCGTCTGGGCCCCCCCGCTGCTACACAACGCTTAAACCTCAGAAATCCCTTACTCATCATCAGTCCAGGCTCGTTCAACAACAAAGATGCTCATGTTGTTTAGTACATGTAAGGATAGGTATGTGTAGGCAGAAACTGTCACAGTAATTACAAAAACTATTATGATAAATAGTTATGTACTTATCTTCAATTTAATAAATGAACCGCAAAGCCAATTTTGGCTAACAACCATAACCATAATTGTTTCCATTTCTTAGATGAGAAAACACCTTGAATAATAAACTGTTTAATATATGGGTGAGTCTTGGAAAATAGACAAAAATATGAGTAATCTATTTTCTCTATCTAATCTATTTTTGTCAGATCACAGACCAACCATTGGCTGCTTTTTATAAATTGTTTTATATATATTAAAGACAAATCTGTTACATATGAGATAGCCAAAGTATTCTGTCTTGCATGTAGTTATAATGTTATGAAAGTTTTTGGGGCTCAGAAGAACTCAATGTTTATTGTGTTTCTGTGACAGTAGAGAGTCGGTAGTGATGCTCCGGATTTAAATACAACAAGCCACAGCTACAGCCCATAATGTCAAACAGACCGTAGCAATAACTAAAGACACCATCATGCAACCAGCTGAGATCAGAACATATATGGGGAAACAATACTAAAATCGGTACAATACAATTGAAATCAGTCAATGATGCTCACGAGTAGCATAAATACCCTTTTTTATAATATACCCTTCTGGATAGCGACAAACACCGTAACCTCTCATTCCACATCCCATAGTCACCCTTCGGCTACCCATGGCTGTGTTGCATACAGCACACATCCCTGGACAGCCCTCCGTAGCCCCAACTGTAGAAGGGTGGGCAGCTGGACTCTTGGTTCTGCCTCACCAAACCTCCGCCTTCATCAGTCCTCCATCGTTTCCACGTACAATTGTGTTGACCTTTACGTTGAAGAGTAAAGCTGCGTTTTTGTCCGCGGGACGTCTTTCCTCAGAGACGCAAGATAGTTAAATATCAGTTAAAAAAAGAAAAAGAAAAGTCGAGCGAGTGAATCCTGCGTCAACACTGCAGCCGGGCCAGGCCGTCGGCGTACTGGAACTGCCCGCTGTTCTCGTACTCCAGCATGTCCAGGGCCACCTCGCAGCTCTCCTTCACGACGCGCTCGCCGTCGCCACAGTGACGCTGCAGCACCTCCAGGCACTCCTCCTTGCCGATGGAGCCCAGGGCCTCGGCCGCCTCGTGGCGCACCATGGGGCTCTCCCCGCTGCGGTCCAGCGCCGCGCTGAGGGCCGGCACGGCCGCCGGGTGCTGCATCTGTCCCAGGACGTAGCCGATCTCGTGGCGGAACAGGGCGCTGGAGCACTGCAGGCCTGCCGGAGAGAGAGAGACGCGTGGCGGTTGTTGGAGGCAGGTTCGTCATCATCATCATCTCTAAACTTAATATTTTCATTGTTGATTAAGCTATCGGTTATTTTTTTAGTTAAAATTAAGTAAATTATCCGAAATAAAATCTATTTAAAAAAATCACCATGTTGATTAATCGACCAATAGTTTCACAAAGTAGTGAAGTAGCATTTACCTTTAGCTCTTCACTGCACATAAAGAAACGTAGCAACAAGGTCACTGAGCAAAAACAGCCTAATAATACACTGGATTGCCATGCAAATGGCTTGACAGTTGCAAAGACACACACACACACACACACACACATGCACGCGCACACACACACACACACCGTCTCCTAGCGCCAGCACGGCCTCTTCACTGCCGTTGTTGCGGAGAGCGAACATGGCCCTGTAGCGCTCAAACAGGGGCAGGCTCTCGTCCAATAGGTTGGTGCGCAGCTCTGGGATGCTCTTCTTGGATGCGGGAGGGGCGGGGTCCACGGAGGAGTAGGGGTTGGGGTCCCCGACGCCGTCCTCCGTCTGTCCCCCACTCTGCAGCCACTCCAGCCGACGCAGCGCCAACTGGCACGTCTCTGCCACCTACAGGACAAACAGGGAGTGGCGCTTTACTTCTCAGGGCTCCATGTATTGTACTGCATAGTCCTCCAGTACACACAGTAACTCCCTGAGCCGTGTGTACAACAGAGCGGTGACAGGAGGTGTGGCCTATGTAACGTTACCCTAGTAGAACTTGTGGAACATGGGCAATTCAAATTAACCGTTTGTTTTACTGTGAGCCGTAATGTGCAATGTTGGGGTGGTTATGTCTGATCTAATGATAGTAACGACAGTGGAAACACGCCATGAATACTTAGAGGACTGCTTAGAAAAATATTGATTGGTCGATTAAGCAAAGAGTTAACAAGTTAAATTATTGATAAACTTCTATTATTCTTAGCAATTTAGCAGTGTCATTTCCTATTCCTATACCAATATTTAAAAATGAAATAATTCAGTAACATTGCTCAAAGTTAGAACATTTAAAGAAATTGATGTTAGAACATAATATATAATATTCCAACATAAAATATGTTATTGTTGCTGATTGTAGTTCAGCAGAAAGAATAAAGATGTTTTACAGTCCCAAGTTTAAAAGAAAAAAACTTGGGACTGGTGATATCTTGAAATACCTCAATGACTGGGTCCTTCGAATACTCTTCAAGTACTGGCAGAACTACTGGGTCACCAATAGCTCCTAAAGCCTCACCTAGAGAGGCACAAATACAGACAATAAATCAGTCCTCCACCAGCACAACCATGACAACATGTAAAATCAGTCTGTGTGTGGAGGTCGACAGTGTTGTACCCGTCTTAGTTTATTTCTCTGTACATTTCTCATGTTCTACCTGCTTCGTGTCGGACCATGGGCTCCTGCTGGGTGTCTCTCAGCACCGCGGTGAGTGTGGGGATCGCCTGCCGGTCCTGCATCTGCCCCAGACAGTAGGCCAGCTCATGCTTCAGCAAGGCAGACTCGTCAACAAACGTCTTGCTAATCCACTCTATGGCTTCTGCACCTAAATGTTGTAGGAAGAGAGCAATGCCATTACAACCCACGTGCTATAGGACAAGGAATAGATGAAACCAAAGGGCACGTCTAACAGTAATGAGAAATGAGGCCCATTATTATTCCCTAAATTCTGATATAAGATTATATAAGACACTACTTTCTTAATCCCTAGAGCAGTAGAAATGTAGATGCAAAAATAATGCATATGAAATTATCGACAGTTAAGGACATTATTAACAGTATACACTAGATTATAGAAACTATACATTACTGACCATTTTACACAAGTGGCCACGTTGCTCAAGGGTTAGAGGCCTAACCCTACATTATGAAACTACATTGTTGAGGTCCAGGCGCAGAGGTCCAGGTTTATTACCTCCCAGGTCTACATGATATTAAGAGGTCCAGGTTTATTACCTCCCAGGTCTACATGATGTTAAGAGAGCAGGTGAACAGGTCCAGTCCAGGTGCATTACCTCCCAGGACTACATGATGTGAACAGGTCCAGGTGTATTACCCCCCAGGACTACATGATGTGAACAAGTCCAGGTGCATTACCCCCCAGGACTACGTGATGTGAACAGGTCCAGGTGTATTACCTCCCAGGTTCCTCAGGGTGAACAGGGCTCTGAAGCGCTGGGCCAGGTCCTTACTGGGGTCCACCAGGACGCTGCCAATGGCCGTTATCTGATCGGAACTGGCCATACTGGTCAGATGGCGAACAAGGGGGGGGGGGGGACATGTAGTCAAGACAAGACAGTTCCGGTCATCGTAGCAGGGTCAATGCTGCTGTATTGTTGTTATGATGCTACTATTCATGCAAGCACGTCTATGTAGCACGTGATTATGAAAGCAGGAACACATTGTGGTCAGCTGTGTTGGTCCACCGTGAAGACACAATCACACGTCACGCAAATAAAACACAACACCATAATTATTACTCACTTCATACAACTTAATACGACTTAATACGACTTAAGTATTCAGTTGGGGGTGTTACTACCTTGCCTGCTTTACTGCTTTCACACAACTTGTACACATGCGGCGTGACGTCACGGGCTGAACTCTGCTCAGCTACTTCCTGACACGTGACAGTACAGGACTACAAAATAAAAGCTTCCCACTCGGCTATATATATACTGTACATATATACATATTGGGAGTTTGCTGGTGGAAACGGTGTGTTTGTATATGAAATGATCCCGAAGTCCACATCCTATCTCTCAACCGACCAGGAGACCTTTCTCTCTTGGAGAATGACGCGGACGGACTTTAATTTGAAAGCGGCCTTTTAACCCGGAAGCTGTTATGTGGGCGCGGCGGGGGAGATAAACACACATAGCGCCGTGGTCACACCTCTACCTGCACCTGTACCCGTGTAGCTCGTATCCAGACATGTCCCGGTTCAGGAGGGGGGGTAAGGTGGACTCCCTGTCCGGGTTCCGGACGGACCAGACCGGACCCTCCGTGCCCAACGGACTGGTCCAGGCTGCCCGGAAGAGCGGACAGCTCAACCTGTCCGGCCGCGGGCTCGGAGAAGGTAACCATAGAAACATGGACCTCTCTGGGATGTAACTACGAGTCCGATGAAGCCCAGTGGACTTTGTGATAGGGGGTACCGGGGAGACTGGACTGGTGGTGGTGCTGGACGGGTTGGGGTCCAACATGGTGGCTGGGTGTGGTGGAGGTGTTGCTTCTGGGTTGGAGATCAGGTCAGACTTGGGTCATCATAGGCTACATGTACTACATTTAGTAAATATGTTGGGGAAAGTGTGTGTGTGTGTGTGTGTGTGTGTGTGTGTGTGTGTGTGTGTGTGTGTGTGTGTGGTGGACAGCTGGTTTAAGCAGCCTCACCTGGCTCAGGTCTTCACCACCAGTGTGAGGTGTTTTAAGGTCAGGTTTACTAGATTATGTGTAATCTAAATGCATTTTCTATTAAACAGCCATTCATTTGTGTGATGTTGATCACTTTTTTTCATGCTGACATTTTGACATGAGCTGACAAATGTAAACTGTGATTGTGCTGATCCTGTTGAAACGCCGTGTTGGACGCCATCGTGACTGAGCTGGATCTGGTTACTGAACGACAGAAGCGTGAAGAGAGAGGAGCAAAGTCTGAACAATGCAATGTTTTATTGCAGTGCTCCTCCATTACTGGAGAAGACGGTCGTCCTCCTCTAGCTTTAATCAGACTACAGAAGAGCAGGAGTTGTTAGGATTTTGCTGTCTTAACTATACTATAAATACTTAACTATAAATACTGAAGCGCTTAATAATCACAAGACATTTTCCCGCAATGTTATAGAATAATATAATATTCAAGCCTTATTCATGGGTAGTTTAGACAGTTTGTGTCATAGGGTTAAAGAAACCCAACACCAGCAACCCACAATGTCAGCATTGAGATACATTTCTTCTATATTATAAAGTCCTTATAAAACAGTGACATCGCATGAGAGTGATGTATTTGGTATGATGTTAACCACAGTGACGTGTGTTTAAGTCCCCCAGAATGTGTACCGCATTAACGTGGACACGCCAGAGGAAGCCAATCAGAATCTGTCGTTTGGGGCGGCTGACCGCTGGTGGGAGCAGACTGAACTCACCAAGCTGCTGCTCTCGTCCAATCAGCTCACGACGCTCTCTGATGACATCAGACTCCTGCCGGCACTCACCACCCTGGATGTAAGTGAACGCTGGGCACAATTAGTAACTGTAAATCTAGTGTGGATAATAATAATAATAATAATAATAATAATAATAATAATAATAATAATAATAATAATAATAATAAACAAATTAATTGAAATAATCATGAGAAAAAGTGATATTAATTCCTGCTTTGCTAATTGTTTTGATGGGTAGCTCCATGACAACCGGCTGACCAGTTTACCCAGTGCTCTGGGAGAGTTGGAACAGTTACAGCAGCTCCGACTGAGGTACACACACACACACACACACACACACACACCATTAAGAAAGATTTCCATGAAGTGTGTTTTGTGTGTCCACCAGTCACAACCAGCTGAGTACTTTGCCTTTGGAGATGTGTGGTCTGCGTAACCTGCACAGTTTGACTCTCCAGAAGAACCTTCTAGAGACGCTGCCTGAAGAGCTGGGACAACTAGACAATCTAACTGAGCTGGTAACCACACACACTGCTCTGTGTAGTACATTCATAACAGATGGTAGACCATAGAGTGACTAAAATAGGGTTACTCTTTGTGTAGTTACTCTTTAACTAAATAAAGATGCTAATGTCTAAAAGTCACTCTAATCATGGGACACTACGCTCTAGTGGACTACAGACTACAACTTCCTCAGCCCGTTCCCTACCTGGTTGATGAGGTGTTGCTTGGTTCTAGGTCCTTTCCAGCAACCAGCTAAAGTCCATCCCCTCTGGTCTGGGGCGTCTAGCCTGTCTCCAGAAACTAGACCTGTCTCACAACCTGCTCGAGTCCTTGCCTGACAGTCTGGCCAAACTAGCAAGTAAGAATACTGTGTGTGTGTGTGTGTGTGTGTGTGTGTGTGTGTCTAACTTCATGTGAGACATGTTTTGTCTCTATTTAGTGAACATGGGTAACATTTTGTCTGTACCTGTGATGTTCCTCAGACCTTATTGTGCTTTTACAGATCTAAAGCTGCTGGACTGCAGCAATAACCAGTTGACTGGCTTTCCTGTTAGCCTATCTGAAATGACCAACTTGGAGCAGCTTTACCTTAGACACAACAAGCTCCGCCTCCTGCCGCAACTGCCTGCCCCCAATCTAAAGGTAACAGTATTTACAAAATGTAGTTGTAGACAAAATGGCTTCTTTGGCCTCCCTTCAAATGACTGATTTCCCTTTTTTGTGTTTAGACATCCCACCACTAGGATTGAGTGGTCCTATCATATTATTATTATTTAGATTGGGTATATTAGTGGTCCATTTTTTACATTTTCTTGTGGATACCATGTGCATGGACCTGCACATAGTCTATTAGTATTTTTGTAATTAACAATACATTATAGCACATCTGACATTTGAAAATGTTGGGAGAACAGCATGTGCAGATAAATTCCCTTTTGTAGAGGAGTGAAAACAAATAATATCGCAAACGTGTGAAATTCAGGCTGTAGCACGTTCAATGCGGTAAATATACTAATAATAATGTAATATAATAATGTGTGTGTGTGTGTGTGTGTGTGTGTGGCGATAGGAGCTGTACGTGGGCAACAACCAGATACACCAGCTGGAGTCGGAGCAGCTGGCAAGCCTGGCGGCCATTTCTATCTTGGAGCTCAGAGATAACAAGATCCAGAGCCTCCCCGAGGAGCTCGCCCTGCTCGGCACGCTCACACGCCTCGATCTCACCAACAACGACGTCGGCACGTAGGTCTGCCGGCCCGCCGGCGGCTCACCATCGGCATGGCGCGTCGTGTATGGAAGTTGTAAGATGTACCAAAAGAGGGCAGTCAAACTGTATACAAAGGATTCATTATTGCCAGCTTTAGAGCGAATATGATTATCAACAGAGAAACGTTTTGGACGTGCATTTGGAGAGTATGCCAAACATAACACATAACCTGTCTAATTAAAACATTTACATATTTATTGAGGTAGTTGGTTCGCAGACAAACCCATTAAGTGTGTGTGTGTGTGTGTGTGTGTGTGTGTGTGTGTGTTAGTCTTCCAGCCTCTCTCAGCCTGCTGCCCAATCTGAAGGTCTTAATGTTGGAAGGAAACCCACTGAGAGGAATCCGAAGAGACCTGCTTTCTGTAGGGAACACACACACACACACTAAACGCTTGCATTTGAAAAACAACATGATCAATCACTCTTTGATCGTCTTCATAAAGCATCCCTCACTTGTGACTCACTGCCGGTGGCATTTGTACCGACCGCTGGTTAACCCACAGACACAAACTCTGGCCCACAATGCACTGTGTCTGCAGGAGCTCACCACTGTGTACAGTGTCGTTGGCTCCAATCCCATTTTTAATCCCATGTCATAGTTTGAGTTCAGTGGTGGTTGAATACACTCGTACACTAATATTCATTAATACACATATTGACACGTGCATATGATAAAACAATCGTCAGAATCTAGTTGCTTCTGCCGATGAGGTTAGTGAATTAGCCGTCATTGAAAATGCCATAATATTATTTATTGTGCTTACTTCTGCCAGAGAGGAACCACTGAGCTGCTGAAATATTTAAAGGGGAGAATTAAAGGTAATCATAATGTCGTGCGACTGAATCATTATTATTTATTGTTCATTCAATCATTGTCATTTTCCATTTGTCTATTTTGGCCACTTGATTTACTACTAATTATGTATATTTATTATGTATCTGTATTTATTAGTTTCACTCTACGTATCAGTCTGCGAAGGCTCTAGTTGAAAAACGTTTAGTTGCTAGATAAGGGGTCCAAAAGGAATGAGTAGACATTACTTGTTGCCAGCTCTTCAAATGATCATTACTGATAGCAACAAGCTACTAAACTGCTAGCCAACAGTTTTTGTTTTTTTGTTGCATTGCTTTGCACTAATCATGAGTCATGTGGTTCGCTGTTACCTTAATAACCCACTGGCAACACTCCTGAGTGAATGTCGTACTAAGATGTGTGTGTGTGTATAAAGGTGTTGTTGATGTGTTTTCAGAAGAGCCAGATAAAGCCAACGAGACTCCCACTGCCATGACTCTGCCCAGCCAGGCCAACGTCAACATCCACAACATCCAGACACTCAAGATCCTGGACTACAGGTACAGAGACCAACAGACACCAACCAACCACGCACTGCCAACAGCAGGCAGCTGGAATATCTTGGGAGTACAATGATGTCATTCTGTGGATGACATCATTGTGAGTGTGTATTTGCTGTGTCTGCATTCGCTCTGCAGTTTCATTTGGGTATGTACTGTAAATTTGAGTGATGTGTTATTAGGCAGAAACGTAATGATGATGGGGTGTGTGTGTGTGTGTGTGCGCGTGCGTGTGTGCGCGCTCGCTCCAGTGAGAAGCGATCAGACAACGTTCCGGATGAAGTGTTTGACGCTGCAGCAGGACAGATCGTGACCACCATGAACTTCAGCAAGAACCAGCTGACCACCCTGCCCCCTAGGTACACACACACACACACACACAGCATTGTAGGAGGAACAATATAAATCATAATACTGAAACACACATCATACATTATAAAATATTATTACAATATTCTGTATTTTATACTCCCCTTTTGGGTGTGTGTGTGAGTAAAACAACACCATGATGTCATCCCCCTGGCTGTAAAGTATCTGACGGGGTGCTCTTGTTAATCCTCTCCTGCCCCACCTTCACCCAGGCTAGCAGAGTTTCAGGGCTCCCTGACGGAGCTGAATCTGGGCTTCAACAAACTGCCCTGCCTCGCCCCCGCAGTCTCCAGCCTGGTGCAGCTCACACACCTGGACCTCAGGTATGATGCATGATGGGACTTTTACTGTCTGAACCCTAGGACCACTATTAGAATGACAGTGGGTTGAGTGGCAGGCATTTCCCCCTCAGGTTCAAGGAGCTCCTGGTGGGATATTGATGTGAATATCGTCTTTAAGTGCAGCAGACGTCACAGGATCTTCTGCTCTTGCTACAGCAAAGTACCCGCAGCTTCAACCATTTGTCTCCTGGTTCTCATACATTTGGATTCATAGCAATCGCCAGAAGTCAAACCAATGATTGTAGCTTTAAATACACAATATTTGTTTTATAATGTAAATGTTTCCCTTGGTTATTATTGGCAACCTGAATACAGTATGATACTAAACATGTTACTAAACTTTCTTTGCCATTTTGAAACTCCAAAATAAGTCTGCAGGTGGCGTCATAATCAGCATTGGGTTCATTCTTGCAATGGTTTAGATTGTATTTGTTTGATTTTGTGTTTTTTTTCCAGGAACAACCAGCTGAGTGACCTGCCCTCTGACCTCGGGACCCTGAAGAAACTGCGCTCCGTGATACTGAATTATAACAAGTGAGTGGCAGTCGGACTCACGTCACCCTGCACATTAGATGTGCTATTTATGCTATAGTTTACACTGCTGTTCCAGGAGTACATCATATGAAGGCCCTCAAGCTAGCATAACCATATTGCTTGAGAGAAAAGAAGGTGTGAGGAGTTGGTGTGTAAAAGGAAATAAATGGGTTGTGTATTTACACAACAAAAAGGTCATTACCCTTTAATGACTTCATGAATATTCACCCAAAGCATATCTTAGGAAGTTTGATTCCAACCTCACTTGGGCTAATCATGGATAGGATTTCTTGGAAGTACAACTTGGGCTAATAGCTAGCACTCAGTAGCAATCAGATGGGTTAGCAGGTCATGTAACATTCCCTTGGGCAGTTATCATTTCAGTTTTTTTTCTTGCCATCCCTTCCCTTTCCGGTAAAAGGTTCAAATGCTTCCCCGATGTCCTGTACGAGATTGTTTCCTTGGAGACTGTGTTGCTAGGCAACAACCAAGTGGGTGGGGTGGATGCTGGGCGGCTAAAGGCACTGGTGGCTCTGTCTACTCTGGACCTGTCAAACAATGACTTGCTCAACGTAGCACCTGAACTCGGACTGTGCACGTCGCTCAGGTAGGCCAACATGTCACACGCAACACACATTAGTCACATGGATGTATTCAAATGTCATTTCTAGTCTCAGTCTCTCTCCCTCTCTCTCTCTCTATATGTATTTTAAATTAAAACTAAATGTCTCTCTCTAGGTGTCTGAGTTTAGACGGCAACCCCTTCAGGACGCCAAGAGCAGCCATCGTTGCCAAGGGAACGGATGCCGTGATGGAGTATCTCCGCAGTCGCATCCCCACATAAATCCTGTCCTTGCAGGCTTACGCACTGCCCTCCCCCAACCAATGAGATCAGGGCCTGGTAGTGATGTCACTGCCCGTCGCCCTGAGGTGAAATTCCTCGACACAAGGATAGTGCTGTAATGTTGGTGATCATAACATGTACAATCCATGCAAACTTAAAACACATCTTGTACTATATCCAATGAGAAGCACTTATACAATCAATAAAGCATTTTATTTGTGGCTTCGCAGTCTGAGTGTGCGTGTGCATGTGCGTGTGCATGTGCGCGTCTGCATTGCAGGCTTAATAAACGAGGCCATTTCACGGTCCACAGTCTTCGTTTCCTGCTCCCTAAGAGCTGCACTTCGTTACACTATTGGTTAAATGACCACTCGGAAGCACAAGCAGGAAGTGCCGTCTCCTCCTCAGTCAGGAGATGAGCTCCTGGCATCGGCTCGGCAGCGAATGTGTGAATCATGTGAACGTTGTGTGGAGGGGTGGCCACTTGTCTCACAATGAACTGCAGTATTTCCGACAAAGATAAGAGGGCAAACATTTTTTTTTTGTTAAGAACATTTGAATCATTTATTTAAAACATCCATTTTTACTTCCAGAGTCGTCTCTTGAAAAGAATGAGGATGATGACGATGACGGTGTACATTAGAAACTGAAAACCATTGACGAAAGCGAGCGAGCAGATGGGAGCGAAGCAGAGCAGCAGTGAGCAACATGGTGGCTTCCTTTCCTCCCCCCGTCTCTTGCGACGTCATCGTCTTTACAACACGAATCCTCTTAAGAGGCGTCACTGACTTAGAAACAGTGACGTCAAACAAACAAAAAAAAATCTCTTGGTGAATTTACTTTAGCGCTTAACGTAGCAATATTGTCTTTTTAAATCCAACTTTGTATTTTTGAGTGTAAAAAATCGTATGCCTTTTTTTTTAAATGCGTGAAGAAACAGAACTTTTTCTGCATGCTGATTGGTTCATTTGCTGGATCGGATCGATACACGACATTGCTACACGTTCTAGTCTATCTAAAACCGTCTCTTGCGTTGACAAATTCACTCACATATGCACACACACACACACGTCCCCAATCCACAACTCCTCAGTCATATATGTATTTTTCACAACACGTCAGGTCTTCGCGAACCTCGACTACATCACCCAATTCTGTTTCACAGATTTGCACTTCCTTGAGAAGCGTGTGGTCACAGGGGCATAAATAAACAGTTCATCCCTTGTCAAGTCATATTTTCGCCCCCCTTCCATTGGCAGTATACCATAGCTATGTAAAAAGCAGGACCCAGGGGGGCGGGGCCTGCTGTAGTTGTGAATGCTAAAGTGGTGGTTAAGAGGCGGAGGGGGTAAAGTGATAAAACGTCACATTTTTTCTTTTGTTTTTTTACAAAAAGTGTCAGCGCAGAGCTTCAAACCCGCCTCCCCTCACACAGACAAACAATTATTAAAGTATAAACTAGACCCGAGGGGCCGAAGTTTAGAGGTAAGAGTTAAACAAGACAAAAAAACCCAACAGAAAACACCATCTGGTAGCTTCGCAGCCGTTTGGCAGGACCCCCTGCAGGGTCTACACCTCCTCGCGTCCTAAAGGGTGTGGGGGGGGGGGGGGGGGTCAAGGTAAAAATGGCGGCCAACTGTAACCTTCAGACGCAGGAAGAAGTTCAGTAGTTCTGCAGCTGTGTTCCCGCCGGCGCGTTGGACACGCTTTCCCCCCTTCGCAATAGTTTGTAGGCCTATATACTAGTTGTTTTTTTTACACAGTCTGTACATCGGTTTAATGTACATGATATATATATATTTATATATTTATATGTGTGTAATAGTGGTAGTGGTGGTGGTGGTGGTGGTGAGGGGTGTGTACGTGTTTTGTGAGAGAGGGCAAGATGGAGGAACAAGCATGGTCAAATACTCATTCAACATTTGCCATTCAAAAATGTCAGCGACATTTGCAGTTGAATAGTATTCTACCAGACGCGCGCGCGTGTGTGTGTGTGTGTTGTGTTTGTGTGTGTGTCTGTGTGTGCGCGCACTTGAAAGAAAAAAAAAAAAGGAAATAATTCAAAACAAATTGCACATTCATCCCTTTTGTGTGAAGAAGATTCGACAAACATGGCGTCTATACAGGCCGAACACTCACACACACCCACATGTACGTCAAAAGGGCCACATCTCACACGTACGCGTGAACAAACATGTCGTCATTTTGAACAAAACAAATTCAAAATGTATATCCACACAAACACCTTTTTACTAGAAAGTGACAAATGGAGAGCGGAGGGCGGGAGCAATAATACGTACATCTTTCAAAAGGCATTTAAAAAGACAAATCAAATAAATATAAATAAATTACTTTCAAGAGCACAGGTTAAAAACGAACAGAAAATAACGCCCCCGAAAAAAGTAGACCACCACAGACGGGCTGTTGTGAGGCAGGTGTGTCTGTAAACAATAACGGACGGATAGACGGCTTCTCTGAAACGGGACGGAAACATCGTAATTCAGTCTTGGAG
>JAOPJI010000016.1:11679488-11691980 GCA_027122695.1 Merluccius productus
GTGTGTGTGTGTGTGTGTGTGTGTGTGTGTGTGTGTGTGTGTGTGTGTGTGTGTGTGTGTGTGTGTGTGTGACCATCTAAGATTGTAACTCCTTTGCCTCAGACTATGCCAGTAACTGCCCGTGCCCTTGAGACGATGATTCGATTGGCTACAGCGCATGCCAAAGCCCGCATGAGTAAAACCATTGACCTGGAAGACGCTGAGACTGCCATCGAACTGATGCAGTTTGCCTACTTCAAAAAAGTAATTGCCAAACCTCAGCCATAAAAAAAGGATGTATTTCCAGCAGGATGTAAACTACTCCGTTTTGGTGCACAAGTTGCATTTTTTTTGTCATTGTGTTTTACGGATGAATCCAGCTTTAAACTAAATGGTGTATACTAGGTATTAGAGAAGGAGAAGAAGCGTAAGGCTCCAGAGGAAGATATGGACTTGAGCCAGTCGCAGAGCCAGTCGCAGAGCCAGTCCCAGACCCAGTCCCAAAGTCAGAGCCAGGATCCCAAAAGAAGTACCAGGTCCAATTCTTTATTGATAAACCCTTTTTTCCCTCCTCCAAAATGGCCAGCAAAACATGGATGTTTTTTTCTTGGAAGTTCTGTTTTAAACATTATTTGGGTTATGGTTTCCTCTGATTGTCTCTTTTGCTATATTCTTCACAAGGGTTTTCTCCCTTTTTATGGTATGACTTGATGCCACAAACTCAACTTAATATTTGTAATACTTATTATTTGTATTTTTTGTTTGATCACCAACTTCAATAAAATGGCAACACAAATCAATGGCACTTGACTAAACCCAGAAATGATATGCCTTTATTTCTGGAACTAGGAAACGCACTCTTGCTACCCAAGATGACCTGAACACGATGACAGGCTTTGAGGCTGATCCTTATGACTTCGCTGGGGATGAGGAAAACGGTACAATTACCCAAACACTTGGCTTGCTACACTTGAAATACAGCAATAGGTTGGAGCATAAAGGAAGACAATTTAGGATTGTTTGTTGTAGCCTTTATATCCCACACATAATTTACTTTAACTTTACGGACATTTTACTTTTACTTCAATTTTACATAACTTACCTTTTACTTCAATGTTATGTTAATTATAAAGTAAGTATAAAGTAAATAACATTTAATGTAAAATGTACATCAAAGATGTTTTGTTATTTTCCTTCAGCCCAACCCAATCTAAGACCCAAGCCTTTATCGCAGACTCTACGTAAGAAGACTGAAATAAGTCAGGACAGGTATGGAACGCCTCCCGAAATAAGTGTCAACACACTGTCCTGTGTAACCATCTACATTTGGACACTATGCAAAAGGATGCCTTGTTTCTCTAATGGCATGTGCTATACCTACATACAACATTTGTGAAGAAATGTTTACAAAATGGTGATTGCAAATTGCAATAATAGGTTGCAACAAGTAACCCATGTGATTTTATCCATCAAGTGTGCCATTATGGTTTTAAAAATACTCAAGCAGCCATTGGTTGCATTTAGTATATACATTGCGTCAGTTCATTCACGCATGCGTCTAATGTACCTAACAAAAAATTTAACGTGGGCATAATATTGACACACCTGACAGTAAAACTGCCAAACTGCCAACACATGCTACGCCATTGACCAGAACCAAACAAGGTTAGTAGTGGTCGTGGATAAGGTGTGATGCCTCTCACCATGTAAAGCGCTTTGAGTGCCTTGAAAAGTGGCGCTATAAATGCTATGTGTTATTGATTGTGTGATGTCTTTATTGTTCCCTTGTGTCCTCCAGACTCAAGGCCTTCAAGGCGGCTCTGCTGCAGGCCTTCAGGAGCAAGCGCTCCCAGTCGGTGGCGGTGGACGAGCTCCTGGACCTGGTCAACAAGGCCCCCACGCCGGCCCAGGACGAGGGCTTCCAGGAGGGGGAGATGGAGCAGCTGCTGGGCCGCATGCAGGAAGACAACCAGGTCATGGTGTCTGAGGGCGTGGTCTTCCTCATCTGATGCCCGACTCCTCCTTCTTCAACATGCTATAGCACTTTTTTTTTTCAAACTCTAACACCCCCCCCCCCCACACACACACATACACACAAGCCCAAAAAAGGATGTTAATTTCATTCCTGGAGTTGTGATGAACTAAAATAAATTGTTTGAGCAGGCGGACAGTTGTTTGTATGTTATTCAAACATTTTTATTTATGCGTTTTGTTTTGCTTTTGCAATTTGAGCGTTGCAATAGCGTGGCAAAATAAAGATCAACCAATTATCAATTTATTTTGATGTGTTGAATTATAGAAGGTAAAAGGAAGGCAACACAAATTGTCAATTTACCATAGTTTCATTTTTAAGGTTTTGCTTTAAAAAGTGTCATGTTGTGGTTAATGGGGTATATTGATACAAGGAGAAATGATTAACTTGCAGCTTAAATTGCTCTTTATTCACACTTCGATTTGACTGGAGAAGGTGTAGTTTATTTCATGCATAGTAATTAATTGTGCAGTCTTGTCAGTGTCCCACAGTTGATTGACCGACGAGACGACCGATGAATTATTTGATATATAGGCTCTTCTGTAATGACAGAAACAAAGCATTGTAAATCCTTAAATACTGAGCAGAGGGAGGAAAGGGTCATATCATTAACTGTATTTGGACATTTCCCCTGTGTACCTGGCTCAAACTTTCCTGGGTATTATAAGCAAACATAAATGGAAGTCTAAATTGATAATGAAACTACTTGACTTATGGTTCAACCACTGATCCATGTTTAAACAATACAGATGACTGATATTGATATTAACTAATTAACTCTTGTATGTCAGGTCTTGTTTTGCTGCGTCTGAGTACTATATAAAGTGCATTATGGTGTTGGTGCAGTGCCCCCTATAGTGGTGTTCGACTATAATACCTAGTTGGTTACGCTCACACGTCCACAACCCCAGGCATGTCCTCTATGATGACCGCTGTGTCTGTCTGCTGCTGCTGTGTCCTCCTTTTCATGCGCAGGTACACGCTGATAACCAAGGCAACCACCAGCAGCGATGCTGTAAACGCGAGCGCCGTCAACAGGGTAGTTGGGCCTTTGTTGGCCCCCAGGGTTACATCTGGGGCGCTGGCCATTTCCTTGTGGAGAGCAGATTGGGGCGTGGGCTGAGGGACCAGCAACTCAGAAATATCTGTGAAGGAGAGAAGACATCACTTTACATGTGCTGATATGTTATAGTCCCAGAAATTACATTTTAGATTACTAATCTTAAATCTGATGGCAGACGAGCTCAAATCTGGGTGAACGGGGCGTTTCACTTTTTGACCAATCATGTTGCTGGAGGCGGGGATCTGTAAGCACGTAATTGGCAGCGAGCGTCCTGTCCGCCACCAACGTTCTTAAAAATGGTCTGTAAAGGTTTCAAATCAACAGCATTTATACTGGCCACTGTAGAAATACACTTCACACACCCCTTCATCCACTCGAGCTAATTCGTTTCTCTGTCCTCTGTGCAGTCCTCCCCAGAAGTTCTGCTATAACATATAGGACAGCTGGATCCAAGATTAGATATGTAATAACTCTTTACAACTCTCAAATCTTACCTACAGCACTTGAGCAGTAAAGGGAGAGTGGAAAAAAGCAAGATTTTGAACATAAGCAACCCAAAAGAAACGCCCCCTCTCTCTCTGCTCCCTCGCTATGTTTCTCCACCATTGAGAAATTGTATTTATTTATTTTATTTATAACCTTTTTTTAACCAGATAAAAACCCATTGAGATCAAGACCTCTTTCACAAGGGTGACCTGGCCAGGAAAGGCAGCAGCACACAGCATAGTGGTCAAGACAGATGAACAACAATAACAAACAAGCAGTAACAAAAACAAAATTGAACATAAACACAGTAGAAGAAGTGTTGCATTCACACACCTGTGATTGACTGGCAAGATGTATTCCCCGAACCAATCTGGTAAGCGATGCCCTGATTGGCCAGGAATGAGCCGGGAGCGGTCTAAAATCTAAATGGTCTCCTACCGAGGCAGTCGACTCGAAACAGATATTCTCACAGAGCATTTCACTCACTAATAGCTGACAGATGGCTGTGGCATTTCTAACAAATTACACTCAAATAATAGCTCTTAAATCTTACCTACAGCATAAACAGCTACGAATAACACAATGTACTGATAGACCCCCACCTTCCAGACTCAGGAGGAAGAAGGCGTCGTCTCCTTTAATGAACTTTCTGCTGTGCAGTCGGCTGTGGGTAAGGAAGCTGCTTGTGCCGGTGCCGGGGCCGCGATAGTAGCTCCCCTCAGGGCCGCTCACCAGGGATCCTACCTTACTGGGCCGGTCCCAGAAGTACTCTTGACCTGCAAACGGAGGGACATGGCACATTACTTTCTTTCGCCCTCAACCATTCTCTTCCCCGACCTGCTCACTACCCGACTGCAGCCTTCCCAGAGACCTTGATTTGTTGTTTATTGTGTCTGTGTCAATGTAGATACAGTACTTTATCTACTCTGAACACTCAGAAATCACACTTTTTTTTTTTTCCTCACATTTACATTTTTTTGTTTTGATTGTTTAGTGTCTGCTAAATGACTGAACCTAAATGAAACTAAACACACACACACACAAAGTAATGTCATTTGACATCGCCTACTACGAAGATGTGTCCCTGAACTGCGATACAACAGAGTTGTCCAACACCAACCCCCACCTTCCTGGGCCGGGCCAAGCGGGCTCACTCACCCTGCAGCTTGTTTGGGTCTGTGGTGACCATGCGGTGCATACTCATACGGCTCCTGACGTCAGACTGCTGGTCCAGCAGAGCCATGGTGGCCTGGTGCCAGGGACAGGGCCACTTGAGCTTGTCGTCGTTGGGGCCGGAGGTCAGGTGCAAGTAGAGCCCCATGGTGCCCGGCCGGCTGCTGCGTCCGTTGAGGTACAGGCCTGCCTGCACGACAGGACAAAACCCTAGCATGTGACCACCACTCCCTTTGGGGAGAATGTCTGCCTTGAGGACTTACGAACCAGTGAGGACCACATTCATGACAGTATCATTGGGAACATTACACCGAGTTGTTGATGTGGATATTCTAATGAATTCGTCTGCTTGCCAGCATATGGATAACCTCTGGCCAGCCAACGGGTTTGTTGATTGTGTGTTTCCCAACTGTTTTGTCTCATGTATCGTTTAGCATCATAGTTCACATTGTAGTGGCCTAGGCGTTGCAACATGGAAGAATCTGAGGTGTAGGCCTACTTCTATTTCTGGTCTAAATCTTCCCTGGATCAGCTCACATACCCCTTAGGCGTACCCCTGAGTGGGAACCACGATTAATTGACAGCACGCCATTGCAGACATAAATGCAGACAATAGGGGGTATTAGTAAAGACGGCAACGGTTGAATAGCTGTGGTATCGTGCCATACTGGCTGTCATGAAGAGTCAGAATAGTGTAAAGATAAATAGCAAAAGCCTGAATATGAATATTATTGTGCGTTTTATTCACCGGGGAGTGGAAACCAAGGGCAAGGTGTTGGTGAGGGACTCACCTGGAAAGAATAGCCAGACGGCGACAGAAAAGGGGGACTGTACACCTTGGTGCCTACTGGCGTGGTTTCCAGGAGACCTGTGATGTTGCGTATGCTCCACACGTGCTGCGGGCATTGGCCGGACCAAACGCTGACATCATCGAGCGAGAGACCCCCCGTCGTGGCAGAGGCGTCTCCCTTCACCCCCTCGAAAACCACACGGGACTTTTGGGTCATACTGAGAGTCACGTGATGCAGCTCCCAGGATCCCGTCGAACCTTTGAAATATTGCAAGAAGTTAACAGACAACGTCGACATCGACATGAGCAATAGGCCTAATCGAAGAGAAAGAGACATGAGATTTCTTGTTCTATTCACACATAATAAAGAGAATGGTAGCTAGACACATTTTTTGTTTTAAAAAAAAGGTAATTTGGTCTGCAGAATCTGTTTAGTAACTGTAATTAGCAACTGGGCAATAATAGAAATCTATGGTTGTGAAGTGTATGTCTATCAGATGAATGCTAGAGCTTTTGAGCTGTGAGAGAAGAATAACATTTTTGTCTGGAATTATAGCAAAAAAAACACAGAAACACATTGAAAAAGCATTGCCTTTGTCCTTTGAAATAATGTAAAATAAAATTGAAAGAATTATGTTCAATAGTAAGATCTTTGATGCAGCATGCAATGCCTTGTGTTGATATGAACACACCTCTAATGGTCTTAAAAAGCTTCAATCGTCCATCGGGGTTGTGTTGATCATACTCCCGCACCCAAATGTTGAGGGCATCTCCAGCGCTCCCACTGCTGTAGAGGAAGAACTGCAGGCACTGGACTCCAGGTTTAGGATACAGGATACGGCTCTCAAGAAATCCACGGTCCCCAGCGGTCCCAGATGCAGTGCTGAAATGCATGAAGTAGCCCTTCCCTGTGGGCAGGGGGGTCCTTTACTGTCAATAAAGCCTATTAAGTCTATCCTATCAAAATGTAGTGTAGCATGCCCAAGTTCACCATGTGATTAGATACCAGAGGACAGTTAAGGAGTTTAGGGAGAGCGTTGCCCTTCTTTCCAATCAAATCTTCAATTGGCATGATAGAGTTGCAATGTGTAAGACATTTGTTTAATAAAAACAGTGTTACACGATAAAGGTAAATTCAATACTAGTGTATTGACCTATTGTAAAAGCATGACAGTATTGTATAAGCATAACAGTAGCCTTTTGGCCTGCCCTACTCCAGAAGAAGGTTTAATAAATGTCTGGCAACTGCAAACTGTTAGCTGTAGGTTGCTGGGGATTATCCCGTAGGCCTATTTTGTTCTGCCTAATAGTTAGGTCACTTAGGGTTGGTAGCATATCGCCTTCACAAAAACAACACGTATATGACCCAATATATTTATGACCAGATAAGGTGATGAGCTGTGATTGTGAGACTAGTTTATAGACCCATGGTTGTGTAATTCCATAAAATAAAGTACACTGTGTATTCCAGAATTGTTTTTAGCCCAGCTATATCCATTGACTAAAGTATATAATTTATTATCTTAATCAAAGAAGCGAACAGAAAATATAGTTTATTCCTACATTGTATGTATTGAGAATAAAACGTAATACCAAAACCATGACTAGAATAAGTATAACATAATAATAAGATATCTCGACCTTTGCATTCTCCCATTGTGGTGAAGTCTGTTTGAGGTCCTGCAGTCACAGCCATACGTTGTTTCCACTTGTTGCTGGGACCCTGGATCATCCCACAGATGTTCAACTCCTCAAAGCTGCAGCTCTCCACCAAGGTGGACGAGGTGGCTGCGGACGCATTCATGTGGTAAACAATGGTGGCTGCCGTTCTACTAAGAAGACAAATGAGCGCCTCACGCTTAACACACAGTCTGTCTCTAGCAGTTTCCAAACAGCAAATGCCTTGACCCATTTTGAGACCGTATCACAGGCTGATAGCCGGTTTAAGTACCCGGTAAACAAATCCCTGGTTTGTAAATGTGTTCATTTTACATTGCATCCATCTCTAATCAGTTATTGTTTTAAAAAAAAAGCTTTTTAAAGCTTTTAATCTGAATCAATTCAATTCAATTGTATTTATAAAGCGCATTTCATGCACAAGGCAGACTCAATGTGCTTCACAAGAGGTAAACATAGTTACAGTAATGTGGCGTGTCTACCTGTGTCAAGCAAGGTGTTCCATTGTTGTGGGCATATACACTAAAAGCTGCCTCCCTTCTTTGGATCTGGTGCGAGGGATGAGTAAATTGCCACTGCCTGTTGACCGAAGTGTTCTTGCTGGGGTGTAAGTGATGAGCATATCTGTGATGTACTGAGGTGCAAGGCCATGTAGTGCTTTATAAACCAGGAGCAGTATTTTGAAATCGATTCTTGTTCTAACGGGTAACCAGTGCAAAGATTTAAGAACGGGTGTGATGTGTTGATATTTCTTGGTACCAGTGAGAATATGTCCAGCTGCATTTTGAATTAGTTGTAACCTCTGAATACTTGATTTTGGGAGTCCAGTGAATAAACCATTATAGTAATCTAATCTACTTGTTATAAATGCATGGATTCATTTTTCTGAGTCTGATTTTGACAGAAAGCCCCTCAATTTGGAGATATTTCTGAGATGATAGAAGAAGATCTTGTAATGTGGTTCTGAAATTTAGATTGCTGTCGATAATTGCAATCAGGGAGAAGGCTACACAAAGCACATTGGGTTTTTATCAGTGAGCTACAAAGGTAAGAACTTTGAAACTATAATACTATAATATAATAAAATAAAATAATAAAATAATTTAAAAAATATATAATAAGTGATCAAATGTTTCAGAGTCAACAGCTAAACATTGCTGTTTAGACTTTGACCATTTTGACATCCGCTGAGTTAAGCATTTATATTGGGAAATATCACACTAGGGGATTATTTTATTGTAATTGATTACACCTCATTGCATTATAGGGCATAATATGGCATTGTAGGGCGATACTATTGTAATTATTATAGTCATGCACTTAAAAACACACAAAGCCCATCAGAAACAGCATGCAATAACCACTGTTTCTATGGTTACCACATCACTGCAGTTTGACTTTGAGCATGGATGAGAAATAACTGCTTTAATGAGTGCTGGAGTGGAGTGACCCTTTTCACAGAGCTGTCATAGCAGAGCAAACGCAGCTGGAGCATTGGGTAGGTAGGCTGGTGTTTAATTTATATGTCAATAAAGCATCAGCAATGGCCAATATGTTATCTTCACTAAATTGAGTCTACTACCTGTGCCCAAAAGGAGCAGACAGATAATGATGTTATGAGTCACCTGTGTTTGTCCTTTGGCCTCTAGGAAATAGGTCTATTGGCAGAGCTCAACTCACTACAGTTGTAGAGGCGTTTGAGCTTGAGGAGGTCGCTGTCGCTGAACTCCATCCGTTGGCCGACCACGTCCATGAACTCTGGGATCTTGGTGACAATGGTGGGCTCCTTGCCGATGTTGAACGATGTCTTGCTGTAGTGCATCACCGAGCCGTAGTCGTAGGGCACCCCCAAAGCACTGGACACCTTGTCATCATACTTGTTGAAGTTGTGATCCTTGCCTGTGTTTGAACACATATGATTTGCTTAGAATAGAACAGAATAGAATACAATAGAATATATCTTTATTTGTCACAAGGGGGAATTTGTCCTACACATGCAGATGGTCAGCAAAACAGGAAAACACAGAAACAATTCCCATAACAACCCAATACCACATACACCCACCACACATTACACCTGAATACATACAATATGTCTGTCACCACCAGGTATATTGTAATTGTGTCCAGTGGTCATATGCATGTACTTCACAACCGCTATATACAGTATAGGCCTATAGTGTGACTTATTACATGGCTTCATGGCTACATAGGCCTATACAGCTCTATATAGAGGTGACAGTATTTATTATTTTGCATTGTAATGCAAAAATAATAAATACATACTGTCCGTTCTTTATAGAGCTCCATACCGCCATGCATTTGATACCGATTTGTCAGGTTGTTCTAGTTTGTAAGAAAACATTTGCAGTGCTCACTACTGACACCGACATACCCGGCTCGATCTGATCCCACATGATGCTGATGTAGTCGTCGCGGTCCGCTCGGGACTGCTCGTGCCAGAAGCCCAGCGCGTGCAGTAACTCGTGCTCGACGGTGCCAAGGCGGTCGCAGTTTCTGCCAATGGACAGCCTCTGCTTCCCCACGCGGCGGTTTCCCACAGAGGAGAAACAACTGTCCGAAAAAACATTTTTAGTTAGAGACACACAGACACACAGCTGGGTTGTAGAAGTGGATACATTTCTTCCATCTGGAATCAAAACCCTGCAGCCTTTTTTTCCCCAACAGCAGTGACACAAAATGAACAGGTCTATTTCATAACTATATAGCATCATCATAATTATGTTTCATGTCATTGTTCATCATTTTGGGGTCTAACTATGAATTATGATGAAAAGCCATGACTTAATAATGATCACAATATTAAGTTGAAGCATAGTGTACTGCACCTCAGTTTAATTTGTTAGGATTATGAATACATTATTACAGATATAGCAATATATTTGAATATAGGCTTCATAAGATTATCTGAAATCATAGTCATTCTAATTCTTTGAGCCCAGCCTCGAGCCTGTTGTATCTGAATGTATACAGCAAGATACAGGTGCATAATATGCAGCTTTGTTCTCACCCGCTGCCCTTATACACAGAGATGTAGTTCTCCTCCCCTTTCCATGGTGTGAAGTCAATGCATGTCTTCAGTCTGTACTGCTCAAAGGCCTTCAGAATCACCCCTTTGGCATTCATCTCTACACACACACACACACACACACACATGCACGCACACACACACACACACGCAGACACACACACACACACACGCACACACACATTTACACATTTGGTCCATGTGTGTGCACTGTTTCAATAATTCAATATTGTGATGCTTTTGAGTTTCCATGTGCCAGCATCATCTCACCCACACTGTCTTCTATATAGTAAGGAATAGTTTGCGGCCAGCGGTACTGGTCTCCGATGATGGAGTTTCTCCAGTCCGACTTATTGGAATGAAGAATGAAATGGGTCAACTTCACAGAACTCAGCAGAACTTATCTTTAATGTTGGTTCATTACTTTGACTTTGTGTACACTGGTTTTACACTTAAACTATCTTTTCTAAAACACTGGCACAAGTTGTTTCTGACTTTCACGTCAAAACATTGCTCAGGTATTAGCCTTGTGATTTTGTTCTGGTGTTGGATTACTTTTTAATATTTAGTGTGACATCTCATTAGAACAGATTTACATTTAATCTGAATTTACGACTAAATCCTCAACACAACAAAGAAGGCTCTTAATATTATGACTATAGTGAAATAATGATGGCAGCTTCAGTGATGAAACTCCATCAACTTGAACAGGTAATGAAGAGAATAGAATAGAATAGAATAGAATAGAATAGAATAGAATAGAATAGAATAGTAGTGGTATCTCAGGAAAGACTAACTCACCTCATCATTTTCAATATCACCCTCCAGCAAGTCAAGCCCTGCCTCAACAAAACAAGTGTTTTAATATCCACAAGGAGGATTGTTTAGGATACAAATATATTGCATAGAAACCAAGAGGAATATACAAACCCTTATTGACATCAAAGATATCCCAGTCCTGGCCCTCATCAACATCAATTTCTACGGAATAGAATGGATTTATGAACAATAACAAGCACAAGTAGAAATAACAGAGCAATTTTAGAGATTTTAGAAACATGTATTCCCTTATACAAATTATTACTTGAGTTAAAGTAATCAGTAAAATACTATATTTATATCCCAAAAATACAAATGAATGCCAATTGCCAATAATGATTTACTTACCTGTTTCTCCGGACAGTTCTGCCACAGTCTATAGGAAATTTGAATTAGAATGCATTTATTCAACTTCCACTCACTAGCCTGGCATGATTCAGGGTGGCTTTGCGAGGCTACTCTTGCACTATTCTATTGTAATTGCCTTTTCATTTGGACATGGTTGTGTTCACTGGCTCACATGTGCAGAGGAGAACATATATCAGTTTAGCAACTAAATAAAGTAGTCTGTTAGATTTTTGGTTTGGCAAGACTGCCTAAACCTACAGACAAATGCTCCACTACGATCCCTTTTAGTTGATGTGGCATTCATTGGTTCATCATTTTAGTGGAGAATATTACAATTTAAAATGATGCTCTCATTGTGAAAATTTTCCAAACCAACTTGATAACATGGTAAATGACTGTATCAACTACACAACCAGCACCAGATTTTTTGTGTAATTATTCATTAACAAAATTCATGTAACAAAAATGCATGTACTCACTTGGTACCAGGTCAGTGCAATGAACAGGATTAACCTCCTGGAAATCATGGCTCTAATCTGACTAGCCAGAGAGAGCGAGAGCAACGACTATCAATCCTCTCTGACTTTGCTCTGAGCAAGAAATTTAGGCAGCTCAACATTTCAGCTGATATTTTTATGGCCTCGTGGATAAAGGTTTACGGAGCAAGGTTATTCATTGTCTATGGCAAGCAGTTTTAACATTTAATCAGTAGTGGTAATAGATATCAACAATTGCTTTTTGACTAGTTAGAATTCCAAGCCAACATATCCATGATGTAATTTTGACTAGGAGCAATTATAATTAAAGATATCTACAGTTAATTTCTCACTAGTCAAAATGTTTATTCTTGATATCAACAATGAATGTCTTACTATAGAAATGTTCCTTGTAGATATCTGTAACTTAATTACAACTAGTCTACTTTTACCATTGACTTCTATTCAAACTACTTCTTTACTGACAAAATCCTGAAAATTCGACAGTCGCTCAGCCCCTCTACCCTCGGTCCAGAGCACCTACAGGCCAGCTGTCCAACTAAATTAGCCCCATACACCATGACACAATTTAATCGGATC
>JAOPJI010000016.1:11787012-11799679 GCA_027122695.1 Merluccius productus
ACACACACACACACACACACACACACACACACACACACACACACACACACACACACACACACACACACACGTTAAAACAACAATGTTAAAACCTTTGCAAGCACAGTCTGTATTATTGCAATTAAATGTATTATTATGTTTTTAATTATTATATATAATAAATAAAGTGCCCCTGGGCACTTTAATTAAAACTTTTTTTCTATTTCTATTTTTCTATTTTAGTTTGGGTTCTTAAAAAAAAAAAAAAAAAATGTCATGAAGATAAAACCAATCAAATAAATACCTAAGCCTGTGTCTTAAATGACCAAGAGATACATTTTTCAGAGCTGTTAAGTGTTCCCCTAACCTTAAAACCAAACACAAAATCTAACTCTAAACTAAACCCTTAAACCTAACCCTAAAACCAAACCTTAACTTAGCCCTCAAACCAAACCTTAACCCTAACCCTAAAACCAAACCTAACCCTAAAACCAAACCTTAACCTTACCCTAAAACCAAACCTTAACCTAACCCTAAAACTAAACCTTAACCCTAAAACCAAACCTTAACCTAACCCTAAACCCAAACCTGTGAAGGTGTTTTTCTTTTAAATAATTCTTCAGTCAAAAATGTTCCCATGATTTCAAATGCGTATCGGGCATCACAACCCCAAGGTTGAGCCCTGTTGAATATAAAACAATAAAAGAGTAATTGGCATGAAGGCCGCGGTGGTTGGTGGTGTTGATCTGATTCTCTAAGAGCCTACCCCCTTAAACTGTATTTTTTTTTTTAGCGCTACGCTTAATCACAAACGCTCTGTCAAAATTGATTTATTATAGTTTAATTCGCCAAGTACAAATGATCTGTTATGTCTTATCAAGCCTGTCAATGACTGGCCACCCCCACAGAGGCATTGGGAAAACGTAAAATTTGGTTGGAAGAGAAAACTAGAGGAATTCGCTTTGAATCAGGTAACCGGGAAGCGGGTAAGCCGCGCCTCCGGGCGCAAAGGGTGTTAAAGTCTCGGCAGTCTGGGTGGTGAAGTAAACTGGCGCTCCTGGCACAGGAGCCGGTGCTTGGGGCCCATAATCATGCGAGGGAGCCATGAAGCTTTGCTGATTAACCATTTGGACCTGTGGGGTTTTTTGCATGGTGGGGGGCGGCTGCATATTGACCACAACCGGTTGAGATGGCACATCGACAAGAGCGGGAGCCGCGTTGCGTTGTTTCATCTCGCGAGCTAGCTGACACCAGGAGCACCAGCCACAGAAACAGGAAACCATGATGTCCTTGCACAGTGTGCCCTATTACAGAGTGAAATACAACCAGGCACACTCAATTACAGTTGTAATATTAATATAATATAATATTTTGTCTGATCAGTGGGGTTTTTTGGTTACTGATTCCGCAAAATGTGTTCCTGTTGTCGGAAGTTGTGGCCCACAACTTGATTTTTCAAAATGGCCGACACCCACTAACTAGTAATTGCTTATCCTGATGGTGCCCTGTATGTTATGTGCATTATTCAGGAGTATTGTCTTTTCAACATGTTGCTTTAAAGTGTAAATTAACCCCGTTTCAGTTTGAATTCAAATACTATGAAAATTAAAAAATTAAGTTTTGGGCTGATGATGGTTCTGCGAAAGGAGGGGGAGGCGTTATCCCCATGGTTACGACCCACACCAACTACCCCCATGGTTACGACCCACACCAACTATCCCCATGGTTACGACCCACACCAACTATCCCCATGGTTACAACCCACACCAACTTTGTGATACCTTTTTTTTAAGCTTGCACATGATGTTGAGTATGAGTGTTTATAATGAGCGATGTATATGAATGGCACCACACACTACAAGTGTCTCTCGGGGACACGGCCAACAACATCAACCGCTCCCCAGACGGAGATCCACACATCTACACACTCACCGTGGCCTTATTTTTCAGAGGCACTTTGACATCAAGACACAGACAAAAAGAAGTTCTGAATTGTACTATTATTTTAGTAACAAATGGCATAGATAGCTAGGCTGAAGATCAAAGAAGACATACTAGATAGAAGACAAAGGTTAAGGAAATATCAACACTGAAGTGGAGATGAAGGATGTGACACTATAGCAGCAACAGACCTTGATTCCATACTTGTGGCGGATGGCGACCCTGAGGGACAGGCCTGCAGGTGGTACACACAGCGGTATCCCACAGGCCGCAGCGACAGCTGGGGTGAATATATCCAGTAACGGGAGACATCTCCTCTCCCCAAACTTTTTGGTTGTTGTGCAGGCGAAGCAGGGCCAGCACCAGAAAGCATAGCAACCTGCAAAAAAAAATAGTTATGGAAATGGTCTTTGATATGATTTATTTTAGGAGAAGCTTTCAGCTTTCAAGTCTCCATGGTGAACACAGATATTTATTTATTTATTTATTTATTTATTAATTTATAAGGACAACACACATTAAATCAACATTTCTGTAAATATGCCAGTGTTAGCCATCTGGCTAATTTTCCACTGCGCCCCTTTGGTAAGACGTTTTCAAATATGTTGAGTAGGGACCATCCACAAGGACGCCTTACAGGTAGGCTGCTGACATTGGGCATCAATCCCAGCACCTTCTGGCTGCGAGCTGAATACGCAGAGCCACTTGACTACACTACCATGATCTGCACCCATATGATTTGAATATGACCACAATGGACATGGAACTGATATACATACATGAATTCATGTCATCACAGCAGTCAAGCAGATCAGAGCTCCAGCCGGTCAGATCGGGAGACGGGGGCACGGCGCGTGGCGCCACCGCTGAGTTGGCCATCGTCGGCTATCTAGCAGCCGCCGCACCTTCAAATGCACACAGAGATCTGAGTACAGCCGCCGGGAGCACAGCTGGTCAACCGACACAAGGCAAAGGCTTTTTGGTATAGGTCTTTTTTTCTCACACACATCACATAATCACATCTTTCTATTGAGTCATAGTAGGCCTACCTCTCCTAAGTTACATTACACACAATGTATGAATAATACATCATACATAATATAACGTCTCTCAGCTATAATTATCTCAGATATTATCTCATATATCTTGGTCAGCCCCACTGGCAGGTGTTGTTGTTCGCCATCCTTAATTCTTTTACCTTTGAGTTTTTTTTCTGTTGTCTGCATTCTCACACAGGCTTCCAGATATGCTATTAAATTCTGATTAAAGTTATTGGATGTTGTATTAGAGTTTGTTTTTTTCAAAGTCAGCAAAATGTCCCCTCACCAAATACATAATCAAAGAAAAACTAGAAAAAATACTTAAATACTAGGAAAATACAAAAAGATACTTGCATCATTTTATAATCAGCAAATTCTGAATATAAAGTATGAACAAGTAAGGCTGTTGATCCTACCTTTGGACTGTTGAGGTGGCTCTTGAATGTGTTGAGGTGGCTCTTGAATGAGAGCAACCAGCAGCCTGTGGATGGACCATTACACATCTGCCACATGCATCAGTTAGTGAGCAAGTATACGTATATGTAGGCTTTCTCTGGTATGACGGTGTCTTACTGCATGTGGTGTTGAAAAGTAAGGTGCGTTGTCAAGAGCTGGAGTCACTGATTTGTTGATATATTTGTTGACAGGACTGGAAACAAGACTGGTGGGGACACGCCTTTTTTTCTCAAGATGTCAGCTTCAAAAGGAAAAAAAGGTTATGTCACTGAGAAGTGACTAACTGTGAGTGTTAGTCATCGATCTTCTACATATTCATATGGGAAGATGTCGTGGATGTTCATCATTATTACTGACTGGTAATGTCTTAAGGGAATCACAGACTAGATTTTTCTTATTTATTTGGTCAATCTTTGGATATTGTGTTATTTAAAATGAACAACATCTAGGTTAGTAGGTGCGTAGATGGATGGATGGTGGAAGGACAGACAGATAAGACTATAGCCTACCAACAGTATAGGTTGCTGACAAAAGTCTTCAATGTCTTCCCAGGGACCTTTTTACCCGAGACTCAGGTAAAAAGGTCCCTGGGTCAAAATGTTAAAAGGTTGTGAAGAGGTCGTGTTTGTGCACTAAACATAATGTGGTTATGAGTGTGAATCAGCAGTGAAGGCTAGTCATCACCACTTGATGACAGATGGGGAGAAACCGTCTGCCATCTGCCAACCCCACCACTAGCCCATCATGACAGATCTAGATGGCTTATGCTAAGTTCACCTTTAGTTCTTTATCTACCACCTCCCCGTATTCCCACATGGAGTTCACCAGAACCACGCATGCCATTACAACATATGTTCAGTTGCCATCTTTAACAGGATCATTCTGTAAATTCATGTTTGGTCATGTTTACAGAACATGCTACTTGATACTACGGACTAACAGGTGGAGGCGGACTATTTCTGACCAGGAAGTCTGGTAACTGTTTGCGTGGTTCCTTCAGGAGTTGGGAACTACTTTACATTTCATGTAAAGTAGGATACGTTTTCAATCCTCTGTCAACAATAGGTCAGAGAAATTAAATAAGACGAAAGGTTTGGAAAGTTTCAACTGGTTTTAATATTTAAACGGCACTTTTAACCAAATCAACTTTTTACCAGTCCAAACTATTCAAATATATGTAGGCCTTGTAAAATAGGCCCTTTATATTATAATTGTAATTTAGAAAGACTCAAATTTTCCCAGAACCCATTGGTTTGTTAAGGTATCTTAAATGGTTTATAGATTGATGTTATTTAAGTTACAATCTTAGTATTAGAGTTTTAGCCAATCAGGGCAGAGTTTATCAGGCCATTATCAAAGAACAGAGCTGATTAGTCACACCGCCTCCGTTCACTGGTCGCAGACGTATTGTCGGAAGAAGTTAATTTACCCATAACGAAAATTCCTGTCACCTTTAATGAGGATTTAATGCATTTTAGGAACTTACAGTTGCCATATATGTAATACAAAGACCATAATATAGACACCCATGCGTGTAAAATGAATTTGTAATGTTTATTCACCGCATGAATTAAAGTGAATCGTACAAAGGCAGACGCAGTCAACTCGAAACAGATATTGTCTTGGCACATTGCACTCACTAATAGCCGACGGATGCTGATGCCATTTGAAGCATATTACACCTATTGTCAGTAATAATAGATACAGCAAATCTTACCTAGTATAGCACCTTTAAATGTTTTATTCTGTTTATGTTGTTGATCTGCGTTTGTCTCCGCTACAGGTTGAGAGCTGCATGACCCGTTCCCTACTCATCCCCCCCTCCGGTGTTTTTGTGGGATACTAACATTAAAAACATGGTCCATTATGCAGTTAATTTCCTCCTTTTATCCCTTCTCTACACCGCTTCCTGTGGAGCCATAAATGCAGTGGACAGAAGGTCAAAAGACTACTGAGGAATTCATTTAAGATGTTTTTTTTTTGTTACATTTCCCCTATATGCATGACACGTAATTACCAAGAGAAGCTAGGTGGGGGGGGGGGCTCTGATTAAAACGCATGTTTTGTCTGTATCCTACTTGCTATTGTATGCTTTTGGGGTTTCTTTAAACTTCACTTGAGGAGTAACGCAGGCAGAATAAGAATCTCACCGCTGGCCTCTCCGCTACCGCCATCGTGCGGACGGCGGTCGAAGGCCTCTCTCCCCCTTCTTTCGTCAAGCCTCTACGAACCTCTCTGGTTCCAGGTGGGGCCACCTGGTGTCCATGTCCTCTGCAATCAGCTGCTGCAGCGCCCCCCCAACGTGCATAACCTCCCAACGTTGATGAGCTGGCTCAGGCCGTCGAATCCCACCGTCAGAGGGAGGAGGCGGCTGCTCGGGGGAACTGGCTCACCTGCCCGCCAGTGGGCCCCGACCTCGGTGGGAAAACTGCCCCATCTGGCCCACTGGAGGAACCACTGCGCCAAACAACCTAAACGAGTCATGTACAAGTCAATTACGACCAAAGGCACTCTTGCAATGAACATAACACACGGGCATGCTTTTGTTTTCTCCATTATCACAGCTTACCTGACTCATTAACGTCCCCAATATAAATGTGACCTGCGAAAGGGGTGAGGGATGACCAGGTGAAAAAGATTTTCCAGATCGATTTTCCCCTCTTCTTCACGGACACTTACCTCTTCGGAAAGCCCCCGCCCCAAGATCGTGCACCCAATGGCCCACACATCAGGAGACTTGAAAGAAAAAGAAATCAATGGTACTAGGCAATAAAAGGTGTGGCATAAAAACAACTACAACACACATGCTGTGTGCAGCTGTGCCTTCGGATGAGGATACTCACTTGGGGCAGAAGGTGTCTCCTGTCAGAACCTCGGGGGACAGGTCCCACAGTGTGCCAGCAGGCAGGTTCAGGGTCAGGTCTTTTTTTTTGGCGGGTGTTTTTTGGCGTCTACCACCTTCACCCCACCGGATCTGGTTTTATATCCCGGTGGATATAAAACCAGGCTTGATACGGTATACCGTCTGCTGTGGCTCTAAAGATACATCTTCACTTATACACAAGCCGTCGGACAAACTCCAGGTTTACAAAGTCCTGCCACCAAACGGATTTCATTCTGTGTATTCATTGGCTTTGCACTAATCTCAGTCAATCCAGATGACAGGGAGGGAAATAAAGAAGCATAGAAAGTGTTTAATGGCGCCCATGTAGGCCTACTCTGTTCTCGCAGTGGACTACATTTTCTACATGGACCGGTTGTGTAGTTAAGAGACAATATGTAGAATATATGCGAATGGCGATGGTCTTGCTCATCATTTTTGACAGAAAAAAGTTGTCCATTGGTGTTGTTTTGAGATTGATCACATAGCAGTGCCGAAGGCTCCTTCCCCAAGGAACCCCAGTACTGTGAAATTGGCAGTTTTTGCAAAGATAGACAATTTCTCTTAATCTCTCCTCCTCTTAATTATTTTTTCTCTCGTTCTTGTTGGAGAACAAATAAATAGCCTATGTTGAAGCAACATTTAAATAATAGTAATCACATAATCATTTACAAAAATACTTTTGAGACTTCCATTAAAAACTATAATTCAAAAAGAAATATACACATATACATACATACATACATACATACATATATATAGCAGGTATAATCATAATCACAACTTTATATCGATAGCACCTTTAAAAAACAGTATTTACTAAGTGCTTGTACAGAAGTAAAACAAGTCGACTGGATACAAACACGATAAAATAGGCAGAATAAACAACAGTATTCATGGTGGCCATGGTAACATAAAAAGGCAGAAGTAAAGAAGAAAGAAAAGAAGAAAGAATGGAGGAAACATAAGTAGGCTAAAAGAGAATAAATTAGAGTAGGAGCAAGGGAGGGGCAAAGGGAGAGGGATCGACCCGCTAAGCTACTATGCCCCCCATCCCCTACGGGAACCGACGACGTGAGACACCAAAGGGGGGGGGACCGCACAACTCACCCCACGCTGCACAAACAGGCGCCACCAGGTCCCCATGCTAGCCCAAGGGAGCAGGGGGACCCCGACCACGAGGGAGAACCCGGCCGCACATCTGTACCTGCGACCAGCGCTGTGGGAGGAAGAGGCGGATAGGCATGAAAGGCCTGTAGAAAGTGGGCTAGCCATTAAAGCCCCTATGAATTGAGAGAGAGTGAGAGAGAGAGATTTTCTGTATCTCATGTAGTACCTTATTTTACTTTTTGTGCTTTGGCAATGTAAATGTACGGTTTCCATGACAATATATCCCTTTGAATCTTGAAATATAGAGAGATGGCCTATGTCAAATGTCTTATGAATTGCAACTTTTAACCAACATGTGGCATGTTGAGCTCAAATCAAACATCTGCCGCAGTATTTGTTTTCCGTTGATTCCTGGTGCCAACCATCACATGTATTATGGTATGTTGTATCACACATTGCTTTATTGGCGGTCCCACACTGACTTATTGAACATTTCTGGTCACACTACACATTAAAATTGGGAAATTCGGGGAGGACCTTCAGGACCTTCATTTCCTACATTCTGGTGAATTTGTCTGCATCAATTTATGGTGGAGGTGTCTTTAATTATCTAAAGGAAAACACAAAATTCAGGCACCAGGTGACAATTCAAAATATAATGGAATATAATGCAGTGAGGCTCTCAGGCGTTCTGTATTGCTTTCAAATATTTATTCTCCTGTAGATCAACTTTTCTCATTTAATATTATCCCTGCTGAGTCAACACATATAGGCATGATTGATTCTGCTGTCTTCTTTTGTGTATTTGGTTTGGGGATGTAACCTCTTTAAATGTGCATGTGGCACCTGTTCACGTCAATGATAAATTAATTAATTAGAATTATAAATTATAAATTATAAACCCCTTGACTTTAATAGCTCATATGTGTTTTCGCAAGATTTCTGCTGATGTTCAGAACTGTCTGCACATTCAAAACATATCACATCTGTGTTTTGGGATTATTTTTAGGAATCATTAAAGACTATTTCATGTTATTGAAACTGTCTGAACACAAGAATACAACACATTTGGGCCATTGTGTGTGTGTGTTATAATGGGGGAACAGACACAAGTGCTCTAAATATTTAAATCTACGCCTATGCTTCCTTGCATGTCTTTTCTTTTTTGTTTGATTAAGTTCATTGCTTAACTTTACTGAAGACATTATTTTATGTTTGCTTTGCAATACGTTTGAACCAGCATTTATACTTTGAAGTTTAAAATGAGTCGGGATAACATTTAATTTTGTCAAGCTACTGCTCTGTAGTCCTCCTGCCCACTTGGCTTTTATGCCATTTGAATACAAAATGTTCTGTTTACCGTACTTTACAGTAATAACCAAAATACATTGCTTTTTCATCTGACATTGTATCAACATCTCTGTTCATCTTTACAGCCTGGTCACACATTGTTGCCTTGTGTACTTTATTGGGTTTAAGTTTATATTTCTGGGGAAGTGTGTTATTGTGCCAGTACAGTATTTCTACAGCAGAGACATCGCGCCATTTCTCACACAGTAGTTTATCCATTATTTGGTACTTACTTAGTAGTATATTGGGGGTAATAGGCCTATAGGACTTTTAGAATTCATCATCAACGGCTAGAAACCCAGGATCCTGTTTGGGTCCATTTGAAGTGTAGGCTACATAATCTGGGACCCAGCAGTCCAGTGTTATAGCAGAACTTCTGGGGGTGACACACGGCCTGGGCCGGAAACCAGAAACAAAAAGGGGCGGAGCTACGCCTTGTTTCCTTATAGAGATATTCTACCGAAGAGAAACTCATAGTGGACGAAGCTCAGACGGAGATTTTAAAGTGTATTTCTACAGTGGCCAGTCTTCACAATATTTTTCATGGCGATTTCAAACCTTTACAGATAAAAATATATTTTTTACAGTTTACTAGGCGCTGACAGATCCCTGCCTCCAGCAACATGATTGGTTGAAACAAATATGAAGCGAAAGGAAGTGAGATACCCCATTCACCCGGATGTGAGCCATCAGCTCGCTGACTTCAGATTATTAATTTAAAATCTGATTTGTGAGACTCAATACATAGGAAGCACACACGTTGTTTGAGTTGTTGTTCAGAGCCACTGGCTGTCAATAGGGGGTTACATACCAATATATGTTTTTCTTCTTTGGTAAAGCAATAACGTTACATAAAATATGATTGGTTAAGCAAGCAAAGGTTGTCTATGAAACTGGGTCAGGTTAACAAGCGCTCCCTTTGAATGCTCATGCATGTTCATTATAAACTGGTGTACCAACAGAAACAACCTAACAGACTGAGACATTTGACTTGACTAACAGACCGATAACAGGTCCCTACGACACGTGTTGGGAACGCAAACAACATACATTTACGTTTCCAGACCAAGAGACCTATAAATAATTAATGAGTTAGGTTAAGTAGTTACTCAACCACTTTCGCAGGAATCTCGAGCTGTTGTGCATTTCCCTGTGTTCGTTAAAATACACAATTACAATGTGATCAAGACAATTTGTCGCAATCAGTTTTGCTTTATAGTCACTATGTTCAAGATTAAGTTCATTATGACGTTGGGGAATATCATTATTTGAAGAGCTCTTTTCCAAAACGCAATAAACACCAAATTTGAAAGAAATGAGTTTATTATGCCATTTTGCTGTGCACTGAACCTATTCACTGTTCCATCAACATTTCATGCCAAATCACTATATATCCTTGTTTAAAATGTACTGCAAGATGCCGTTTCTATCCAAAACATGTGTGGGTCTAGGTAAAAAAATGTATTTTCCTGAAAACTATAAAAATGGATTTATTGCGTTTTGAAAAAGAGCTATTCATATATAACGTCATCTTCTTCCACTCAAACAGGGCCAGTTAGAGTCCAGTTCATGATAACACCTGTGAGATAGGCTCGGTGGTTTCAGTGAAACAGTTGTATTTGCTTCCCTCTAGTGGCGAACGCAGAAATTAAATAAGGTTGACGTTCTGTGGAGTTGAGGGTGGAAAATCCCACAAATCAAATGTCAAAGTAATTCATCATAAATGAGCATTATTAGTTATAGATAGCACGCATGAAATATAAATAGCAAGCATGAAGGTCTGTTATAACATACCTTCATGCTTGCTATTTATATTTCTAAATGTAGGATCTACATTACAGTAGTGGACAGGGCTTGGTTAATCAGATTAGTGACCGCATGACCGTTGAGTTTCTCAAAGGCGTATGATCACGTATAGTGTATGATCACGTGTTTCACGTGTAGTGTAAGCGGGAGGAGGAGGAGGAGGAGGGGTAAAAGCACCGCCAAATGAAAGTTCACTTTCGGACATTTCTTTATTTGGCACACCGACTGACAATCAGCAACGGTGATCCTGAACACAGTAACGTTAATCCTGAACACACTGATCCTGAACACACTGATCCTGGGATCCTGGGAGCCACACGGCTGCTCCTTATTGCTCATTTAAAGTCCCCGTCGGCGACGTGTTGGAGGAGCGCAACGTCGTTCGTAACTAAGGTAAGATTTCTTCATTGTTCATTTTTCGATCGTCTCCGTCGGGTTTCAAGGAAGCGGGTGATTTAATTTGTATAACGTATAAAACCAAAAACATGCTTCCAAATAGATTAGGAAATAGTATCGGTATCACTATTGGCTTATTGCTTGGGGACTTTGACGCGTTTGACTTTTTTTGTGACGCTACAGGTTTAAATGACCAGGTCTGGCAACTGGCTTGAACTAATAGCTGTTAAGCACAAACAAGGGTATCCGACATGTTGGACCACTCCCCTGTCCCTGCAGTTTCCATGCTCTGCAGTGCAGCCACGGAGGCCCCACCTATTTCTGCAAAACCCCCCAATAACCCAGAGCCATAATGCAATAACCTGCTAATATACTGCCGTGCAATGTGGACACCTATCGGTATACACAGAGAGGTGTCGAGCATCGCACGATTGCATTCAGTCGTTTGTCTTTAAAACGCGACCAATTGGGTGTTGTTGTGTTTCCTCCTCTCTCCCCCTCCTCCCCTCTCCTCTCCCCCTCCTCCCCTCTCCTCTCCAGGTTCCCATAGAAACCTCCGGGGACGGACCGCAGACGGAGTTTGAGTTGCTTTGTCCAGCCGTCTGATTCTCGCCATGTCTGCCCCAGGTGAGCAGCTATCATATTACTGAGGACATTAGAAAAACAAAAACAAACAAAGATGGAGTTGACATTGTTATATTATATTAACTGTTATATTAACTGAAGTTGAAAGATGGAGAAAGTCAAATATATAATTCTGAATACACATAAGTTTGAATTGGTGTGGTAGACTTGTAGATTTGTAGTTTGGCGGGCACTATCAACAACATATCTGATGTTATTATTTCTGAAATGGAAAAAAGGGACATATTTACTTTTTGCCTATTCTTATCATGGTAAATGTATTAGGCTACTGTAGTAACATATTGGGCAGTACATTCCCAATGGTTTAATATGATGTGTATGATGAGCTTTGCTAAAGCCAAAGTAGAAAACAAGCTAAAGCCGATCGAATAGGGAATCGTTCTTTATTGTATTGATAGCCAAATTATGATCTGTCATGCCTGCTTATGGTGTAAACTCGATAGATGGACCCCCTGTAGGGAGTGTGTTTCAGACTCCCTACAGGGAGACTAATTACCAACTGTCTAGAAATGAATATTCATTACCAAGCTAGAACCGTTGCCATTTAAAAATCTGATCATCTATATTTGGAATCCTATTTTTTTTAAACGCGGACATTTCCAGGGACAGCTCGAGCCAGGGACGGGGACCAGAAATGGGGACTGTCCCCTGAAAACTGAGACGTCTGGTCACCCTTAAACATAAGCTAGTGTCATCAATTAGTTTTACACACATGAGAAAAACCAGTCTTCCCTACGACAAGAATATAGGCATGCAAAAACGGTGAACCCATCCGGCACAAAACGTGTTTGACAAGTTTCACAGGCTCCCTGTAAAAAGCGGCTTACAGTGTCATCTCTAAGGTTTGACTAGCCGAGCACAAGATGCCTCAAAGACGTCATGATGTTGCTATCTGTCAAGACTCAGCCCACATTCCTTCACCTCCCAACAGAAATGTTGTCCTTCCCAAAATGCTGTTTTAAAGGGGAAAGGTGGTTTCCATTAACCACTCGTGTGTGTGTGTGTGTGTGTGTGTGTGTGTGTGTGTGTGTGTGTGTGTGTGTGTGTGTGTGTGTGTGTGTGT
>JAOPJI010000016.1:11872873-11883349 GCA_027122695.1 Merluccius productus
CCCCCCCCCCCCCCCCCGGCGCCCCCCCCCCCCCCCGCAGACTGAATCGGGGCGCGACTGGGCCGCCGGGGGCGGGGGCAGGGGGGAGTGCAGAGGTGGATGGGAGGGTGCGTTGCGTTGGTGTGTGTGTGGATGGGTGGATGGGTGAGTGGGTGGGAGGAGGGAATCAATTAGTTCCTCTCTGCGCCTGGCGTGGTGCAGGTGTCCGGGTCGCGCACCTGTGGGCTTCTGAGGAGCGTCCAGAGTGCAGCACGGGCGGACAGAGAGGGACGCCACAATGAATGTGGAAGGGAGAGAAAATACAGAGGCATATTGTTCGAGAATGGGCCCGGTTGTTTTTTAGGCTTCTACTACTACTAGTACTACTACTACTACTACTACTACTACTACTACTACTACTACTACTTCTACTTCTACTACTACTAGTACTACTACTACTACCACTACCACTACCACTACTACTACTACTACTACTACTACTCCGTTCTACCTGTTCAATGGGAGACCCACCAACTTGAATGATCCCGTTTTGTTTTATTTTGATTTTAAACCACTCAATAGAAAAACTCACAAACCCTCTGTGCCCCCCCCCCCTTCCCGCTGCCGCAGATAAGCAGAATGAGGTGGAGATCCCATCACCGACGTCCAAGACACGAGAGAAGAAGAAGCAGCAGAAGCAGCAGCTGCAGCAGCAGCAGCAGCTGATGACCCAGATCAGCGGCGTGAAGAAGGTGTCCCACGGGCCCTCGCTCTCCACCAGCGCCATCGCCCGCTTCGGCGTCAACACGGACAAGGAGGAGCTCCTGTCCAAGGAGCTGGAGGACCTGAATAAGTGGGGGCTCAACATCTTCACCGTCTCAGAATACTCCAGCCACCGGCCCCTCACCTGCATCATGCACGCCATCTTCCAGGTAACGGAGACGGAGGACTCGACACGTCGACTTTCACGTGCAACTTATTGGCACGCGTTCGAATACTATCTACATTTATTACACGGCTTTGTTGAATACTCAATTCTGATTGGTCCATTAGGGTATCCTACGGACTGTCATTTCTGAATAGCAGACCGGTGAATAGCAGACCACTGCCTGTTGATACGCACGCTATTTCCAACAGACCTTTTTTTGGGTGTTATATTTTGTGTCAAATTATTGATTTCTTCAGTAAGTAGCCATGTAATACGCAGGTTGAATCACCACGTCAGGGTTTATTTCACAATAACGACCCGCTCGCTGTACATTATACATTTTTAAGGGAAGGATGTGCTCAAATGTGTTTTTTGTCCCGGTGTTCGCAGGAGAGAGACCTATTGAAAACGTTCAAGATCCCCGTGGATACGTTTGTCGCCTACATGATGACGCTGGAGGACCACTACCATTCAGACGTGGCTTACCACAACAGCCTGCACGCCGCCGACGTAGCGCAGTCCACGCACATCCTGCTCTCCACGCCTGCCCTGGATGTAAGTCCTCCCTGACAGCTACCGACCTCCACACACACCCCTGCAATCAATGGCGGGAGACATGAGTTATGTTAGGAGGCACATGTGCACGGAAAGCCCGGGATATCTTTGAAGGCACCATTAAAACATTTCAGGATTTTTACTGCCACATTTTCCCCTCCTCATCCTTCTTCCTAACCAATTTCTCTTCCTGTCATCCCTACATTTTTCAGTTCTGGGTTTTGTTTTACGAGCAAAATATACATTACAAAAGATGTATACATCTTTTAAAACTGAACTAGAATCAACAGCTGGATTGTTCGTTTTTTATGAGTTACGCTATATCTTTCCCTCTCTTCATTCTCCTCTCTCCATTTGTTGTCTTTTTTTGTTGCATAGGCGGTCTTCACAGATCTTGAGATCCTAGCGGCCATTTTTGCTGCAGCCATCCATGACGTTGATCACCCTGGAGTATCGAATCAATTCCTCATCAATACCAGTGAGTTAACATCTAAACCTCAGTGCCCAAATGTTCACAACGTTCAAGAGGTTTTCACCAAGAGGGGCACAACAAATGGAAATGCATTCATCAATTTTCACTCACATCGATTCCATCTCTTAAAGGTTCCCTATTTTACCACCTGGTGTGATGTTGATTAGCCATTACAAGCCGTTTCCACCCTATGATAGCTAGATCAACCTACCAGCCTACCAGTGGACTGAACCAACTGGTAGGCTGATCTTTCTATCGCACATGTGGGTGGACACTCCCATGTGGACACTAGAGGGTAGATTTTGAAATAGCTTGTAACGGCTAATCATCACACCTGGTGGTGTGATGATGATGATAATGCTAACAATGCTAATGCGCGTATGTGCCTCTGCAGACTCTGAGCTGGCCCTCATGTACAACGATGAGTCAGTGCTGGAGAACCACCACCTGGCCGTGGGCTTCAAGCTGCTGCAGGAGGACAACTGTGACATCTTCCAGAACCTCAGCAAAAAGCAGCGGCAGTCACTGCGCAAGATGGTCATCGACATGGTAAGCCTTCCTTCTGTTTCATATCTTCTATTGGATTCCTTTTTCGATTTTTTTTTGTTCAGACGTGACTCGATGACGCACAACTTGAATGCATGGAGGTTCGGATATAACCTGGGAACGAGACGAATCTGCGAGCTCATGTTTTATTTGCTCTGGCAGATACGTCTGGCCCGCCTCCCGTCCGGATAGATTTCCAGCCGACCTGGCCAATCACAACCGTTTATCTAATATGGGAAGATTCGATACGCAGATGTGGAATGGTCTGTTGAATTCGCTATTGCGACAGTATTAAACAAACAGGATGGTATATTTTCTCTTAAAGAAGAATAAACAACTGCACTTAAAGCTTTTGTTGATAAGAAAGATGTTTGCCGTACTTCCGACAGGATTTGGTAAAAGTTTCATTTACGTCACGCGTTTCGTTGCTCTAAATGGGTGTAGGTCTGGCCGAATGCTTTCACAGGCAGTTTGGTCTGCACCCATTGAAAACACCCCTTGGAAATCGAAAATGAACTAAGAGGTTCCAGACCAATACGCATTTGCGAATTGGCCTGGCAATGCCAGGCTAGATTGGATATGCAGTTGTGCTTGAATTCGTGTCATCCCTTTGCTTTACTGCAGGTACTGGCCACTGACATGTCCAAGCACATGAGCCTGCTGGCTGACCTGAAGACGATGGTGGAGACCAAGAAGGTGACCAGCTCTGGAGTCCTGCTGCTGGACAATTACACGGACAGAATACAGGTAGGCGCCTACGGTTTGTGGCGTTAACGTTTGAAGTGTCTTTTTATTTGGACGCAAGTATCCATTAGTTTGAGCCGGTTTGTTTGTGGTACTGCCGTGGTTGTGATCATCATTTGTGTTTTCGTGTGTGGGAATTTGAGACTGTATAGATCTTAGCCCACGCCCTCTTCATTTCACCCGCTAATTATAGCCCCAATCAATAGCCCCGGTGTTGGTGGAGGTTGCTCACCAAACGCTCATTAACTGTCCTCCTACTCAGCTGACCCCTGCCCCCCATCGTACCTCGCGCTCTCCCTCCATCTGACTATTTATTCTGTCCTCCATGTTTATTTTCTTACGCTTTGTGGTTACGATGGACAGCAGCAGTAATGGTTCATTTCAATCATCAGCTCCTTTAATGCATTTGTCTTGTTTGTGGTGTGTGTTGTGCAGGTGCTGCGTAACATGGTGCACTGTGCGGACCTGAGCAACCCCACTAAGTCCCTGGAGCTATATCGCCAGTGGACAGACCGCATCATGGAGGAGTTCTTCCACCAGGGGGACCGGGAGAGGGAGCGGGGCATGGAGATCAGCCCCATGTGTGACAAACACACCGCCTCTGTGGAGAAGAGCCAGGTGAGGAGGAGGAGGAGGAGGAGGAGGGGTGGCGACACGCTTGATGCTCAGCGGGAAGCGCTGAGCGTTCAGTGTGACGTTCACGTGCTAAAGTTATTTGAGTTGAATCCATGCGCTCTAAAATTTCCCCACAAACAAAAAACCAAAACATTAGTTTTAGGGTTTTAGCATTACACAAATTATTTGAGAATTATTTTGTATTTTATTTAAAATCAGCAATCAACTGTAATTATTTGAGAATTATTTTATCGTTTGGGTAATGCTAAAATCCCAAAATGAATGCATTGACATACACAGAAACAACCGTATACACACAAACATCATTTATACTGCAGACTGATACATCAAAATGGACCTGATGAACATGGCTAACTGACTCGTTCCCCCCCAGGTGGGCTTCATCGACTACATCGTCCACCCGCTGTGGGAGACCTGGGCAGACCTAGTGCACCCCGACGCCCAGGACATCCTGGACACACTGGAGGACAACAGGAACTGGTACCAGAGCATGATCCCCCAGAGCCCCTCCCCTCCCTTCTACGACCAGGCCACGGACGGGCACGGCGGCGGGGGCGGCGGCGGCGGCAGTGGTGGGGGCGGCGGTGGGGGCGAGAAGTTCCAGTTCGAGCTCACCTTGGAGGAGGAGGAGGACGGGGTGGAGCGGAACGGGGAAGGGGGCGAGGAGGAGGAGGAGGAGGAAGAGGAGGAGGATAGTTTAGGGGAGTCTTCGCAGCCTCCCCCCATGGACTGCCCCAACGGGCCGGAGCACGAGGAGGAGCCCACCACGTCGATAGAGATCGTCACGCAGGAGCCGTCCCCGACAGACACATAGTGGGGGGGGGGGGCTAGCGGTTCCAGCTCATGTTGGCCGTTGAAAAGGTTTTAAATAAAAAGTTTTTGAAGGAAAATTAAAAAGGGGACATCCTCTTGCAGCTGTGCTTTGTAACGAGCCCACTGAATGAAGCAGAGGCTCAGTTTTTGGTCCCGCATCGAGTAGGGCGTCTTGCACTTGGGCGTACGGAGCCAGAGACGAAGAGAGAGATGGAGAGAGCGAGAGAGCGCGAGAGAGAGAGAGAGAGAGAGAGAGAGAGAGATAGAGAGAGAGAGAGAGAGAGAGAGAGCGAGAGAGAGAGAGGGGCGGTTTACTGGGAAGCGGCTACAGAGTTCTCAGGAAAATAAATGCTGCGAACAATTTCCGAACTTTCGGACAGTTAAATGCAAAGGAGGAAGGAACTGACGTTACTTGTGGCCAGTTTGGGAGACGGTTGCTTCAAATGTTCAGGAATGGCATTAAATGGACATTGACACTACTGAGAGATTTTGTACCTTAAGACTTTTTTCTTTTTTTTTTACAGACACAATGTGTTTTAGAAGTAGCATAGAGTTACGATCTACTGAGGGAGACACATTTGGATAGAGAAAGTGTTTACTTTTTTCCTGTACCATTTGTCAGAGGACTTTTGTGTGCCTTTTTTACTATTGTCTTTTTAATAGTTTTTTTTATTTATTGAACACTCTAGTATGTCTGTGAAATATATCTGAAAGAGCAAATCCTTTTTTGTGTCTCAGAAAAGGAGTGCAGTCTTCCATGTATTGGGCAATAGATAAATCCAAAACAAACTTTGACAAACGATTCTTGGACAAACTCATCTTAACAGGAAAATCAAAACCATAACACTCACCCAAATTTACTCCAAGCATTCACCATGACCTATCCACACACACACACACTCACACACACACACACACACACACACACACACGTGTATGTGTGTGTATAAATGTGTGTGTTCATAGGTAATAATGCATGTCCATAGGTCATATTAAATATTCACATCCATGATGATTTCTAAGAGAACTGTCAAATTAAATGAATGTTAGTCACTCTTAATGACACCACCTCTCCTCTTTGTTTCCTAATTTGTTTTTTCGTCCTCTATGAAGTCCTAGTCACTCGTTATTACCAAACAAAAGTCTTTCAGATGTCCTTTTTGCCCTTCTTTTTGGTCCGTTAACTTCAAATTCACCCAGCTATTCACAGCGCACCGCCAGAACGGGACCTCAGCGCGTCGCCAGTGCAGTGAGCAGAAATAGCAGCAGTTGATCATATAATGTCCTTTGTGAGTCTATTGTGAATCTATTCTTAGCCCTCCCAAAGGCATGCCGTGGTCTTAATAATCCTGTTAGTGTGCATCGGGCTCGGACCCCATGCCGTTGTGGTGTAGGGAGCAATCAGGGCCGGAGCACATGATGAAAGGTGTTCCTACAGCTGCTCGCCTGAAGGCTGCTCGCACGTCTTCATCAGTGCCATTATTCACCGCCGTTTATAAACCCTCTCAGACTCGGGGGACGTGACCCCAAAACAATCAGGCCAGCTATTTATTTCTCAAAAAATAAATACCCAGCCCCTAAAGTGCTGCTTCTGCTCATTGACGTCATTGGACTATTGTTTTTTGTATTTGTTTTTCCTCTTGCGTTTCTAGGACTCGGGGATTAGTGGGTTTTTGGGAAAGGACAGAATCGCTAGATTCAGCAGTCAGATTGGGAGAGGAGAAGGAAAGGAAATATTACAGGCTAGAGTTTGAAACCAAATTGAAAGTCCTAACATTCAACCATAGATTTGACACGTTCTGGCCCAGTGGTCGCTATGACTACTGCCACTGCCATTGGCCTCCATGATTTCATGGACGGGTCCTTTTGCATCCGAATTACACCATCACTTCATTCACCTGTTGTCCAACCACATCCCAGCATGCAACATGTGTGAACAATTGTGTGTGCATCTCTTTCTTTGTACCTGTATCTGTGATGTTGGATGTGTGTGTGTATGCATGTGTGCGTGTGCGTGTGCGTGTGTGTGTGTGTGTGTGTGTGTGTGTGTGTGTGTGTGTGTGAAAGCGAGAGAGAGCACGCTAGTCGTCTATGTCATCAGGCCTTACCCTATCACGCAACTCGTTTGTCTCTACTGTTTGTCGCTAGGAGCTCAAGTTGGTCCTTCTTGCTGTTTATAACAGTGTGTATTTATTCTACACTTAAAAGCTTGTACATAAGAAATACTGGTTCAGTGTAAAATCTATTTTAATTTATATGCACTTGCATTACCTGGAAGTGGTGGTGTCTAATGTGTAGAAGACTCTGGATCGGAGTCCTTTTATATTCTGTACTACATATTGTTTTTGATATATAAATATTTATATATAAGTATATATATATATATTCACACAATGTTTTGAGTGCCCAGCAGTGCAGCAGCTAAAGAGACACTGTTGCTGTCACATGAGAACCTTGTAACCATTTACATTTCTTTCTTCCAACTCAAGTTTTAACACAAGCTATAAAATAATCCTTCAATGTGGACGAAGTAAACGCAGACTGTCAATTTTCCAAAACAAAGATAATTCCGATCGCACCAAATGCATCATTACCCTTCAGGGTTTTTTTGTTAGAAAGTAATAATTCCCCTTTTTTTGCTAGGTACTAGGTTTTCATTTGACAGCAGATGCTCCGTACAGGACATGTTATACTGCTTAGGCTTGGAAATAGGATCCTCGCAAGCTAGCTAAGAGAAAAATAATCTTAGTCCATGCTTGGTATCAAAATACACAAATAGCTTTTTCCTCTCTCTGCGGCTTGTCACAACCGAAGCTTGTCCAGCCAGCATTTTGAATGCAGATTGCTGATATAGGAGGCTCAGATATGGTTCGACCGTCAAACACAAAACAATTGTCTTCTTTTACACATTCTGCACTTGATGTAAAAGTAGATACCACAAGGGGAGGTTGGTAGCATGCTACAATTCACCCCCGTGCACCAACGTGAACCGTTTTGAATTATCGAGACGTGATTATGTAATTGATTTGTGCTAATGTGTGAACTCTTTCTGACCAAACTTGTTAGCAGTTTTGAAATTCAAATTCTGTCAGTATTAACATTGTTAATCTATGTTCAAGCTTTCTTTGGTCCCAGTCGTGTCCAAAATGGTTAGCCAGATTTAGCACTATCTGCATGAGAGATGGGATTTTTTTTTTTTTTTTAATCAATATTACGTTAAATTACGTCATTTGTTGCCGGCAGATAATTAAATGTTTCACACAATGTATGGTATTATATTGTATATTGTGTTTAAAATGAAATCTAAAATACTTTTTCTATGAAGTGATTAAAAACAAAGCATGAATATATTTACGTCTGTTGCCTTTATATGTTTCTCAACATCAACTTTTTATACTAACTTCTCAGAAAATATCCTTTTAATCATTGGCATTAAAAAACATGCACACGATAACCCATGCACAAGATGTAGAGGGGGGAGAACTCACACTTTGAAAATAACATTCACATTATTCAGTGAGGTATCGCTTGATGGGAATTTCATCTTATTATTTATAGAAGGAAAGCTGAGTGGGAAGTGTGGATCATGCAGAACATATTTTCCTAATTGCCCAACAACACTCAAACATCTTGGCTCTAGCATGGCTGCTTCCTGTTGGTGGGAAAGGGGAAAAGGTTCTAGTGTCAGACTTTATCATCTGTCCTTAATCAACCGATCACTGCATTATTTATACACAGGTGTGTGTGACATTAGGACACAAGGCAAACCTTCAGAAAATACTGCCATGCTAATGAGTCTGAAGACGTGTGAATCCACGTGCAGGCTTTACACTTCCTATCCGGCTATCCCTTTGATGTTGTTGTCATGGCTGCAGCATCGCAGATTGGTGCAATGATAGGGCCAGGTCACTACAAAGAACAGGCCTCACATGACATGATACCCCTTACACACACACATACACACACACCTACACACACACACACACGCTCTAAAGTAAGAACCAGTAGCGCTATATGACCTGAGTGACACGAGTAGTTATTGATGTCTTTTGTTAAGGCTGTTCAGTCTGGCGTCAGTCCATATGCTGTCATATATCATTTTTTTCCCATTGGTTTATTTTCAGCTTGAATACGTACTCAACACCTCAACAGAATCATGAAGTGCAGTAAAGCTTCATTTCATGAACAGAGTTTCATTTCAGTGTTATATAATATATACAGCTTGATAAGGGATACCTGTTTATTTCCTGTTTTCTATTGGATGTTGGAAAAGGTAGATTACATTTACACTTACTTTCTGTCTTCAACACCTTTCTATTTCGGGTGTGTCATTACTGTTAGGGAGGATTTATCTAAGCCAGCTATGGAAATTGCACTTCATCCCTGACCCTTGATTTCCAATGTCTTATTACGCTAAGAGAATATGTACGAGGGCACCAGAGCCTATGCACCACTAGGCTGACCTTGCATTGGAGGGGAATCATCAATGAGTTTAGAATTACATCACAAGACTGTGGCACCTCTCTCTCTCTCTCTCTCTCTCTCTCTCTCTCTCTCTCTCTCTCTCTCTCTCTCTCTCTCTCTCCCCCTCGCTCTCTCATTTTCATCCCCTTCCCCTCCCTCTCAGTTTTCAGCCTCCGTTTTGTCCCGCATCGGCTGGATAATCGCCAAAGTGATGAGTCGGTTATTACCGGAAAAAAAGCGTTTTAACTACGCCACGTTTAGTTGTGCGAAGATAAGCATTATGGTCTATAATGCTTATCTTCGCACAACTAAACGCAACAACTATTTTGACAACTCTTTATTTTTTCCCGTTTGTAAACAACCTTGAATTGGACCATGGATCTGTGACAAGCACCTACTTACATGTTGCGGGGATAGCTACATCATCTTACTTTCCCTTTATTAGTTATGCGGTCTATTAATGTCTCACACACACACACACACACACACACGCACGCACACACGCACACGCACACACACACGCACACACACACGCGCACACACACACACACACACACGCACACACACGCGCACACCCACACGCACACACTTGTGGTTTGCACTGAAAAAGATCCGTTAAACCAAGACAATTACCAGGATATTGGGCATGCTTGTGTTTGTTTTAGGATGATCAATATTTACCCATGCAAAACTAATCAATCTTGTTCAAACATGTTTTGTATGTCGGTTGCATGTAAACGTAACCGTAACAACAAGGGCACATTATCATAGTTCTCAGAAGACCTCCTTTTGTCCCGTGTCTGTAGACCGGTTGAGCTACTTGGACCACAAGACCAGCGCCTGGAGCTACGTGGGTTTAATAATATGTTTTGGGTTTGCTCTTTTCCTGCCCTTGAGCGGAATCCGCTCCAAAACAAGCGTTGACAAAGTGTGGAGTTGTTGAAACACGCTGCTACTACTGCTACAACATTAACCTTTGCTGTTTCAAGTCCGATAAATGGGTTAGGGTCGGTTGAATACGCAAGCAAGCTAGAATCATTTACACATTCAGCACATGAGCCAATATATGCCATCTCCTCTGGGTGAATATCAATTCATATGAATGTCCTACAACTGACTTAAACAACTGAACTCGTTCCAGAACCTTCCTGAATGTGAGACAAAAACGAACTCTCTCAGGCAAACATGACCCCGCCTGCAAGTGGCAAAGAATACACCTGTCCAACATCATCCACCTGCCCGTATGTGCCAGGGATGGTGTGCCTGTGTGTGTGTGTGTGTGTGTGTGTGTGTGTGTGTGTGTGTGTGTGTGTGTGTGTGTGAGTGTGTGTGTGTGTGT
>JAOPJI010000016.1:11972341-11986201 GCA_027122695.1 Merluccius productus
TAAAAAAAATTCATTTTTTTTTTTTCATAGCCGGGCAGCCCCCCCCCCCCCCCCATAGCATCTCTTGGTTATTACGTCTCAGGCATAAGAGAGAAACCTGAAAAAAATACATCAATGGACATGTTTTATTATAAAATCCTCAAAAACACCGGAGGGTGATCAGGAGTGGGGCTAGCGCAGCGCTCAACCTGTAGCTGAGACCAACAAAGTAATATGCTTGAAATGGCATAGCCATCTTTCCTTCAGCTATAAGTGAGTGAAATGCGCCACGAGAATATATGTTTAGAGGCAACTGCCCCTGCTTCTGTATGACTCCATTAAGATTTGAAGCTCATTTCTGGCCAATCAGAGGATCTCTTTCCTGATTGGTTCAGGGAATCGTCATACATTAATCATAGGCGTGTGAAATGCAACACTTCTCAATGGCGGAGAAACTTATGGGGGGAGGGAGCAGGGGGACGTTTTTTTGGTTTAGTTTTCAAAATCTTAACAACTCTCAAATCTTACCTGCAGCTTTAAAGTGATTCAAACGTCGTACTTCCTTCCCACTGTAGGATGAGACAGGTGGGGAGGACATGGCTCAAATAGTGTTTGACCTTAATGTGGTCCCAGTCAGGGGCCTCCTGGTCTGATGATCACAAAGTCACAGGCTTTCAAGTTCTCTCGATTCTCTCTGCTTCCCTCTAGTGGAGCACAACAATAACACAACATAACACAGCGAGGGGCAAATCCACTGCACATTACATATACATGGCCTACATTTTTCATAACACTATTATCAATCATTTTGAATTCTAACAGTACTACATACTACTACACTACTTCCACTAACTTGGCCATTGAACTGACCCATCTGACACGGAGATGACAGTGCTGGGCGGTTTAATATTCACCTCCCTCTCCTTTCTTACCAGACAGATTAATGAAGTGCTTGAAAAGCCTTTGGCTAGTGTTCCAAAAAAGTTGAGAACTAGTAGATAAGCTTTACTTTTACAGTAGGCCTACATCACTTCTGCTTAAATCTCACCCCGCGCTCTATCCCCACTGTAATCCTCTCACCCAATGCTTATATATCACTTACAAAGCCTGTTTCCACATCCGACTCTCTCTCCCTCTTCTCGTTAATCACCTCTCTACCAACCCCACTTTCCTTTATCCCCCTTTCATTTATCTTTATTTTTCCATCCATGTGCCTGTATGCTGGATACACCAGTATTGGAGCCACCACAGCAACTTGCGAATACTGTAGTAGCCTATTTGCAATATGAGGTTAAGGTTACTTGGCATGGCAATCTGGCCCTGCTTTAGTGCTCTTTAACAAGGCCACGTTCCTGAACGGTGGCCCATAACGTATCGCCTTAAGGATTATTTGGTGAGAGAAGTGACCATTAAATTGGCAGATACACCGGAGTTGAAAAGCTATATATTAAGGAGATAAGGCCTTTAAATTCAGCGCCCTCTGCTGGCAAAAACTCGTTTGGAATAGACAGAGACCACTCATTGAAATCCTTTCACTCATTGTAAGATCAGTGCCAAAACCCAATCTGGGTTGGCCCCTTTAATAACAACAATAAAAACAGTCCAGAAACAACTGCAGCATACAGCCAAAGGGTGCCTGAAGCAGGCTGACAAAGCAATAATACAACGTGGATTCAAATAGCCTATTAGTGAGCAAAACATCCAAAACAAAACCTGGACAGAAGACATCTTGGGTTCACTATTTGAGCTAAAGGCCCTTATTCAATGTTTGACTTCACTATGCAGGAATGCTGAACAAATAACATTTTCCTTAGCTTTTTATTTAACTTTTTTTTTCTTTTTCTACAAATGAATCAAAAACTGTTAAAACCAGGGAGGAGGAAATAGAAATTCATTCACATGGTTCTTCTTACTTAAAACTCCCTTGTCAAAAGGAGAACAAAAATAGGAATAAAATATGACTTTTTGGACACTGTGTAAATGCACCAATATGATGCCATGGGCCTTCTAAAGAGTGTGTACTCTACAGTAACATTGATAAACTTGCCTTGGATGTCCCTGCTCATTTTCAGCAGGAAGCTCTACAGTATTAAGTCTAAACAGAAGGTTACGCATTTTAAAAGAAGAGATCACTGCAGCGCCTGTGCAAATATTAATGACGTCACAACGGAGGGAAAAAAACAACAAACTACAATTCAGAAATGAACAGAGGAAAGGTTTCTAAAGTAAATCCTAATTTTTACCGGCCGACGGTTTGTGAGTGGCCTCTGGGGTTTTACTTTGCTAGGAAGCCAGGAGAATACAATCAGTACATTCAATTCAAATCTAGAGCACTTCTATTGGTGGTTGGCCTACAGACACGGACGCTTAAAAGTTGGCCGGTGCTCCCTTTGTGTCCTGGCACAAAACAAGCACAACACGCTGCATCTATTTCCCATGCTGCCTCAGACGTCCAGACAGCAATATAAGAACAAAGGAAATACAAAAACCAACACGTTGTTGTTGTTGTTGTTATTATTTACTCCAGAGCGATCCCCCATGTAGATGGTGGGGGTAAGGATAGAATCCAAAAAGTCATCAGTACGTACTACTGGTCCAGAGAGGGGATGACCTGATGACCAAGCCATGTAGAGAAGAGCACCGGTCATGGCGGCGGGGCGTATGCAGAGCACATCATGGCCTTATTATGGCTCTTATTAGGGAGCTCAGTGTTAGAGGGAGTTTCCTTCCGTTCAGTCGTGGCCTGGAGTTCCCTTTGGTGGCCATCTTGTTTAAGATGTTCCAACTTCCTCGCCATTCACATAAGAGCTTGGTTATCGTACAGCTCAGGAATGCCACAATTGACAAAAAAAGAGAAAGAAGAGCGACCCGTTGAACTGAAGGTTAGCAGGGGGGGACATACACGTTGTGATTAATGATGTTATTAGGTTTTAATACGGATCGACTGGAAGTTCCCACTTGAAATTATCTTATTCAACTGCAGGTCAGCAACCAACCCGCCTGACAGACAGGCGGACAGACACGGGCTCCCTTGGAAAGCGGGGTTATCGGGGACCCCCTGTGTAACAGGTTTGTCGTTAAAACGGCACCGCGCAGACAGTCAATGTTGTACCCTCACAAGGCAATCAGGCAGGCCATCAGCAATCAAGTAAAGAAGGCGGTCAGTGTAATCAGTCAGGTAGTTAGTCGTTCAGTCGGCAATCACACAGCTCCTTGTAGATCCTTTTGCGGATATGAGGCATGTCCTCCTGGCTGAAGTGCAGAGGCTCCTTCCTGGACAGACGCCGGCAGTACTGTCGGGACAGACGGACACACGGTTGGTCAACGCGTACAATGAGGATTTACAAATAGGAGACGCAAAACAAACAAAAAAGAGCTGTGGGTATGTTTTGTATTTATTCAACCTTTGTTTAACCAGGTTGGTCTCACTGAGATTAAACATCTCTTTTGCAAAGAGAGACCTGGCCATGGCAAGCAGCATAAAAGACTGTGTGTGTGCATGTGTGTGTGTAGTATAGTAATGTTAAACAGTTTATAGTATCTGGGATTTGTTTTCTAGGAAACGAACACAAGGGAACAAGGAAGAGGCAGGAAAAACAAGGAAGCAGAGGTTCACAGAAACCTGTGGGATGAAGCTTAGAAATTCCACCCGCCTCCGACCAGAAAACATAAATCCTCTCCGCCGAAAGTGGAGAGGATCGCCTGCTTTGGTTCATGGAAATGTATATGTAGTTTCTTTTGTGCTGTATACATTCTGGCCTTGAATCAAATCAACGTCCCATCATCTCTGGGTTAGATTGAGAAGTTGGCTCACAACTGAGCCAAGGAAAAGAAAACAAAAAAAAGGAAAAGCAGTGCAACTGGAGAACGAATTGTGGTCGGTGTCAACGCCAGAAAACAGACAAATGATAGAAAGGGAGATGGCAGAGTAACAGATTATGACGAGATGAAAAAAATGCCTGAAAGAAATGCCTGAAATAAGGGAGCGGATTGAGGCGGAAAGTACGCCCAGACGTCTCACCTCCAATACAAAGACCCCACAGTCGCTGTCGTTCTTCTGCTGGGGAATACCCTGCGACAGCAGAACAACAACAAACTGTTAGTCAAAGCCTTTTCAAATTACGGATAACATACCGATCATTTATTAAACCCTTGGAACGGTTTGTCAACAGAATATCTTCTTCAAACATGTATTTGCTAACCAACTATGTTGGCAGTAAGTGTCAAGTTTGAAAATGCTAGCAAATGCTTTTATAATTCTTTTGAATATATATATAAAAAATATTCATAACGTGAGCTAGAAAATGCTATCAATTTTTTGTGGCTTATTGTTTCATACAAATTAAAGAACACATTAAAAATTAAGCAAAAGACAGGGACAGGGTACCCTAATGATGAGCATTCTCCAGCCTTTTTGGTAGTTGGCCTGCTTCTTCTCCTGGGCTTCAGACTGCAGGTACTTCATAATGTTCTGGGGGGACGGACGGTGGCAGCAACACACAGCAGATTACAGCGACAAAAACACATTAGGGCTGGGGCTATAGAATCATTTATCATCGTCCAATTATAGTAGATGTCAATGTAATGAATGAGGAGAAATTGCAGCTTTTGTAATATGTTTCTAAATGTAGTTTGTATACTTCTACCATTGAGCAAAATGAATGTCATGAGACAATAGTCAAGAGACCAGCAAACACATTTGCAGCACGGCACTTGCACTTACGTCTATGGTGTGCTTGAACACCACACCTTGGCTGTCATAGTAACTAATTGTTTTGGTTGCTGTGTTGACGGTGATGAGGGACCAGTGAATCTCTAGATGAATAGGCACCAACAGCAAACACTTGGAGAATAGGTCCACCTAAAAAAACACACACAGAAAACAAAAAGTCCAAACACCAAAACATGATTTCCAGCCGGTCCTGAGATAGACTAGTGTTGAACACCTTTATTAACATTAACGTAGCACAACCTGTAGAATTCTGTAGAAGTTTTAGTACCATTTCAACATGCTGTCAAATTGTACTGTACTGCACACAAATTAGCCACCATGCCGAGCAAAAAAGCAAGCTTTTTTCCTGGTTCTAGATTAAATTTATGGTTATATAGCCATTTACCTGTTTGACATAATTAAACGTATTATTATTATTATCCATAAAAGGCTAGTGTTCATTGAGCTGTGTTCGTACTTTTTTGGTCCACCTCTTCACTCCTTCGTAACCCTTGGCAACAAGCTGCTTGTGGAAGAAACTGTTGAAAAAATGGACCTGAGAGAGAGCGAGAGACAGAGAGATACAGGGAGGAAGGGAGATGGAGTGCATAAGTAAGAGACAGCACAAGACAGGAAAAATACAAAAATACATTAACACATCATATAATGGCCCTCAACTGTACAACAGGAGAATCGTTCATTGATATTTGAAAGGTCAAATCTACTGAGGAATGTTACATCTAGCAAATGATAAATGTGCTCTGGTATTTCCCAAGGGTTAGCCTGCACTCATGGGGAAGGTTCATTTTAAAATGTAATTCCATTTAAATGTTGTGTACTCACATTGTTAACAATTAGAAGCACAACACAAGATTAACTCGCACTACTCCTTTAAGAGGTTCTACTTCTAATGTTTTGAATGGTAGGTTTTAACATGTGTGAACGACACACACACACACACACACACACACACACACACACACACACACACTCACCTTACGCTCGGTGGCTTCCATAATGAGTTCCCCATACATGTTGATAACCTAAACAGACAAGAGGACGCACTACAGGTTTACACACAGTTTTACACGCCTCCATTCTTAGATTCTTCACTCTTTCCTACTTAAGAAATGCAATCGCTCACTCCCTCAATATTAGCACGGCATCTTAACAACTCCCCCTCCCCTTCCCTGTGTTGCTTTATTCTTCAACTTTAAAATGTCAATCTCGAAGATTTCTGTTTAATTTTCTTCGGCGACCCCTATGGTGATAAGCGGTAATTGCAGGTGTGTCTTTGGACCTCACTTCCATGGCTTCCCAGAGATCCAAACAGTGTCGCCTGTGTGATGTCAGTCAGTGGGCCCCTTTGCCACGCCTCCATAACAACACCAGTATGCATGAAAGCGAAACGGGATTGTTTTCTGAGACTAATTATAACACTTCCCATTTACTGAAAAAAAAGGTCATTATAAAAGTAAAAAACAACAGTAAAACGAAAAAAACGAAAAAACGCCATACAATATGCCACTTCACACACAGTAGCTCCATCTACCCTCTCGGGGTGGAAGTACCACTGCTGAGTGATGGAAAACATGTCAATACCTGTACCCTGCTTATGATTTTTTTGCAGGAAAGTTGCCACCAACACCTGGTTTATGACATATTTGTGACAATACTGCAAATGCATGGGCTGTCATCAGTGGGCCATAGGCTCAATCACCATTGTGTTACCTCATTTGGCAATAGGTAGTGACTTAACAGACATTTATTTACATTCAAATCTTTGAGATTATTACTTTAATGTACTACCAAAAATAAATAAAAATAAATTTTATGTATATATATATATATATATATATATATATATATAACAATTACTATAACAACAATTGAATCTTTCATCATGTTTCTGCCTTATGCATGTAAACAAAGGTTCATCAGCTGACATAGGTAAACTAATTATTACACGGCTTTGTTGAATACTCAATTCAACAGGTCAATTCTACCGTCTGTTATTTCTGAATAGCAGACCGTTGCTATGAATAACAGACCGTTGCTATGGACGCCATTTCCAACCGTAGAATCCAACTGTCCCTCTCCCTAACCCTAACCCTTTTTTTTTAGTTGAAGCAATAAAATATTTTTTACATCAATAAAATCATATGTTGTTGTATTTCATGTCAAATTATTTATTTCTTTAGTAAGTAGCCATGTAATAAGCTGGGATAATACAGCGCGCCGGTCATTATTACGAACAAATAAACCAGGTTTATGTCACAATAATGATAATTGCTTACATAATCTTTAAAGAGCGATTCCTTTGCGATGGCAGCGCTGGGCCTTACCTGGTCGTTGAGCCAGTTCTGCTCCTCCAGCGTGCCCAGGTCGTCCAGGCTCAGGGTGTGTTTGTTATACGTCACCATGAAACCCGCCACTGGGGCAGAGGCCAGCCCTGCCTTGAACCGTCTCACTTCCCCTGGAATGTCCAGCTTCCTGAATCACACACATGACGATGACAGAGGACGTTGAAGATGAGGGAAGGATACAAGAGGAAAAAAAAGGAGAAAAGTGAACCACGTAAATGTATTCAAGCATTTTATGTTTGTTCATAACAGCCACCGTACATTCATATAAACGATGAGTATTCTGATAAATGATGAATGATTTTCATGAAAGTTTGTGTGTCGTGTTTGAGTCTCACAGTAGGCTAGCAAAGAAGTCCATATATCATAGTGAATGTTTTTTTTTTCTTTTTTAATGGGATTCCTTGTGCACTCAATTAGTGGTTCTCAGCTGGATGATGTAGGGCAAAGAGAAAATAACTCTCTTCCAACCTAGAAGAGGCCTGACCAATTGCCAAATAACACCTGAAGCACCTGCATCCATCAGAGCAGCGACCATTAGCCACAAACACATGTGCCGAGATGAAGGGTGAGCTAGGCAGACTCTGCAGACAGATATTCTAACAAACATACTAATCAACCGTGGGATCCAGGGCTACAATTTCGCCCTGCATGTCAAGATAATGATCTTGAAGAGGCCTGGTTCTTTGCAAGCATACCAAAGAAAATAGCCGGACAATTAGGTCCCTGAATGCTTCAGTGGCAGAGAGCGTGAAAGATAATATCTAGATACATAATAACATCCAGACATGAGAAAGTCCTTAGATGATATTATAATCCTTTATACTCATGTGATCAATAGGCGTAATTTACGAGCGGTCTTGTGTTAAAGTGTGTGTGTGCGTGTGTGCGTACTTGCCTTTTACTGAGGTCCATGTTGGTTTTCTTCTTCAGGTGCTCCAGAACGTCTGCCTCGCTGAGAGGAATGAAACTCCCATACTTCAAAAAGAAGCTCTCCAAAAACTCTGGAATGGGAGAGCAAGTATGCATCACAGTCTCAACAAAATATAGATCAAAATATAGATATTTAGATGAGCTAAATATTTGAAACTTTTTTTTTTGTAGATTAACCGTTTGTTTCATCCCTAGTTAAGCTAAACATATCGGACCTATCTCTTTTTAAAAAAGTTCTGAATCTGGAACGGCGTAATATAAGTGTACCAAAAGTGTATTAGAATATTTTGTACTATTTTGTAATGTAGCAGACACTTTTTATACAAAGCCACATCGTGCATCTGTTTTTAGACGCATGTCATTATGGAGCAGGTAGGAGTTCAACTTCTCGCTCAGGGATGCCTACAAGTAGACTGCGGACATTGGGGTTCCAACAGTAGTAGTAGCAGTACATATTACATATTACACATTAACATTGGATCTGGTTGCAGAGCTTGATTAAACCTCACCGTGAAGTATCTCCATGAGCAGCTCTGTGCAGTCCGTCTCCGGTGTCTGCAGTGCACTGGCCTCCTCCGGCTCCTCCCCCTCTTTCTGCGGCCCCCAGGTTCCCCGCAGACAGTACTGCCTATGGTCCCTTAGCGCCCCGGCGTGCGGGCCGCTTTCCACGGCGATGGAGTCCAGCGAAGGCGCCGGCGACCGAGCCGTGTGGAACGCCGGTGTCTCCGTTAGGGCGGAGCTGCTGTCCGGGTCCACAATCTCGACCGCACCTGCCACCGAGACGCCATCGGGTGCTGGCGCGGCGCTGGACATGGTGTCGCTTGTGTGTGCCGGTGGGTCCACCTGCATAGTGGAGTCCTGGTCCCCTGGGCATTCGGGCAAGGCGGCAGAACCGCCCAAGACAGCCAGTTCGTTGACTCCCTTCTCGGGTTCACTGACATCGAAGTCGTGCACGCCCTCCTCCACGCTCGCCTTACTCTCCATCGCTTTCACAACATCTCCGGAGAGATAAACACCGTTCCCGTTTGTAGAGCTAGCCGGATGTAGGTCGAACGTGGGGCTGTCTCCCTGCTCCATTTCCTCCATCACCTGGTGCGTTACCTCGGACCCAGAGCTGGTGCCCGCTGCCACTGGCCAGGCTGGGCTGTCTGTTGGAGCAGAAACGACCTTCTGGGCAGCAACACTAGCAGCTCCCACGACGACCATCCCACTGCCAACTTCATCACCAACGCCTCCTCCACCGTCTTCTCCTTCTTCAACTCTCTCCTTATTCTCCAACTTCCAGCCGACTGTGGCGCCACTGGCACCTCTCCCCCTCCTCGCTACTGCCCCCCTACCCCTTGTTCCTCTCCCACCAGCTGACCACAATCCCCTTCTTTGACCTCTCCCCACTGGCACCTCCAAGGCCGTCTCTTTCTTTTGGGAGTCACTTCTTTTTCGAATTGAGACGTAGCTTTTCATTGGTCTAGCCTTCCAAGCGACTTCGCTTGGCAGATCAAAAGATGCATCCGATTGGTCGTCAATGCTGACGACCGCCTCCACCGCAGTCCCTTTCTGCACTTTATAGTCATCACTGTCCTCCGTGTCCTCATCTTCATCATCCGTCAGTTCAAAATTCTTAATCCCCGTCAGATGTCCACTGACTGTCCTTTTGGGGGTGTCCCCATTGTAGCTCCCCCTCCCCCGCCCCCTGCCTCTGCCCCGGCCCCTCCCTCGGCCTCTCCCGCGACCCCTGCCGGGCGTGGCCTTGACATCGTGTCCTTTACCGTTGGGACCGCAGCAGTCACAGGCCTTAGGGGTCCGCTTCCTGCCCGAAGAACGGCCATTCACGGCGGCCTGGAAGTGGTCCGGGCTCATGTCTGATCCGGGACCCAACTCTGGAAGGTCATCGTCGGGCGCCGGTTTGACCTGAGAAGGAGCAGGGGCGGCGTCCGGGCTTGAGGTAATCAGATCGCCCGAGGGCTTCGCCAGGCCTTCATTTGTGGGGGTTAAACGGGGAGGCTGTGCCTGAAGAGGAGCTCCCTGAGCAGAGGCGGCCAGATGAGGTGAGGCTGAGGGAGTGGTGGGCATTAGAGGGGCATTGGCACCGCTGTGAACCATGACTCAGTGCTCAGGTTCCCCTACCCCATTCCCAAAGACCCCTGCTTCTGCTGTCGTCGCCCTCACTCCTACTAACTCAATTGTAGTCCACAAACGTCGTCTTTTAGGCTTTTATACTCCCCCTCTTATTTTATTTTTTTTACTTGACAATGAGGGTATTCCGTCCACAGGTCTATCCAACCATATAGTTGTGGATAAGTGGATAAACAGTATTACAACTTATTAACGGTTGTAAGCATGTATCCTGTATGTTCACACCATGGTCAGTTTCCCAAATCAACATAGAAAACTGCGAGAGACGACGACCTAGGAAAAAAAGAGATGAGCTCCGGTCATGAGATAGTTATTTAAATGTGCATAACTAAGCACGACTAACATCATTTAAATGTGGCGTTTGGAAATGTGGACTGATCAGCTGCACTTACTGAAGAGATGTCACACATGCATGTCCTACAAACATGAATAAAGAGAAAGAAAATACCGTTTTATGGCGATCAACGACAACGGTTTTGTTGAGTGCACATTCCACATTTCAGTGATGTTATTCGGAGTATTATCTTCAGTAAAAAAAAAACAAATACAGACACACTAATGCGTATGCCAGTCATATCCTCAACAGCCCAACTCCTTGGACGCGCTAGCTAGTCTAGCTACACCATCATAACAATCAAAAACACAAAGCAGCGACCAAAAACACTGGACTGCGTCCATATCCGGTAATACGGACACGTCCGAGTCATTTAGCGATCTATTAAACGCCCCGGAATAGGTTATAGCTATAGCAACATGATGTAAAACATGCCTATTAATTACCTTCTGTAAGACAACCAATAGTCTCATCTGTGCACGATTTGAAAAAACAATTTTGGTTTACGGCGCTGGGTGATGACGTCACGTCTGTGTATATGTACTTCCTCTGCTCTGCCTTCAATCTACTGCGAGCTCAGCCGTCCGTCCCTCGCTTCACAATTAGTGCAACTATTGCACAATGTTATGGGCAATCAATAAGGTTTAGCGTATGCATCTCTGTTTATTTCTTAGCAGTGTGTGCCTCATGTCTTGCCGTCGCTGTTCCTCTCATTCTGTCAAATCCTTTCGTGCACGAAATTGTCAATTAGTCTTTATTTTGCATATAACTGACACAACACAATGCATGGCGATACTCTTTTAATTACAAAACAATAAATAAAACTAACAGTAACAAAAGGATGACATTAAAAAAACAAAGAAATGACAACAGTAAACGGGCTATAATTAGTATTAGAGAATGGTTATAGGCTAGACAGTATTAACATGACATGTCATAATAACTCAACATTCTGCAATGCATACATTACTGTATATGTGACTCTATGTTCTTATAAAATAACTCATTCAAATTAGTTAACATTGTGGTTTCAGTATACCAGTTTGGTATACTGAATTTGAGGGGTCAACCAATGGTTGAATAAGGGATTATTTTTAAACCACTCAATAGCTTTGAATGAATTTGATGTAGAGAAACATACATTTATTGGCAGAAAAATATGATTACAAGCCAGTTCTGTTTATTTATATAAAAAAGTGATATAGACAGGCCTATATAAAATGTTTTTTTTTTTCTGTACACATGAAAAAAGGTCCTTACACTTCACGTTGGAAATCACTGGCTTTGAACATAGCTGTTCTTTTAATTACATTCAAAATAAAATGTATTTGGTGGGGTTTTGCCACTATACACAGTCAATGCAATATTTTCATTTGCTTGATAAAAAAAGAAAGCCAGATGACCTTTTGACAAAAAGCAATGCTCTCTCTAATGATACCATTTGATCACCTCAAACTAAATGATATTTACAATCTCAGCCATAACAGCTGAAGGAAAATGATTCAAATACATTTATATTCCACAGTACAAATCTAGAGTGGCAGTACAAAATAACTGTTGGAAATTGGCATCGGATGTAAAAAAGCTCTTCCAGACAGAAAGCAGCCTTTTTATTCATGACAGCTTTGGTCACATTTTCTTCACTCTGCTCATGACATGACAGACAGAGAGAGAAGGATGGAGAGAGAGAGACAGACAGACAGACAGGCAGAGACAGAGAGAGAGAGACAGAGAGAGAGAGAGGATGGAACTTTTGAATAATGCGGTGGATGATGGCTGGTAAGTTTGGTACTATTCCTGAAGGACAAAACCACAATCTGAATTACATTTCTTGTTCACGTTCTAAGTATTGAAAAATATGAAAACTTTAAATTAAGCTCCTAATTATAACCAAACAAAAACCTCTACACTGTGATGTGTGTTTGTAAGCAACTACCTATAGTAGTGTTGCATTGATAGCCGGTGTGTGTATGGTCTTGGAGATTGAGGCGCTGTTGATGCCCTCTGCTGTCAGAATCTGGAGCTGCAGCTGGTAAATAGTGTCTGCCTGCAGGTTGTACACCGTCACTGACCGCTGGGACTGGTAGGAGAGAGACAGAGATAACTGCGTCAAGTCATAGACAGCCATACAAACTAACACACACACACACACACGCGCACGCACGCACGCACGTACTCACGCACGCACGCACGCACTCACGCACGCACGCACGCACGCACGCACACACACACACACACAGATACTTTTCCATCTCTACATTTTGATATGTTAAAGTCAATTGTTAAAAGTCAATTGGTGTTGGTCAAGTTACAACAAAGAATAACTGTGAATACAAAATAAGATAATTGAGCTCCTTTTCCCGCTCTTTCGCTCTTACTGGAGCCACTGTCTGGGACTGGGAGATGAGGGTGTCTTCCTGACCCTCTGTTGCCATGGAGACGCCTGAGGGTGGGGTCAGCTGCTTCCAGGTGAACTGAAAGCCCTCGATAGCTGCGTGCCCCACTGCATTCTGGGAAAGCCTCCAGCGGAACGTGGTGAGCAGGGTTCTGTTCAGGTGCTGGAACTCGGCGCTCAGCCGCTCTGGCCGCAGTACCACCTTCCTGCGGGCCAGGGGGCGCTCTAACACAAAGCAGAGGACCACGCAAAGGGTCACTTTCATTTTGTATGTGGACTTCTAAGTGTTGATTTGCTGATCAACACTTGATCATAGCATTATATATTGGACATGACAACACAGGGATGCTAAAGTTAAACAAAAAATACAATTTGGAGCTAGAAGAAATACTGTAATGTACAGTGTTGTTTCAAAGTGTACTTTTCCATACATGCATTTCATATTCATGTAATGGCCATGTGTGTGTGTGTGTGTGTGTGTGTGTGTGTGTGTGTGTGTGTGTGTGTGTATTTACCCTCTGCGCCACAGGGCAAGGCTTGACCTCCCCTGACCTTGAGAGAGGAGCAAACCGGGGTCGTGACCCACGCAACAGCCTCTGAACCCGGGACCTCCTCTGTTGTCACGGTAACCTGGTACTTACAGGAGAACAGCAGGCCGGTGATGGTGTGATGGGTGCCCTTTAGGAGGAGAGTGAGAGAGCAACAGACACAGACACAGACACAGAGAGAGAGAGAGACAGAGAGAGACAGAGAGAGAATACATTAGATGGATAATAATGTATGATGATAAAATCTAAATGTACATATATGGTAATGGTCAATGGTTGAATGCCAACAAAAAAGGGATTATTTTCAATATAGAAGCTAGAAGTTAGAAATAAGAACAGACAGACCGACAGCATTAGACAGCTAGGATTCTGGCAGAGAGGATTAACAGGTGACAGAGAGAGAGAGAGAGAGAGAGAGAGAGAGAGAGAGAGAGAGAGAGAGAGAGAGAGAGAGAGAGAGAGAG
>JAOPJI010000016.1:12092811-12105703 GCA_027122695.1 Merluccius productus
TCTCTCTCTCTCTCTCTCTCTCTCTCTCTCTCTCTCTCTCTCTCTCTCTCTCTCTCTCTCTCTCTCTCTCATAGCTGCATTCGAGGGAAGCTGTCTCATTCCATTACCCAGAGTTCCCCTCCCCTCCTCCTCCTCTCAGCCCAGATTGAGGTTTACAGGAATAGCGCTAAAATTGCTTGCTCATTAGCCCGGTTTTTTTCCCCTCTCTATAATATGAATCAACGGAACATGCTGCTAGCATTACAAACTCTCCTCCTCCACCCAACACAACACCCCTTCTGGGATAGCACCCACACATTTAACCGTGCCTTACCCATGACATCATCTGAGTCACACAAGCAAAACGTGAGCGCCGACCTCATGGGAATATGGCAAAGGGGGGTGACGTACCGCTCAGTGAATGTGAGACACAGCGAAATTTGCAGAATAGCCCCAAAAATGCAGATATAAGCTTGTGGTTCTTCTTTTAAGTGAGGTACAGTCATACTGGAGTAGAGTCGTCACTGTATGGTAGGGGGAGAGGGAGCAGACAAGGGGGGGGGGGAGCACATGAAGGGTACAGAAAGAGAGCGAGGGACAGATGGAGAGACAGAGCCAGATGATACAATTTGGTGGTTCACAAGAGCATTCAGTTTCTTGTTAAAAAGATTTCACATTCACTAAAAAGGGAAAAACATTTTTGAGAATTTGGGAAATATACTTTCTTTCATACTGCCTATGATGTTTAGAGAAAAAGACACAAAGACAAAATGAATGAAGTTGAAGTCACAATTATAACCATTTAATGTTTCGATTTTAATGTCCAAAAATGGTCTTAAATACCCAATTCACTGCATCCAAATACCCCCAAAGTTGAGTACACAGAATAACTCAAATAGGAATTGCTTCACTTTCTGGGGCATATCCTAGTATAATACCAATAACATTTTCATAAATCATATAACGAGTAAAGAGTAATAAGTCGGGTTAAGTACCTTAGCGTGTGTGCATGTAAAAGTTCAGGGCACACACACACACTAGAACCAATCACAAGCCAAGGACTAGTCATACATTGTTTGGGGGGACTATGATACAGTAGTGTGTGAAAGCAAGCTGTAATAATGATTTTCTCATAGTGGTCAGATTATCACCCTGCAGTCTGATATTCTGACTCCCATTAACGCTACTGGAAAACACACAGGCAACTCAGGAATTCAACATGAGTGCAAATGCCTTCATACCACACAGTAAAATGTTAGGTTTGTGTGTGTGTCTGCATGCATGTCTGTGTGCGTGCGTGCATGAGTGTGTCAAGCATCAAAGTAATAGCACGGCTGTTGTTTTTTTGCGTACGCAAACTCCACAACACATACATCCACAAAGCATGGCATGGAAGCCATTTACAATGTGCAGTGTTGTGTTGTGCGCCTTTATTTTTTTGGGACACCAAAATGAACAGGAAACAGCCATAGCCATGTTAACACTACATTTGCCAACAGGGACCGACTCCAAAGTCTATTACTCAACCCAACGTTTATCTGACTGAGTGTGGGATTCCAGCACACTCCTCTAATTTTAACATCTTCCCTCCACTAGGCAACAGCAGTGCCAGGAGAAACTTTAGGAAGGTATCAGATGATACGAGTGCGCGCTTATTCAAACATTTCTGTATCAAGTCGGTAGAGTTTCCGCGCAAGCTAAATATTTTCTTTGCTGGTGGGCAGAGATATTATTAGCATAATGGACTGATGATCGAACTATGTTTTCGCTGAAGTAGACAAAAGCGTACATACAAGCCAGTACATTAAAGCCAACTCCCCCAGCTGCAACATCACTTATTTAACTTGTACTTATAAACCTAATATACTTGTATAATTATACTTGTTCTCATACTCATATACATACTTTACTTGTAATATACTTCTAATTGTACTTGTACTCATATGTATACTTATACTCATAATTCTAATTATTCTACTATACTCATATATGTACTTCTAATTCTATTTGTACTCATGATACTTCAGATGATCGGATGGGACTTAATCCGGACTGTAAAATGGGGGAGTCGTCAAACGTTGTGCTCCTGCAGCCTATCAGCATCACTCATTCTCGCTTCCAGCTCACCACATGTCTCACTGAGGCATGACATCACTGCCTTTCAACACGCACCCTGGTTCACATCACTCGGTCAGCCAATTAACAGCGAGGCCAATGAATCCTTACCTATATTGTTTTCTACACTCTCTTAGCTAGTCTCCTTGGGCCCTTTACCTCCCTTCCTCACGCACATCCTTAGTACGATTAACGTATTTAATCTCTCATTAACTTACTCTTGAATCACTCAGTCACTCTCGCTCACTCACACTACTTCACAAGCTCGCTCGCCCTCTTTCAAGCCACACTCACTTCTTCCCAACACAGCTGCTCCTGAGATCATCACGCAGCACCTCGGCACATGATGCTGCTAGCTAGCTCTTGTACTGTTAAGCGGTATCATCCCCCAGCTAGCCGCATTAGCATGGGACACACATGGCAATGGTTCTCAAGGTAACTTATGCACTGCTGAAAATGTAGCTTGTATGCTAATAAGTACGGTTGTGAAATGTAAAAGTTGGCATGGTTTGCAACAGATTATATATCTTAGCACAGCATGTTTCATATTTTGCAATCGCAGGGTAAAGTTGAGGGTTGTGCCGTTTGTGTTTTACTTTGCATCCGGCGGAAAGGATTACCAATATTTTCATATGTTATGTCTTATTATTGTGTCCATATATTCCATTCAGGTAAAATCTTGGGAGAGTAAGGAGAATTAAATTTCAACAGTGGTGTCCTTATAAATAAGTGTATAATACACGATTACCCTAAAACGAATTACAAAACAATAAGAGAGTTGTGATTTGTGAATTCAAATATATAACCGGACCAAAATGTAGACATTATCATCTAACAAGCTGCCTGTGATTATGATGTTACTTGAATTTATAATACAGATAATGACCATATCATAATAATTACACAAACAAAGAAGCACTGTTCACTGTGCTTCAAATACACCGCACAACAAATTATGAATTCCAATTCCATCTCTTGATCAATTACTGACAGAATGTAAAATCGGTCTGTTGGACACATGAACAAGGAAAGTTTTTTTATTTTTTGTAAATGTCTTTTCATTAAAGTATTAGCCTGTTTTTCTACATTGACAGTGTTTGCACGTTGTTTTGATTTACGCATCCTTGTTGTGAAACTGTTGCTTAACGATCTCACCACACCACATTCTGACAAAGGGAGGGCTGTGAGTGACACAAACAAGATACACTAAATATCTAAACATTAATTTGCGTCAACATCATTCCTCAAACACACACGTGTGTGTACACACACACACACACACATCTTGCCTTCCCACAATTTACGGGGAGTCAAAGTTCAAAACGCTGCAAAAGACAATGAGACAATTCATCCCTGGGTTTGTGGATGCTTGGGTGGAGGGGCTGAAGGCTGTCGTATATTCCAAGAAAACACATGAATGCTGAACGACCGCTCTGGCAGCCATATGGTTTGTATTTGGTGAGGAGGAGGAGGACGAGAAGAAGATGAAGATGAAGAAGAAGAAGAAGAAGAAGAAGAAGAAGAAGAAGAAGAAGAAGAAGAAGAAGAAGAAGAAGAAGAAGAAGAAGAAACAATCAAATCTGTTGATTTTTCTGTTTCCGTGTGGAGGATTGCTAATATGCCAACGTTGAGTTCGGACGAATCATCGTTGGTCATGATGGGACAGTAATTATACCTCACGTCTAAACAGGATGGAGGATGGAGGATTCAGGAAGACAGAGAGGTTATGGCACGCCTCCCTCTGTGGATGTGCGTATGACAAATGTTTATTTACGTGTGATCCCCTAGTTAGTTGTTTGGATTTGCACTTTATTAATTATCCAATATTGGCAGAATGCTGAAGCCAAAAAACAAACAAACATGAAACTAATCATTTATATTTACAAAAAACTAATTTATGGGAAATGAGTGAATAATCATTTGAAATACGCCTCAATATATGATTTCAACATGTTAATTCAAACGTGATTTTATTATGATGTCGATGTTTTGTTTTGGGGTTGTTGTTGTTTTTTTGGGGGGGGGGTCTGTCAAGGTTGTCTCTAATGTTAATGACACAGGATGCTTCTCCTTGGCTGGTGCAGCCATCTGCATCTTGAAATGCATAGGAAGTGCTCAGTTCCTTGGCGGTTGTTCCCCATGTATCACCTCACATGTGCTACCCTGCGCTTACTTTGATTCTGGTAGTATTTATGAATCGGCCCCGGATCCAAGAACAGCTCTGGCTCTAATTAAGTCGCCTAATCCACAACTGCAAACAGGATCCTGTCAGCAGCATATATACTGCAACTGGATCAAAGACCCAAAAGAAAAGAAAAGGATGCAGCCATATGGACCCGGCATCGGCATTATTTGCGATAATAGCCCCGAGTTCACTTCAGTTCAGTCAGAGCTGTTGCTCTTAATGCCCCACGTGGTGCAGTTGTTTTTACTTCTTTTTTTTCGGGGGATTTGCAATCCAACCCAAAAAAATAATGTTAACGTGAAAGTGGTCTATAGCGAACTGCACACATGATGTACCGCGTGTCGCTACAACAGCTGTCTCAGCGACATTTTGCTTTCGTTATTATGACACAATTATCGGCACATGACAGACATCAGTCGAATGACTGATTCAAAAACGCGCCGTCCCTAATTTACGGGTTGCGGATAGGCCACGTGAAAACGCAACACATCACGTCAAAAGTGTCTTAACTGTGAAGGTGAACGACCTTTTCCATTGACGGGTTTTGACGTGATCGACGTCGGGTCTTACCTGGCTCCGGGGACAGGGGGAAGCAGGCGCTGGAGACCTTGGCGAGGAGGTGCGCCTTCTCGTGCGCCGCGTAGCGCTCCTCGTACGGCGCGCCGATCCGCTTGGCGCTGTAGCAGTTCACGTGCGTCGAGGTGTGATGGTTGCGGCACATCTGAGCGCCGAAGCCGGCGTCGTTTCCGGCGCGCCTGGCGCACAGCTCGGTTTTGCTGGTGTACATCGAGAGCGCAAAGCCCGTGAGGTCGCTGAAGGCCGGGGGTTGACAATGACTGACCATCCCGAGGAGCGCCGATGAGGGCGAGTTCTGCATTGATTTCTTTAACTGGCGTTGATTTTTGTTTTGTTTTTGTTTTTTTCCGCGTTGTCGGTCACATTACCTGCGCACATGGAGACACATATCATCAGGGACGACGTGCGGGGACACACACACGTTTCAACACACTGTTAACGTAAAGGCACAACTCATCACACCTGAGTAGAGGGGGGAAAAAGTGAGCTGGTTCATTAACTTACCGCATCCAGTAAGGCTGCATCACAACATGGACAGTTCAGTGGGTACAGCCGACACGCGCATCGTTTCCGCCACGAAGGAAAAATGCATTTAATGGTTTCGGCGATAGCATCCTCTCGGTCCGGTGTTTAGTATTCCCCAGCATCCAGAAAGCGCGTCGCCCTCCTGATGGAGATCCGAGAGACGCACTGGTCTGGTCGGGTTCGGGAGGTGAGGCGGACTGGACTCGCCGCTTGCCAATGAGCTACTGTCTAGATGGTGGGAGGACATCGATCGAGACGGAGTGTATCAGGGGGCGAACAGTTGTACAGCCCTGGGAGGACGGAGACGTGCAGAGCAGCTGCGCGTCAGGTCCTGGACCGCAGCCAAGGTGATTAAAAGTACAGAATCAAAGTCGTGCCTATCGCAGAACTGTCTCCTGCCGTCCGTGTGGGTCGGTGGGCTACCGACGCGCAACTGACACAATTAAAGTGGCGTTGCGTTGTTATTAAGTGGATGGTTACGCGTGATGACTTTATGGGAGTTTACTTTTAGGAACTGACTCGAAATTGCGAAACAAAAGAAAATACCAAATTTAAAAACACTGCACACTGATTTTATTATCGATAATGGATGGGCTACTTCAGACCCAAATACACTGTATTTAAATGTAGTTGTTGTTTATGTGCCTAGTTCTATATTATACACAGGCGGATGTCTAATAATAAATTGGCCTAATTAAGTGTAATAAAATATGCTATAAGACAAGAACATATTTCAAAAGTGTAACGCCATACGTTAATGTAACAAAACTTGTTTAATAGTAATAATATTATTTTAAAAAGATAAATAGTGTAGACCTGTTTAAGGTTAGCATTAGACCTCTTAACCTATTAATTAATTTCAATTCGGCCAATTCATTCTCCTTGTGCAGACAATCACTAAGCAAACTGTTGTCGAACCGACATTAATGATGATCACGTTTAGCATACAGCAGACAATTACAAATAACAGTCCTACTTAATTACAATTATGAGTTAGCTTACGGTTACAGCTTAGCCTGAGGACCTGCACGCTTTCGGCTCGTTTTTTAAATGGATTGGCTGGGACAGGTTTTAATTTAAAATACATTGTCCGATGTTGTCCTAGGATATGACCTACTAGCTAGCTCCACAGCTCGACCAGGTGCTATTAGGCTAATTTGAAACGCTGGACTTTTATGACAACAACAATAACAACAACAACAAAGTATTTCAATAAAGGCGTCCTGCGCCATGCTATTACCAGGATATGTCTTCCGTCGAGTCAGCTACCAAACTGTGCCTTTCTTGGGTTCACTCTCTCGGCCGTTAAATAACGACGGGCTATTTATTGTACCGCTAACTAACTGTAACGGATAATTGGTGACACGCAGTGAACTTCAACTGCCAGGCAGGCCTCCTCTCTCCACAGCTCAGAGAGGAGGCCGTCTGGGTGCACAGAGCGCCATCTAGCGGAGACGAGAGGCACGTGTCAATACGCACCATTTAAAGGTGTTTACAATCATGAACATAGGTCGCTACTTGCGCCCGTCGCCTATGGTTACGCCATGGATGACAGACACGGCTGTCGTCAAAGCCGTCAGAAAACGATGACATACTTTTGGCATTACAGCGAAATGTGGTTTCATTCCGCGCGCAGCACAGTTCAACAGTTACGGTTAAGTTAATGCATGGCGCTGATAAAATAAAATAAAAACGGAGTAGGCATAAAAACAGACTAACACTATATATGTATTTATTTTTTTAAGGCGCTTTTTCTAAGTGCTCGAATACACTTTACATTAGTTTACATTAGTTACTGAGTCAACACGGTATCAAAGGTCACTTTTTTTTTTTTTTACGCGCGCACAATTAAAACATTACGGTAAACCCGTTGTATATAAACACCGGAGGGCTGGTCTTACGTTTTCGCAGGGAAATATTCGTTTTTGAGTGTCGTCAAACGGCCTCTAGTACGCGTGCGTGGGTTTCCCCCCCTGCTCCCCCCATTTCCCCAGAAGAGACACAAGATGGTTCTGGAAAAGCTGTGGGTTTATCTCTCACTGGCGTGCCTTTTCTGCGGCGCGCTTCTGCAAGTCTTCATCCTCCGCGTCCTGTCAGTGGTCCGACCGGCCGCGGCCCAAAAATGGCTCCTCAAAACGGGCGAGATGTGCACCATGACCCAGAACCCCAAGTTCAGGTTCGAGGACTGGGCTCCCACGTTCACGTCGTTCGCGTTCATCAGGGCCATCGGGACTCACCTGTGGCTGTCCCTGGGCCAAGAGGCCTTCGTGGGCGGCGAGGCCCCGGACTCTCCGGTGGTGACCCTGGAGGGGAACCGGTCCACTATATGGAAGCACCTGAACGGTGAGGTGACCCGAACAGCAAGGTGACCCTGGTTTGTGAAATGGTGAAATGTGATGTGCATGATGATTGATGTGTCGGTGCTCTCCTCCTCGCAGGGACCAGACCGCTGGTGCTGAGCTTCGGGAGTTGCACCTGACCCCCGTTTCTGTACAAACTGGACGAGTTCAAGGAGCTGGTCCGGGACTACAGCGATGCTGCGGACTTCCTGGTGGTCTACGTCGCCGAAGCCCACTCCACTGGTGAGTGGGTCTTGCTTGATTTTTGCGTTGAACTGGTCTACAATAATAAGTAGTACAATAAGACTATATATTGCCTATTTGATTTGGACTGTTATACTTCTATCATACCGGTCCAAATCAAAATAGGCAATATATTAAAGGTCCCCTATTTTAACCACCAGGTGTGATGCTGATGACCCATTACAAGCCATGTCAAAATCTACCCTCTAATGACGTCACAAGTGGGAGTGCACTGTCCACCCAGATGTACGATAAATAGAGCAGCCCACCAGTTGGTACAGTCCACTGGGTAGGCTGGTAGGCTGATCTATCATCATACATCTGGGTGGACACTCCCACTTGTGATGTCATTAGAGGGTAGATTCTGACATGGCTTGCAATGGGTAATCAAGGTCACACCTGGTGGTAAAATAAGGGACCTTTTAATACATGGATGCAATTCTACAGCAATGTATTCTAGTAGCTTTGCTGCAGAGGCACAACAATTGAAGACCATTGTCTTCAATTGATCAGTTATAATCAGTTCGTCTGGTTATCATTGGGCTCTTTTGCACCGTTCAATAATCTAATAACAGTTATCATTTTTATGTAATGTTATGTTATTGAGCTTAGGAGATGCTCCATAGCGATTGAATCCTAATATCCTCAGGTATGGTGGTTTAGGCGTGTCGCTCAAGGACGCCTACAGGTTAGTGGTCAACACAGAACCCTTCAATGCCAATATAACAATATTGGATCCTTATTCCTTCCTCAGACGGTTGGGCTTTCTCCAACAACGTAGACATCAAGCAACACCAGACGCTGGGCGACAGGCTGTCGGCCGCCCAGGTCCTGGTTAACCTGGAGCCACGCTGTCCGGTGGTGGTGGACGAGATGAGCAACGTCACCGCCTCCAAGTACGGCGCTCTGCCCGAGAGGCTGTATGTACTGCAGGCCGGCAAGGTGGTCTACAAGGTACGGGAGCTGCACCACAACATGACCGCCACCATGATGACACGCACGTCTATGAGGAAATATGCTGCTGTACCTTCGTTGCACCTGCACTTTTTTTTTTTCTTTCACTTGCAGATTATCCAGACTATAGTAAGGGTCATGTATGCACACCTCAACCATGTCTTGGTCCTGTAGGCCTATATGCCTTTATCGTATGGGCAATAATGTTTTCTGAGTTGTATAAAAAAATGATCTAGTTTTTTCTTCTGTAGGGACAATTGACAGGTGTGCAGTTTCACCATTCAGAGTGGCTTTAGTGGAATGCTAGCGTGCAGCACAAAGTAAGGTGTGGATCTGGCATGATGCCAAACGCCCTTATCAGTTACTGTATGTTTTAACACGTACAAAACAAAGATGGAGGGATAAAGCTTTGTGCATAATGGAATAGCTAGCCGCTACCGAGTTGAACTATGTCCTGTTCATCTTGTTGGTACAGAACGGTATCTTTGTTAATGTGTGTGTGTGTGTGTGTGTGTGTGTTACACAGGGCATGATGGGACCTTGGGGATACGATCCATCTGAGGTGCGGTCCTTCCTGGAGAAGATGAAATAGATTGTGCACGCCATCGCTCGCGTATGTCAATCCAGCCCAGCTTACTCCTGGGGACCTCGGCTCTTCACCACCGATCGTGGACGTGTTCAATGTTTTTATGAATGACAACTATAGATCAAACCCCATGCGGTCTCTGTAGTCCGATGAATGTAAAAAACAAAAAAAAGTGACTGTCGGACGAGGAGGGTTGGGTCATAGGACATAAAATATTCTTCTATCTGCTTGACATGTCTTATCGCTGGCTTGGCTCTGGGTTTGTAAAATAGTCACTGCACCACAGCTCCAGTGATGACCTGTAATTTACCACTTTGTGAATGTTTTTGTAAAATCTAAGTATTCATTTAATGCTTTTAAACAAGACAGCTTTTTTTATGATGGTTACAGTGCAAACCTCTGGTGACTGTAATTTGATGGCTATTGAAATGTCTTGCTTTGAAAGTAAAGTGGAGCCTTTACAGACTTAAAGCTCAATCCTATGCATGCTCATGTATAGTCATTACCTTCTCTAAAATATAGGCCTACTTTATTAAAAGTAAGTCTATTTGAGCAGGTATAAAATAGGCTTATTTTATTAAGTATTCAGTAACTGTCTGCATGCCATTTGTGCAAATAAACGTTCAAATGTTAGCATTTGTTTGTAACCCCTAATAAACAGGGCTGGCCTGCCTGTGTAATTTCTAATGTTGATACCAAGTTCTTGCCAATCTCATTGAACAGGTATATTGAATAGGTGATATTGTGAAATCATGTCTGAAATTCATGAAAATTTGAATCCAATGATCAATGCAATACACGCATTATTACTTAGTCCTCCATAGACCACTAGAGGGCGATGTGAATACATGCCGGAAAACGCTGGTGGGAAGTATCCTGCAGTAGAACTGCTTCTAGATCTCCATGGATCAGGGACATGTTTCAGGAAGTCTAACCTTTTAATGGGAGAAGCAGATCAAAGTCTGACTAACCATTCTGTCTTAAAGACAATTATGCTTTTCCATGACTGTACCACCATCATGGAAGTAACATTGTGCCACTACAAATTGGAGTTGGGAATCAGTTGGACTGAAAAATGACACTAGTTTGAAACCATGGAAACTAGTTCTGTTCAGGTCTGGTAGAGTGTGATGTGCACAGGATCAATAGGCCCCAAGATGTGAGGTGGAGATGTGTGTGGGTCACAGGTCACTAAACTGTTTGATCCTGGTAGTGATTTTCCCTCTCACGAGTAAAGGAGTAGACTGAGGGGTTGCACTGCTGGAACTAATTTGGTATGGTGCAACCAGTGACAGGAAACCATGGGCAGTACAGGAAGTGATGTTTTAAGCACATAAGGAAAACAAGCACCAGAAGGTAGGCGGCAACCAAAACAACATGGACTGGTTCAAATGTATGTGGGATCTTTCTAGTTCTCTTATTATATCATTCTTATGTGCCACAGCAACGGTGCACTTTGTCAAGCACAATGTGCAGACTGTACCTAATTCATGCGTTACTTTCAACATGGCGATTAAAAGTAGTTACAAGAAATCAATTTACAGCAGAAGCTCATCACACCCATCGTTTCCAACAGTTTAACAATAGTTTTATTTTAAGTTCTTTATTTAAATCTAGCCTTGGGTTTTCTTGAAGCTAGACCAAATTGTAAAAAAGAAAAAACTCATGGCAAGTAAATAAGTTATTGTAAAATTATATTAACAAGCAATCTTTCCTCAATTTGAAATAAAAAAATATCAGCAAATAAAGGCAACATAGGACAGATGTGTATAATGCTTAATGCTCACAAGAGAAAAAAAAAAAAGTCTAAATAAAACAAATTTCTCAACACATTTACAAGACTGCTGCTAAGTTTATAATAATGCCTACTCGAATCAGTTCAGAAAGCCATAACTAATTCGGAATAACTGGGGCAATATACGTAGTCAAAGTTTGTATCAAAATATAAAAAAAATGGGACAGGGAGGTTTTGCGGGGAGATCGGGGGGTTAGGGTATCGGGGGAGGAGGAGGAGGAAGAGGGGGTGGGCAACCAATGATACAGAGGAGAAATACAAATGACCTATACGCATGAGAGATTACAATGGGCAACTTATTCATAGCCATGTCATCATCATATAAAAACAAAACAAAAGAAAACGATAATTCAACCAGATTGGGTATAACACAGAAAGGCTACAACGAGGAGCACAGAGTGTTAAGCACAAGCAGATAAAGGGGGATATACACCACATGTCTTAAAGCAGGTGTCCACATAGAGCAGAGCAGCACTAGGTAGTATGTTGTACAGATTCTCAGCATTGACGCACGCATTTCTGGCGCTCCGGTTTCAGATCCCTCCCTCAGCCTGTGACAGAACTCAGTTTAGTTTAGTTTTTGTCTTTTGAAATGAAAGGTGGCAGCAAAGAGATGGGGGGGGGGGGGTGGGGGGGTTAAATGGCATTGCTCTTGGAAAACAAAGTATACCGTTAAAAAAAGGAAAAAAAAGGGATCAATTTGATGTTTTAAAAACCATCGGAGCAATTACAAACTGGAAATGCCGTCGCAATAAAAGCATTTGATAGCATCTCTCTTTCTCTCTCTCTATAAAATAGGGTTAAATAGTGAGGTGGCCATAGGGAGGAAGAAATAATCGTAATAATGATTTTGTTGTTTTTCGTTTAAAAGGTGGACAATAAAAGGCAAATTCTGAATCTCATGTCCACTTGTTGGTTGCGTGGTACAGTGAGTGTGGCTGTAAGTAAAATAGTTTTTTATCCCCTAGCCCACAATGCATATACACACACTCTCCAGTGTTATTCAAGGACAAAAAGCAGAAACATTTCTTTCACACACACACACACACACACACACACACAGAAACACACACTCTTTGTGATATTAAGTGATTGTGAGGTGCCTTACTTGCAGCTATACTAGATGCATTTAAAATGTAACTTTAACTTTGACACACACACACACACACACACACACACACACACACACCACACGTGACTAAATATCTAGGAGACAATAACACACAGCTACAGTATATAATATGTTTGTGTCATGCACATGTCTATTTACAGTCAGATTTATCCGGGCTTGTACTCCAGGGGACGTAATGGCCGGGCGATCCCGCGGGGCGCCGAGTGGAAGCAGATTAGCGAACACATTAGCCCGACAATTATCATCCATGACCGCCGCCCTGATCAAGTCAATATGGGCGCCGTGACCCACCGGAGAGGAGCACGCGGCGCTGGGCCCGTCTGGGACCCATTAGCTAGGACTAGCTATATGTCTAGCCGTGTTGCTCTCTCTCTCTCTCTCTCTACCTCTCTCTCTCTCTCTCTCTCTCTCTCTCTCTCTCTCTCTCTCTCTCTCTCTCCCTCCCTCTCTCTCTCTCTCTCTC
>JAOPJI010000016.1:12154860-12171267 GCA_027122695.1 Merluccius productus
CCCCCCCCCCCCCCCCCCCCCCGCCCCCCCCCCCCCCCCCGGGCGGCAACATGGGAGGTGATGAACGATGTTATAATTTGTCCTCAGTGAGCGGCGACGTGCATCCGGTGGTCTGTCCTTGGAGGAACTGCGAAGGAACATGCAGTTTCCACCCATCGACCGCAACGGTATTTGTATTGTATTTGCTCTATTACTATATATCTTCATCTGTTGTTGTTATGGGAAAACAGAGCTCATTATTTTTTACACTTTTAATGAGAGAAATGTGACCTTCAGGAATAATTAAACTTTTATTATAATCTCTTGATGACACTTGACGTCAGCCTGTTTGCTTTCCAATCTCTTCACTGCTCTTGTCTTTAAAATGATGATTTAATTTCATAATTGATATTTCACGATCAGTCTTTTGTTCAGCCTTTTTTCAATAAAGCACTTAATAAACTCTTATTTCACATAAATTAGTTGAATTCAAAACTCTGTGTTCATCATAGACCCTTTTTACAGAGGTGTCATCGTAGGACAAACGGGGGTCACTCATAACAGTAATAATGGGTCTGCTACTTTATGTACCAGGGCATGGTGGTAGACTAAACTAGTGAAGATAACACACATTGACCGTGGGTCCTCTTCTCAGAGCTGTCATAGCAGGGCAAACACATGTGTAGCCCCCAACATTAACATTGGGTAGGCAGGCAGGGGTTTCATTCATGTGTGTCAAAGCACCAGCAATGGTCAACGTGTGTTATCTTCACTATTGTAGTCTACTACCCGTGCCCTGGTACATACATGTAGCACACCCATAATAAGTGTTATGAGCGTCACCTGTGTGAACGATGACACCTCTGTGAAAAGTGTCTTTCATCAAATGATCCTCATCCCTCTGGTTGTCTGGTGACGAAATCATGACACAAAACAACTAACGTTTACCCATAGTGTGAGTTAGTAGTATCATGTGATGAAGCTTTGTTCACTGTTCCCAGGTTACGTGTCTGACCCCATGAGCACCATGAGGTTCCACTCCTCCTGCAGCAGCAGTGGCAGCTTCGAAGACAGCAACTAACACCACAAGCAGCGGCAGGTCTAATACAGTGGTGTCTTTGGTTCTAAGTAATTATTCTGTGTAATTTGATTACCAGTACTTTTGGTAAGACTTTAGGTCAGGATTTTTAGGCCATGAATGTGTGCGACCCTTTTTGTGTCACCAGTTTTACATTACAAATATCCTTAATGATGTATCTATACAAAATACTTTCTTGGGGACCTTGTGTAAATATTTCTTCAATAAATATTGTTTTGTGTGTGTTAACTGTGAACTCTAGAACAATCAGCCTCTTTTATGCATGAAATAAAACTTTTAGACTTTTTATGATATCACTATTTTTTATTTTTAATGGCCAACTCACACACGCATTAGAATTTACTTTGCCAGAGGTTACATTTTTGACTTGCATTCTTCACAATAATCACATTAAATCAAATTAAATCAATTATAGAACTGGAAACTAACAGAGAAAGAGGTAGTTTTAGCAGCAGTAACGACACAAATCAGTGCCTAAGTTCAACATGTCATAGTTTACACAGCTACAGTAATTATGCATGTAAAATACTCGTGCCTTATTTTTTTTATACAATTTTAGTGACTCCCTACTAGAAGTTTTGGTTGGATGAATTACATATCTTCTCAGGATACAATTATAGTTAACGGAAGAATTGATTAAAATATCAACTGACATTAACGCACAGGCTTTGTCGCTAAACTTTGTGCATAAGAGAAGAGATGTAATAAGATATAGCTAAACCCACAGTGAAATAGTATTCTGCTTCTAGCAGCCAACGGAGATGTTGAAAGTGTGTTCGGTCCAAAGCAAACTGTGGGAGTCGTAACAATGATAAATTATTCACTGATTTGTGTGGCATGAGTAGGGAGAGTATCTCTTTACAGGGGATAACAGGAGTGCGTGTGTGTGTGTGTGTGGGGGGGGACCTATCGGATACCGCTCACAAGCTATGCCATATTGTTTGTCCAGGACAATAAGAAGAGATGAGCTATTGTGAAAATGTTGCTGCAACAATCACAATACATTATCCAGCTTCTTTTGTTGCTTACTGATGGATTAAGAGCGTTTAAGTTTTCATTATTAACAAACATACCATGTGTCCATTCCGGGCTTCTGTAGAGTCTTATATAAATATAATATTTTTGGTCATTCAACAATATCATGTTCAGTAAAAAAAATATCAGCTATACTGTATTGGGGTCACTAGGAATGTGATTCTGCAGTTCTCCATTACCATCAGATTGCTTTAAACGCTGTGCAAAAGGGTACACAATATATTAAGTTTAAAAAGTGCAATTCCTGCAAGTGTCATGTCAATAGCCACTTCCTGTCTGTGTTGTAAACTGTGGGTATGAACTGCGACCAAACAGCGAGGTCTCTTCCACTGTATAAGTGCTCAATTGGTCCTTACTAACAGTGGGTTTTAAATCCTCAATCAACTGAATCCCTTTGTTTTCCTCCTTCAAACTACCGCTCCTATCCGACGATGGTATTGATTGGATCTGAGGTTTATTTTGACCATCCACATCATTCCCGTTACTGGACGTAGAAGAAGACGTGAGATTGGTTACGTCTGTAAGATTAGTTACTGCTGTGACTTCAGTGTTGTCTACCTCTTTGCTTTCATTTGTTTCTTTGGTGTTGTCATGTTGTGCCTCTGAGTCGGCAGGTGTGGATTTAGAAGACCCTCCTGGACCCTCGGGATGCTCTTGGAGATCGTCAGTGTTGTCAGGTGAGGGTAGATCGTTTATCTCTTCCACTGTTGTTTGGTTTTCCCCTACCTCCGGTTCATCTTTGACTTCTTCCTTCTCTTGTTGGAGCTCAGTGATGGGCTCAGTGGCACTCTCAGGTTGGACATTGTTCTCTACGTTATTATTTTCTCCAATGTCTTCCATCTCCATTTTGGAACTGTCACAGTTTTCAATGTCCCCTTTTGTAGGGACATCTTGATCTCTGTCTCCTTCTGATGAGCCAGTGTTGTGCTTCTCTGAAGTGCTCTCTCCCTTGATGGGTGTCTGTGTGGACTCTTCTGTACTCTGGTCTGCCTCTGAAGTGGGAACTAGGGTTTTCACTTCAGTCTGCTTCTTCAACTCCTGCTTATCTTTAGCAGGTTCACTTTCATCCTGACCTCTGGAGTGATTGCTTCTCAGGTCCGACAGCGTAAGTCCAAGTTTGGTATTGACGTCGGAGTTAGTGCTATTATTTAACATGTGTTCTCTCTCCTTTTCATTGTTTTTAATACTTTCTTCATTCCCCTCAGACCTAGTCATGTTTTGAGGTGGGCTTGCTGATCTTACAAACCCCAGCCCATTGGTGTCTGTCCCACTTCTGTCAGATGGACCAGCAATGGCATCCGACGGTAACTCTTTCATGTCATCTAGCGGTTCGACAAATTTCTCAAAGTAATTTGATGTTTGATGCAATGTCACCCAGTTTGTTACGAGGCTGTCCCTGTTGTCTTCAGTTTCCAAATCTTCTGGAATCACAGAGTCTTTCTCATTGGTTTCGTTGACCTCCAGAATGCCAGGACCGTCCTTGCCCAACTCACTGCTGTTCTGTGCTGCCTGATGGACAGTAGTCTGGGCTTGTTCTGCTTCTGGTTTGAACACCACACTTTCTGCTTCCTCTGAAGGTTTGCTTCCTTCTTCGATGTCCGCACTGTGTTCTCCATTCACAGCAGTGGGCTCAACGGCGCCAGCAACAGAATTATTATCAGTGTCTGGGTGTTTGTGGATATTCAGAGCGGACTCTGTGATGGATTCTACCTTTTCATCATCTACCTTGCTGGCTGTGTCCATTACAGTAGGTTCTGAAGATTGAGTTTGTCCCTCTGTGGAATCAATGATTACGCTGAGTTTCTGGTCCTGCCCCTTTGTTGTGTTAATTTCTGAACATTTGTCCTGATTTTCGTCTCGGCTTTCATGCTCAATATCTGTGTCTTTATCTTCATTTTTGTCAAGAACTTGTTTGTCTTCTTGTGATTCGGCAGCTTCTACAACTTCGGAAACACTCTCTACCTGTTCTTCCTCCATTTGAGCTTCTTTTGGGACTTGATCTATGCCAGAAACGAGATCAACATTTTCCTCTTCACATTTGTTGTCTTTTTCTTCATGGTCTTTAGTGCAATCTTCCTCATCCTCCTTCGTCTCTTCATTCTGTTCTTCTGAATCCTTGGGATCTATCTTCTCTCCTTCCACATCATCTTTGCCTTGATTTCCCTCATTGCCCTGGTCCACATTGTTCGCCTTCATTTCACCAGAAGCCTCCTGTTCTGCTTCTCCCTTTTCAGCATCAACTTTACCTTTGTCATTTTCATCTTCTCCATGGTCACCGTCCGACCCCAGCACGTTGCCATGGATTTCTTCAGCTTTGTCCTCAGGTTGAATTCCTATGGCCTCGTCTGCTTGCTGGGCATTGCCAACATTTTCTGATTCAACATTGCTTTCATCTGATGTCTTTTCAGCTTCCTTCTTGGCTTCTTGGTCTGTATTATTTTCAGCCTGTTCCTCAGCAGTCCCAGTGTCTTGTTTCTGAGCTTCATTCTTTTCTACGTGATCTGCATTTTTCTCAGCTTGATCCTCAGTAGACTGAGAACCTTCTTTAGCATCGATGCTATTTTCAATTTCCGACGCCTGTTTTTCAGATCCCTCTTCGTTAACTTTATTTTGACTGCATTCTCCATCTTCTGCTTCCTCAATGTCTTTCTCTGGCTTTTCCTCTTTGTGCACATTCTCTTCACCTGCCACTTCACTAGCTTTGTCATAGGTTCCTTCTAATGTTTCCTTTTCTTCAGGATTTTGACCATCCTTCGTCTGTTCAGTAGCTTCATCCTCTTCAACCTTCTGCTTTGATACCACCTTAGTTTTACATTCTTCCTCCTTCCCCTCCTCTTCCTCCCTGTCATTTCCGGTATGTACTTCGGCCTTCAAATCACTCTCCTCTGTAGTTTCAACCTGATCTGTCTCACTCTTTTCTACATTATAGTCCTCGCCTTCTACCTCTTTTTCTACATTGTCCTTTTCAATGTTGTTCTCCAGCACAGATGTCAGACTTCCTCCCTCCCCTCCCGTATCATCCACCTGTCTGCCTCTAATGCTCTCTATCTCATCTCCACCGTTCCCTGCATCCTCATGTGAAGCACTCTCTTCATGTAAATCCTTCACAGGCTCGTCATCATCTATTTTAGTCCCACTTGTTTCTGCTGCTGCTGTCTGTTCAGCTTGAAGCACCGCGGCTCCACTCAGCTCTGATAAGCTACTTGAACTCTCTACCGGGACTTGGGTCTCTGCTAGCTCAACCATGGCCTCCCCATCTCCAGGTTTTCCCCTGTCACTCACAGGTGACTCTTCGCAGCTGACGTCCGCCGGCTCCTCTGAGGGTTCGGTTTTCGTTTCTGCTGTATCGCTCAAGGCCGATGTCTGCTGCTCCTCTGCATCGTCTTGCAGAGCTGTTTCAACAGCCGCTGTTTTCTCGGGTTCTGATGCCAGTGACTCATTGTTGGTTTCATTGTTTTTCACCTCTTGTTCTGTCTGACTGTCGGCCTGCACACCAGCCTCCTCCTCTATCTCCTCGGGCTCTTTCTCTTGGTCGTCCTCCGCAGCCTCTGCATCACCGGGTTTCACTGGTTCTTCTGCTTGAGACATTGCTTCCTGGTTCTCTACCTCCACCTTCTCTTCAGACTCCTGAGGTGGAGATGTGTCCTTGTCTTCCTTCTCTTTCTCCACTGAATCCTCTTTCTCTGTCCCTATGTTTTCCTCGATACGATCTGCTTCTGATGCAGGCTTCTCCTCTTCTTCTTTGTCTTTTTCGTCCTTTACATTGCCGACTTCGTCGATTGGCTGTGCTTCGAGTTGTTCTTTGTCTTCCTGCTCAACTGTCACCTCTTCTCCAACTTCCCCAGCATCATCAACGCTCGCCTTGCATTTAATCTCCTCTGGTTGGTTTGGTTGTTGTGTCTCTAAGGCCTCCGATTTAATAGAAAGAGCATCTGCAAAAACAACCATGATGGGAAATGTTTATTATAAAAATTGCCATATCTAAAATCTACAGCTATAAAAAGTCAAACTTCCTGCATATGTAATTGATTTATTTGGGATGTAATATGAGTAATATAGCAATATATTTAAAAATGAGTTGAGATTTTGGCATTGGTGTAGTTCAACCCATAATAATGGAGAATGGACGATACCTTTATTGTTTTGCTGGTTGTCTTTACCAGTGGGCTCCTCTTCTTCCTCGGTGGTAGTGTCACTGAGTTCTGGTTCAGAGTGGCACTGGCCCTCGGTTAAAATGGCTTCTGCTAGCTTCTCCTGTACAGACTTGGCTGGGGTTAACCATAAAAAGAGAACAATACATTGCATGTGCAACCTAATCATTTCAGTGACATTTGACACAGCATGCACAAATGGAACATTTGTCAAGCCAAAGAGAATGGAAAACCTTGAATGGATATTTATTGAATATGGATACATGCAAACAAAATAAAATATCAAAACACATGCAAAAGAAGATTAACATGCACAAAAAAACATCAAAAACACAAGCTTTTTTCTATAGCAACACGACAGAAATCATTTCAGCTGCTCCATTTACTTGTGGGAAATTATGTAAAACCTACAGATGAAATGAATCTTCACACATGTCCTGAAATAAGAGCCCTTTGTTTGTCTTGTTGTTTTACACCAAATAGCGTAGGTTTGGTTTCAAACACTAGATAGTGTTACTGTTTTGTGTGGAGGTTATTAAAATCTAAAACATGTTGTGGATTTAGATATTAATTCAGATATTGATTCACAATTACAACACAAAAAAAAACTTCAAACATAAGCAGGAAAGATGGGGCACACAGTCGGCACACAGAGAAGGATCACAAAACAAGCAGTAAAACGTCAAATACAAAAATAAAATGAATAAAATAAAATGTAAAAATGCACAGAATTTTTGTCCACTATTAAAATCAGAATCACTTACAGCATGAGACAAATATCATACTCATCAAACAATCACATTGAGACTCATTCTCACAGTTTTGTTTGTTTGTTGTTTTTTTTGGGGGGGGGACTAGTGGAAAAAGCAGACACTGCAATTCAACCAGGTTCACCACAAGGCCACAAAGACTAGGCAAGCACAACAGAGTCCGTATGATCTGCAGCATACTCACCTCTCTCCACCTCCGCGGGCAGACCTTCCCTTTCCCCAGCGTCTTCTGCGGAAGCGGGGATAGAGGTGTCTTCATGACCCTTACCCATACTCCCGGAGGGGATGCTGGTCTCTGACACCTCTGGCGCCAGTGTCTCCCCCGTGCTCTCCCCTCGAATGCCTTGTGTCTCCGAGTCCTGGGCCACAGCGGGGGTTGCGGGTGGATCCGGTGGGGATGATGGTGGTGGTGGTGGTGATGATGATACAGGAATATGGGTGTCTGGGGTATCTGCTTCCGTTGGGTGGTCTTCTGCAGCGGGTTCAGTGGGAGTTTCCTCTGGGTTGGGCCCCGGGGGGTCTTCTTCTCCTGCGGTTTCTTTAGACTCTGCTGCGTGCCGGTGGTCCTCTTTGGTGTCTTCGTCCTCGCTCTGTCTCTCACTGCTGGAGGAACTGGAGTCTGAACGGGACTGCCTGTCTTCTGGAGAAGGGGAAGTGGTGTGAGGTAGACAATTACTTTTACTTACATTGTTGTTTTATGCATTTTTGAGACTGAAGTAAATCAATTGCTTTATGAAAAGCTACTGGGAAGCTGGGCTAGCGACATCTCCTTGAGGTAAAAGGGGGCAAAAACTGCAATTGTATTGAAGTATAGTATTGTTTTGAATACTATAATTCAATCCCAAAAAAAGGGATTTCTTGCAAATAGTAGTACTTACCATTCACTCACCTTTTAACATTTTGAAAATTCATTGCAATCTATGCGTCCAGGTTGAGTAACAGATACTTTAACTATACATTTCTCCACGGTAAAAACCAGGCATCATTTAAGTAAATATGTGAGGAATTGTAGCTGACTATAGTTTTGTCACACTTCTTCCATGAAAATGTATATTCACAATTAAATAAAGTTTGTATTGCTCACCATCAGCATCATTGTCTTCACTGTCAGAGGAGGCATACTTCTCCTTCTCCTGCTGTTTTTTGTCACGGGATGGAGACAGAGCTTTGGTGTCTTTCACCTTTGAGTTCTCGTCTGCCTCATCATCTGCTTCAAAATCCTCTTCATAATCTGCAAGAAAATAGACACGTATGCTTCATAATCTTAGAAATGTTTGTTGGCACGGAAAAGGTTAGGCATAGGTTGTGGTGGAAGATTGTGTTTATCGATTAATATGGCCTATGTCCGATTGCCGTTGGGTCATTCATTCGCTTTCATTAATTTTACCATCTCGGGGTTTGTCCTCATGTATTATCTCTTCTTTAATTTCCGTCTCCATGTCTTGTGGCTGAGGTGTCTCTGGGTCTGCTGTGGAGACAGTCCTCTCCTTCTCCTTCTCCTCCACCTCCTCCTTCTCATTCTCCTTCTCCTCCTCCTCTGCGGTCTCCTTGTGGGTGTCACTGGGACTGCTGGTCATCTCTGTCTCTGTATCGTCTTTGACCCTCTTGGGAGGTGGCGTGGGCTTCTTGTCCAACCCCATTGCTATAATACACCTAGACAGTGAACACATGCAATGGTTTCGTATGTGTCCCAGAGCAAGGGCATGGCCACAGGGGGGCTTGGGGTGGCAAATGCCCCCCAATATGATTGGCCACCCCAACTAGAAAGGCATTTAAATAAATAAACATTCAAGAATAAACATTTTGTGACATATAATACGTGACTTATAATATTTTCTCCTACTATTAGTCTGGACACGGCACTGTTCAGCAGCTATTTCCTTATGATGCCAACACAACATTCATTGTCAAATAATTTATAAAACACACAATTCTGTTGAATGACGGTTCCATTCACCAAGAGACACCTATTAAAGCTAAGGAGGACCTCTTCACCCTATGGCTTACTTGTAGCAGGGAGATGCTCCCTCTACACTGGTGAAGCCAAAGTGTTTGTGCCGGCCAGCTAGCCGGGAGCCCTTGCGGTGTTTGAACTCACAGCAGGAGCTGATGCGCTCCACCTGCATGCCGTTCAGGAAGAAGGTCAGGCTGAAGGGGAAGCCTCGGTGGCGGCGAGACACAAACTGGAATGCCTCTGGGGAGGAGTGGCAGGAAATATGGAAGGATGGGTCATTATGTGGTGCTTCAATAGATATACCACATGAAGTAGATTTAGAGGTTAATATATATTCTGTGATGAGAATGGATGGACACATTGGCGATTGCTTGCCAATCAAATCCTTCCATGATCTTTTGGTATCTCTGCAAATTGTGACTAAATGACTAAGAACAATGCTTTCATTCAATAGAGCTGTCTGAGAATCTGCCCTGCGCTACCACATTTAAATTGCACTTAGTATATTCAGGTTATTGTGTACATTTAGGTTATCTTGACACTGATGAGCACACACACACACACACACTGTCCCCCTCACCTCCCTCCTGGAGCCGGCCCTTGTACACACAGAGGTTCTCCCCCCCACAGTGCTGCTGGAAAACCTTGACCTCATCCCTCATGTCCACCAGGTCATGGGAGAGGTGCACCGTCTTGCCAAAAAACACCATGTTCACACCCACTCTGCTCTGGAGCATGGAGCTGCGCAGCATCGGTGGCTCCTGGACCGTTCGAAAAATGTATCCAACATGAGGACTATTTACAATATTTAAATGAACCACATTATGTAAGGGATGATTCAGGGTGATTCAAGACCCCTCCGCTTCGTGTGGGGTTCCTGCATCACCCTGTGGGAGTTTAATTTGCAATAATGTCCGGCTCGCTGTACATTATCCCACTTATATCATGGTTTCTTACTAAATAAATAAATCATTTGACACAAAATATAACTAATATATAAAATAAATAAATGTATTGCTTCTGCTAACAAAAATAGTCTGTTATTATTCCACAGTTGGAAATAGCGTCCATAGCAACGGTCTGTTCTTTATAGCAGCAGTCAGCTATTCAAAAAAATAGACCAATCAGAAAATAAATGTAAATGTATGTATAAAATAAAAATAAATGTTTATGTTCATGTGCCAAATATGGATCAGTTCCGCTGCTTGTGTGTTTTATAAATGGAGAACTGAATATTAATATTGTAGACATTAGAACAAATAAATGAATATAATAAAATGATATACATCAGAATTAAAGGAAAGTGTGTGTGTGTGTTTGACTGTAAATTGCTTTGGATTAAACATCAGCCAAAATACTAAAGAGTGAATAGTATTACACACATTACACATGATGAAATCCAAAGTGATGTAGAGTAATAGTATGGGCAGAGAGAGAGAGATTGATGACCTCATTGATGTCAGCTCCGCTGGGGGCGGTGGTGGACCGTAACCGACGACCCCTGATGGTTCCGTTGGACGTGACCCTGAAACCCCGGTCCTTCCTCTTGGTGGCGGGCGGCACGGGGGTGACAAAGTTGTTGATGACCGGGAGGCAGTACGGGGAGATGCCCCGGGGAAACTCTGTGGTTGTCACACGCCTCTGTAGATCCTTGCTGTCCTGGAGGGTCATGTGACAAAAATACTGTTAGAAACACAGATAAGACAAATAATGGATAAATCATGGACGGATGGGTACTTTTTTTTATTATTATTATTATTATTATTATTATTATTATTATTATTATTATTATTATTATTATTGTTATTATTATTATTATTATTATTATTATTATTATTAGTCATCCCCAAGTGGAAATCAAGGTGTACCATATGATAATATTACAATATTATAACGTCAGTGGGAGAAAGTGTGTGGGGTGCATGCACACACATACACACACCTGTGTCATCATTGTATGAATTTTAAACATGAACTTCAACAGAAATAATGAGAAAGTATATTATATGCTTTTTTTAGCATATGTTCTTGTATAAACAATATGAGTGTCTATGTGCGCATGTGTATGTGTGTGAGTTTAAGAGTAGTGTGCATGTGTGTGTGTGTGTGTGTGTGTGTGTGTGTGTGTGTGTGTGTGTAAGAATAGTGTGTGCATATATGTATGTGTGTGTAACAATAGTGTGTGCATATGTACAGGTATATGTGTGTATGCGCGTGCATGCATGCATGCATGCATGTGTGTGTGTGTGTGTGTGTGTGTGTGCCTGTGTGTGTGAGAGAGAGTCCCATATCGCCACAGCAACAACAACAACAACAATGCGTGTCTCACGGCGGTGCTGTTAAGCGGCTGCTGGCTGTCATCCGCGGAGCCGCGGTGTCTGTAGGGGGACCGGCGACGGAGGGAGGCCGCGGTGCTGCTGTTGCTGTGGATGGGCTTCAGGCGGGCCGGCCTCTGCATCTTCCCCGGCGCCGTGTTGGGCCGAGATGAGCCCGGCTGCACAGTTCATACGAGCAAAGCTAAAGCACCTAGGGTAAATACACTGACTGGTGTTCATGTCGGTTTTAGGTGAGATCAGTTGTACTCCTATTGGGCTTTGAGGCAGGTGGGGGTTTAGTTTTTTCAATGAGCAAATATAACCAACAAATATGACCAGCGAAGATTTCATTGCTCTTGCAAATATAATTTGTATATATCAATAATATCAATGATCTATATTCTGTAATTAATATTATCTAATGCTAATGCTAATAATGCTAAAAATACTACTACTAATAATGTGTATTCATGGTTTAGAAGATGGGTGCATCTATTACACTTTGATATAATATCCTCTGGGCCGAGGTTTTTAAATGTATAATTCTATTGGATTTAGAAGATGTCTCTATCAAATGAACATCGTGATTCAGAAATGATTGACTAAGGACAAAATCAGATCTGTAGAGGAGTATGCAGCTAGTCTATGAGCCGCTACCTGACTATGCAGCTATTCTCTAGGTAGCGGCTCATAGACTACATGTCCCACAGTCAGCAGATCCTGAAACAAGCCCTAACCTGCCGATGGCATAAACTGGCTGATAGACATGAGATGAGAGAGGGGATTTATGAGAGTAAACAGCCCTGCATCAGCACCGGGTACAACCACACACAGACACCCATGACCTCACTGTTTGCTTTCCTCATACACGGAGGAAACTGAGCCCGAACGCTCACGGTTCAACAGCTGTGATAAAATGCGCTTAATCTCACCATGACTTCCCTTTAAAAACAGCCGTTGTCCCAGAGCGCAGAGCAAACAAGCAGAGTGGCAGCGCTCACACCAGATAACCATTACCTTTAGGAGGAACCCTGGACCGCAGGAATAACTCCTTAGATACTAAACCCTGTCACTCAGACTGGCTGTGTGTTTATTTAAACCAGAACTGTATTGCATATCGACATCACCACAGCACACTGCAGGCGCCCTTCTCAAGTATCACTGGCTAGTCAAGCCGCTTGAACCCTAATTTCTCAGGCTGCAACGATCAGTCGATGAATTGATTAGTGGATCGACAGAAAATTTATCGAATCACATTTTTATAATCAGTTAATTGTTGAGTTAATTAATCAAGTACAAATACCAATAACATTTGCTACTTGATGTTTTAGAAATGTTTGGTTCATGGATCATTATAAGATGAATACTTTAGTTTTTCTTGGCTGCTTGTCAGATAAAGCAAGCACATTTAAGACATCACTTTGGACTCCTGTGATGGCATTTGATATTATTTGACATTTTCTAGACTAAATGTTTAATCGATTAATCGAAAAAATGATCATTAGATGAATCAGTTATGAAAATAATCATGAGTTATGTCTGCATTACCTAATTGTATTACCAGATCATTGTACCCAATACCCGCAGTCTACCTGTAGGCATCCCTACAACACGCTACATGCTCATTAATGACATGTACCTCATGTAAATGGCGTTGGATAAAAGCCTGTGCTGCATGGCTAATTAGTAGCTAGCAAGATAGATATGCATGTGTGTCACAGTAAAGAACGGTGATCCCCTGTTCTTCATGTGGAAAAAGATCCTATGGATACCTCGTGTATTGAGGACTCACGGATTCGGTGGACTCGGAGTGCTCTCCCTCTGGGACCGAGTGTTGCGTGCGGATCCCCCTGGGACCGGTGGGGGGCCGTGGAGACAGGATCTGGATGAGGTCCTCCTCATACCTTTTGGAGCGCTCCACCTGTTGAGAGAAGATGTGAGCCATTTTGGTCGTGTGGTGTGATTGTGTGTTTTTCTTTGGTTGGTGTATGGGGGCCTTTATAAATACCAGGTTAGGTTTATTTGTAAATGAGATACATGGCGTTATAGGGTTACATAGGGTATTTGACATTTCATTTTTGTTTTATATGGTGGTGTGTTTTTCTGGTTGGTGTACCAGAAGTCTACACAAAGACCTATTTAGGTGTATTAGCACATTCAATACATAGCATTGATACATTTAACATTAATTGAAGGATCACAAAGTTGAAAAAGTATAAGCCTCTCGAAACAAAAAAGGCATATAATATAACAGGTAGACCTCATTCGATTTTATATGATCCAGAACTTAATTCAGCCAATCATCAGTCTCCGGGCGTCACTAATGTACCTTGATCTTATGCACTCTTTCTCTCCGAGCGAACTCCTCCAGTTTCCGTTTGATCTCTATTTGATGGACGCGCTGCATGGGAAGTACACAGGACAACGTTTGCATAATTCATTTTGCGAGGAGCTCCACACATTACATGGTTGTGTGTGTGTGTGTTTATGGGCGGTCGTGGTAGTAGTGCTGTGAGGCACTCCTACCTCCATGTCCAGCACCTTGTGGAATATGGCCTGGGCCAGGCATTCTCTCACGTGCCTCTGGTGCACTCTCTGCATCAACCTGTGTCTGTACTCTTTGTCCGGCACGATGCGTCCGCTCCTGGTGATCTGAAGGGTGGACGTGATGACGTGAGCAACAACAACAACATGTAGACTTTGAAATGAATTCAACTAGTGCAGTGCCTGTTCTGGGAACGTGCCTGTTTGGAACAGGTGAGCCCATTGCTTAGCCTCCTCTTTCTCGAGGAAACGCTCAATCCACACAACTTCACACTCGACACTGCGCCTCATCGGGTCCTCAGCAATACACCCGCCAAGTGTGAAGTCGATCGGATTAACGGTTGTCGAGAAAATCGAAGGGCAGACCGAACGACTTTTAGTTAGATACTTTGGATGAAAGTGTCTACTGAATGACCTATGGGTGACATTATTGACATTTTATACATTAGTTGGACTTCCTTTAAGTCACCAATGCAAGTATGTGAGAAACAACAGAGCAATTGAAATCAGATAGCCAAGAGTTGTGGGTGTGTGTGTGTGTGTGTGTGTGTGTGTGTGTATACATTTTCTGGTTACATCACTGTATAGTTATTGTCTTGTTAAAGCTGCCATACCAGGCCAACTCTTTGCAGGTGTCTTCTTATCCGAGTGTTGCTGAAATATCCAGCGAGATGCTTGTCTGTCAGACTATTGTAGGCTGAGATCAGTCTGTGTAAAGACGCCAAACATTTCAAACAAAAAGTAAGTCTTGAACAAAGTTGTAACACATAGAAGACAGACATTGAATTAATTTCTAGAAAGTACGTTTTAACTATTTACAATGTGAACAAACGGGCACTAGTTTAGGAATGCATGGCAACATCTTTGTTGTTTGCTTGGTTACCCCCCTCATCAACAAACGGTGTCACAGCCTCCATGGATGGCTCCTAGCTGGTCGAGGGGCACTTTTTTTTTTTCCAACCCAGATTTTATTTCCTCAAGCATTTGTGAGAGGGACATCAGGATCTTACAACTATGGGGTCCATTACCGGTGTCTGATTACCCACAGGATTGAGTGTGTGTGTGTGTGTCTGTGTCTGTGTCTGTGTGTGTGTGTAGGGGGGGGATACATATCACACTCAACCCACTCAACCCCTTTTGTGTCCCTGTCTGTGTCCTATTCTCTGCAGGACAGGGTCAACAGCGCGTGTCTGCAGGCTGGGTGCATGGTGCATGGTTACTGCAGGCTGAATGTCATCCTGCATGTGACCATGGTCATATATGCCTTCAGACAATAAGCTTTTAATTAAACCTACATTTCAGTGAATTTTTTTTTTTTTTTTTTTAAGAGCAGCCTAACATTCATTCAATTTAGTCCCAAACATGAACTTGTGCCAAAGATAGTCCTCTAATAAAATTACATTAAAAAAAAACAACCCATATAGGGTAACGTTAGCCTAATTGTTAAACAAAACTCCCTGATAAAATCAATTGCACCTACCCGGGGTTGAGATGACTCATGACTTCAGCTGGTCGCCTCTTTAATGAATAAATCCAGGTCCAAGGTAAAGGCTACCGACTCAGCTGAGACCCTTTCTACCGACAGGAAAGCAGCGGCTGTGAGACAACTGACGGTCGGAGTTGAAGTGTACCGGTTCTTTAAACCAGGCAGCCCTTACAGCAGCAGCCCAAGCGGAACCGACAGAGCCGTTGCTATGGGAGGTCACGTGACCAGGTTGGTCCGCAGGTTGGTTTACGCCACATGGGGCCACTGGGCTGCGAAGTTGCGCCTACTAGGCCTACTGATGCTGTTCAATGTGGCCATATTTGTATTATTATCATATTTGATAACCAATTTTTGTTGTTCCCTTGGGCTCATATGTGGGTAATACATGTTATTATCAAAAGCGTGCTTTTTCCAGACTAGTTTGTTTGCGAATCACATTCTTCTGCAAATAGTACTATATGGCCCCCTTGTGGAAGGAGAAGTGCAGTTGTTGGCTATTACTATTGTTACTATTATTCTGTTATTACAATCGTCATTGATCATCATAGTCATTTGGTCGACTCTACCCATACCATTATCGTAATAGTCCTGAAGAAAAGTGTATGTATAAATGTATAGCCTATTATTAAATGCCTATTTGATGTGTGTTTCATAGTTTCCCTATAACTACCCATGTACATTGTGGCTAGTTATGAAACTAAACTTAACTTAACTTAGAAGATGATTAACCTAACGCTTACTAACCTAACTGATTTTGGATTCAATTGATCCTGAATAAGTAACCTTATAGACCTCTAACTGTGCACAGACCTGCTGTAGTCACTGTGACCAGAAGATGGCGCCCTTGCTCTGTAATGACTGTGGCGTTCATGGTTCCAGCGAAGATGTCTGTTATAGCTCTGGTTCTGGTATTGTATATAGACTGTAGCCTATAGCATCATGCTTATTTGTGAATGAAACATAGGATGTTTTTTATCATCACACGCACACGCACGCATCCGCACGCACACACACACACACACACACACACACACACACACACACACACACACACACACACACACACACACACAC